>JAEOAD010000001.1:111007500-111287500 GCA_036365145.1 Orientallactaga sibirica | reverse complement strand
CTAGCTGGCCCTTGAACTGAGGCAAAATATGTGAACCCACAAGTTCCCCAATGACTTTGGAAAATTGGAACCCAGTTAATCCCCACAAGGTGTTCAGTCCATGTTCAAAGGCAAGCAGGATGCCTGTGGGATGGAATATCCATAGAGTGGGATATTGCTGTGGCTTTATTGTCAAGTTTATGTTCATGGCAATTAAAGATTGTCTTTTTACAAGAAGTCCCGATTAACCCATGGTCATTTTTGCAAATTTATAATCAATTATAAATCAAATATCTCAGATTAACTTATTTTACCAATAACATTAGAAAAATGACCCCCCCCAAATTCTTGTAAGTGCAAACAGCGGATGTGTTGTTGAATCCAAGTCCTGTCCAGAGCTCAGAGTTTCTGTTGGCATATATTCTACCTTTTCCCTACAAAGATGAATAGATTACCTGGGCACTGCTCAACCTTCAGGGACCCCAGTAAGAAAGGAAGAAGGATGAGAAGAGGGAGTAGGGACCAAGGAGAAAGAGGAGTGACACGGGATGAGGAGGCACTCAGCTATAGGACAGTGCACTCCATGCGTCACAAAGCTTAATTCCTTGTGGTCTAATATCCAAGTTCTTATGATCATGCTTTTATCTGCTGGATGTGCATGTGTGTACACATACATGAAGGTAACATGTGTTACCCAGGGGCTGTGTTTATGGTAGAAACAAATGCTCAGGGCAGGGCATTCTTACTTTTCTGGTGATCCCAGCTGGATGATTTCACAGTTTTCAATAGGTTGCAGACTTAAATTGTAGCATAATTTGCAGAAGGCATGCAGTATTTTAAGGAGGCAAAACTGGGTCTGCTGCCCCAAGTGTGTGTTCAGTAAATGACGGGGCCTGGCTCGATTCATTGCAGGTTCTCACAGACCCTTGAAAGTAAGTTCTAACCTAGGCTGTGCTTTCTATGGGTGCAACACTCAGAGTACTCTGTGGGCCCACCCCAGCAGTGTCTACAGTTATTCAAGTCCCACTGGGCCGGTGATGCTGATTCTCCAAGCAGGTACTGCAGAGGGCTTTGAATGCTGTCCCTTGAAACATCATTAATAGATTTCCCTCTGCTCCCTCCATCAACATTTGTCTCTCCCACAAGACCATTCTGTATCTGCAGGTGGCTTTTATTTTTTTAAGAATATTTTTATTGATTTATTTGCCAGGAGGGAGGGAGAGAGCGAGAGAGAGCGAGAGAGAGTGAGAGAGCGAGAGAGAGAATGAGAATGGGTGCATTGGGGCCTCCAGCCACTGCAACTGAACCCCACATGCATGGGCCACTTTGGCTTTACATGGGTACTGGGAATTGAACCCGGGTTGTTAGGCATTGCAGGCAAGGATCTTAACTGCTGAGCCATCTCTCCAGCCCTGTAGGTGGCTTTTAAACACAGCTTTTCTCATTAAGTTACTTGAAGCAGCTGTATGGTGGTGGTGGTGGTGGGGTGCTTCCTATGTTCCAACTGTGAGGCGGTGTTTAGGAGACAGCAGTCCTCAATAACTTGATCTCGGGAGTAGGACCTCTTGCATTCTAGCCCTGTGAACGCATTTTTGATGACACCCTTGAGATGACGTTCATGATCATTTTTCTTCCATGTTGACCCAGCATCAGGATGTCATTGTGATACCTATGGGCCATGTATGTTACCTGATCAGGGTCATGCAGAATAATTACTGGCTCATGGCTTCATTATGCCACTGTAATTGGTGGAAGGTCAATGTCTCAGTCCGGTATCCTGAAATGGAGCTGGCACGGATACTATGACAGGAATGATAGCATGGGGGCGGAGGGGGGGGCGCATGCAAATGGCAAGAAATTAGCATTCAGTCAATGGGTTCTGAAATGTGATAGGTGACCCAGCCCAGGACACCTGCTTTGGCCTCTCGTTTCTCTTGGATAAAAATCAAATGATTGCGGAATAAATGAGTCCTTTAAACTTGTATTATGTCTCATGAAAGGTCATTAAAATGCCAAAGAATGTTAAATACCACGGAACTGTTCCCAGATTCACATTCCGCAGCACATCCTCTAATTGTCTCTAATGGTCAGATGCGCGGGTGCGCCCGCATCCGCCAGGTCGGGGACAACAGCTTTTAAAACTCTTTGTAACTCTGACACATCACATAATGGGCTCTTGCCTATCATATAGCCATGAAAATCAGTCCAGAATAATAACAGAGCCTATGAGATGGCCCTATAACTTATCATTACAAAAAGGACACTGGGACAAAGGACATGAACCCAGATGACACTCACAAAAAACACGGTTTATTCTCTAGCCTTTCCCTTGTAGCCAAAGCTCTGGGTCACCTAGACATGACAAAAGTCATGAGCCTGGTCTCCCCACCCCCCGGATTGGTTGAAATGCATCCATCTCTCCATCTTGTCCAGCAGGGACAGGCCTGGAGCTTCTGAGGTCAATGGAGGATAAATCCAGAGATCAGAGGCCACTGCTGCCTAGCCCTGCATACTCATGGGAGACACCCACATTGGACACATGTGATGGCAGCAGTGGGCAGGAGAGAAGAGCCACAGGAGCCGGAGAAAGAGGAGTCTAGAGGGAGAAGCAGACCTGGAGAGCTGTGACAGAAAAGGACAGCCATCCATAGAATCTGGTTATGGGAGGTATGACAGCAG
Source organism: Orientallactaga sibirica (assembly GCA_036365145.1). Classification (NCBI taxonomy): domain Eukaryota; kingdom Metazoa; phylum Chordata; class Mammalia; order Rodentia; family Dipodidae; genus Orientallactaga; species Orientallactaga sibirica. The sequence goes on along the minus strand of JAEOAD010000001.1, from coordinate 111,284,842 downwards.
GTTTCCAGGATGCCTCCCCTTAGTTCTGCCTCTCCCATAATACTATGGCCAGGGTGCCCCCCCGTCCATGGACAGGGAGCACTGGGGAACCAGCAGGAGGCTTCATAGAAGTGCTGGGTGTGCATGCCTTTGTGAACTAGGTCATAGAAGACCTCGTGAGCAGCAAGCCCCTCTTGCTTGGCTTAGAGAAGATGGTGACCATGTCATGAAGACACTCAAATGCCCTGTGCAGGGGAGCACGTGTGGAGGGACTGATGCGGCTTGCCAGGAGCCATGGGTCTGGACCATCAGGAGATACTGTAAAGAGTATGTTTCTTGTGGCACCATCCTTGAGATTCTCAGAGAAAGTAATTCCATGAGCTGTAACAACAGTACCGTTTAGGGCACCTGATGCAAAACGGCTCTGTTACTTTGTAACCAAGATTCTCATTTTCCAGGGAACTAGTCTAGATCTCTCCTTATGGTTTTCCTCCTCTCTTCCCTATTTTCTCCTCTCCTTCCCTCCTCATTTGTCTTCCCCTCCCCTTCTCTCACCTCCCTCCCCTTTTTCCTTTTCTTCTCTCTCATTTTTTTTTCTTTTCTTCTTTGAGCTAGGCCCTATGTGGCCTAAAATTAGCTTGTTTTGTAGACCAGGTTACTCTGCAAGTCATGGTGATCCTCCTGCCCCTGCCGCTGCCTCCCGAAGGCCGGGATTGTAGGCCTGCACCACCACCACCACCCCATCTGCATTTGTCTGAAGGTCATGTTTCCTGACGCAGCTTCACCTGCAGAAAATGGGCTTAGGATGATTCTTTCAAGTGAGTCAATGCATAGCAGAGGCCGCATGGAATTAAGGGATGAGATCCAAACGTAGCATTTTGCCAATAACAGCAGCATGGCCATTGCTCAATATGAATGTATTTGGATAAGAAAGGAGCCATGGCCCCACCACAGTCTTCATATTACTTTCTTGGAAGACCTCAAACTGCATGTGGAGTTAGTGGGGTGAACTGAGTTTTCTCCACGAGCTTCCTCTGGCCCCAGATCCTCCTGTTGCCCTGTATTTCCTCAGCTAAATCACATCCCTTGACCCACTCAAGGTCATGAATTAGTAAAGAGCCAACCTACTCTTCTCCAGCTGTGGACGTTTACTCTTTCAGGAGGGATGACCTTTCTACGGCTGCGTCTTTCTTTTTCATTTCTCAAGAGTTAACCAAGACAAGTGCTGTCTGGATTATTTTCTGATTAGTTCCTTTCCTTTCTTTTCCCCCTTCCTTTTTTTTCTTTTCTTTCCATTTTTTTTCTCTCTCCTCTCTCTTTGTCGCAGGCTTGGACTCACAGTGAGAAAGGAAGGACAGGAGGTTGACATCTAGGGCTCCATGAATAGCTGCTGAATCCATCTGCACTCAGAGGCCCTGCTCTGCTAACACTGGTCCTGTCAACGTGGCTTCCTTCCACCTTCTTGTCTTTGTCTCCCTTTCTCTTTTCACCTCTGCAGACAGCCTATCTGGAGTCTCCCATAATTTGTTTTTCTTCCTGAAGAAAGGTTAATTCTTGTAGTCACAAATTCATTTACAGGAAATTAGACACAGGAGCAGTGGATGCTGCGATAATGCGCAAAGCCCCTTTGAAGCGCCTTCCTCCAGGTTCCTTGAAATTGGCCCTTTCCCACCCACCATGTCTGACCCTGCCTCCAGCTTTACTGTGGTAAGGTTGGCACCCTTAGGGCAAGACTGAGGCCAGATTCCTTCTCTGGGCCATGGAGGCAGACAGGCCTCCAGGCAGACAGTTCCCCCAGAACTCTCTCCTTTCTCCTCGCAGAACACCCTTCCAGGGGCTCTGCCAAGCTTTTTCATGTTTGTGTTAGCCCAAGGGGACAGGTCTCCTGTATACCCGCAGAGCCCCTGTTACCTGTCACAATGTGGACAGATCCAAGAGATGATTCAGCAGAAACTGAACAGGTAAAAATACTTGTTGAGAGCCGAAGCTGGGCCCTGCTCAGTGACCCAGGGACTCTGACCTTCATTCTGAAGTCAGCTGTGACCAGGTTGGCAGCCTTGATCTCTCAGGAACATTCTGGAGCTTCCTCATTCTGCTGAGGTCTCCACAGCTGGGCTGTCCAGTGGCTTCTCTTCACTATTTCACTCATGCCCTTTTAAAAAAATTATTTATTTACTTGAGAGAGAGAGAAAGAAAGGGATAGATAGAGACAGAAAGAGAGAGAGAGAGAGAGAGAGAGAGAGAGAGAAGAATGGGCATGTCAGAGCCTTCAGCTGCTGCAAACAAACTCCAGACACACGTGCAACCTTGTGCATCTGGCTTATGTGGGTACTGGGACATCGAACCTGGATCCTTTGCCTTCATAGGGAAAAGTCTTAACCACTAAGCCATCTCCCCATCTTAGAAGATTTCCAATGGACTTGCAGCTTTGCCTTGAACCCCAGCCACTGCTGGGGACACTAATGCTATGCTTTTCTCTGGCCAGCTTCTTGTCCTTAGGAATTCCTTATTCTTGGGCTATAGGATGGGTTGATCCTGCTGAACCATGCTGGTGTGACCTGCCTTTGTGAATCTTCAATGCCTGTAACTCCTTGCTAACATGGCCACTAGCTAGGTGGACCTTCTTACTACTGATCAACCCCTTGAGAACCATATACTGGACTTCTGGATCCTACAGGTGGGTCAGTGGACTGACTTTATGGTCCTAATTTCTTCCTCTCAGTCACCGAGTCATGGTCCCCAACCTTGCAGCACACTCCCCAATCCAGTCTGGGCTAGTGAACTCCCACCAGACGCTGTGTTTATGATAGACCATCTCAGACACTGATGGACATACAGAATGAAGCCTAATGTGTACAGTGGTGTGTATACACACGCACACATGCACACACACACACACGTACATTGCATCTGTGCTCTTTCTGGCACTTCTCTTTGGAGAGGTAAAAGCTACATTTACCTGTGTGGTAAGTGTTGATGTCTTGACACAGGTGCAGAGTTGAAGGGCTAATGCTGGGAAGACAGTCAGTCTGAAAAGTTCACCAGGGCAAGTATGATTTTAGACATGTTTCATGTGTTTCCATCCTTTTTGTATTCATGAGACATAAAGGGAATAAGAGCAGAGCAAACACAGCCACTTAGGAGACGGATGGTGCACACAAAGAGAACCTCCGCCACAAAATACAGTGAAGAGCAGAGCATCACGGGCTGAAAAATTACATCTGGACTATTCTACTGAAGTAGAAGAAATGTAAATCACACCCAGGGGCTCATAGCAATGTGTGTCGTGGTGGTGATGAGCTGAGCAGCTGCACTGCCCTCTGACTTCCTCACTGAGCCAAATCCTCTGTCTCTTGGGCCATGCAGCACAAGGCCCAGGAGCTAGCCATGGTCCCTACCCTCCTGCCCAGTCTTGCCCAGTTCTGTCCCACCCAGCCCAGCCCAGCCAGGCCCAGCCCCTTGTGGTCTTTCCCCCTCACTGACCTCCCTAAGTCATCACTAGATAGAGCACACACTCACCATTGTACTGTTGTGGCAGTCGGCATGTCAAGTGTCCCCATGGCCTCACAATTCGTGATTTGCTACACACTCAATCAATAAACCTTTCTTCCCATAGGTTGCTTCGGGCCAGGTGTTTTGTCCCAGCAACTAAAAGGTGACTATAACTGTCTACTGATTTAATTGATTCTGTTTGTCTATTCTATGCTGTCTTCATCTCCTTCCTCAGAATGTAAGGTTCCGGAAGGTCCATGTGTCTTCCGTGTTTTACATTCATTACAAGTAGCAGATCCACAATATATCTGAGTACTCTGAACCATATATTGTTGATTGATTAATCTCCAAGGCTGTGATTAAATCTTCTCTGCAGTTTGACTGTGACCAGAAATTCTGCATGTATAGCACTTTTGAGGGGGCAGATGGCTGCATCACAGAACCATCCAAAACAGGGTCCTAGGTGGACAAACGTGTCCATTGACAGCAGCTGTTGCTCATAAAATACTTTCAATTGATTGAGAAGAAACAAAGCAAAAGGTTCTAGCATTATAAAGAGGGATTTTTTTTGGATTTTTTTATTGACAACTTCCTTAATTGTAGATAATATCTCATGGTACTTCCCTCCCTCCCCCCACTTTCCCCTATGAAACTTCACTCTCCAGTATATTCCCTCCCCCACTCAATCAGTCTCTCTTTTCATTTTGATGTCATCATCTTTTCCTCCTATTATGATGGTCTTGTGTATGTAGTGTCAGGCACTATGAGGTCATGGGTGTGGACATTAACAGAAGTGCTTACGGGGCAGTTTGGTGAGCATAGTATATATATTTAGCTAGACACCAGCAGATGTTACACCCCTAGGGCTCATGACTACCCCTGTTGTAGGTTTTCAGTATCAGGGATGTATTCCCTCTCATGGAGCGGGCCTCCAGTCCAAATTAGAGAGTTGTTGGTTTCCCCCAAAACAGATATGCCACTATTGCACCCATTGGCTCATTTGGCCTGGTTGGCCAAATTTAAAGCTTGCAGTGTTCACTGTTGAGTATCTTCACTGGTATTTTCTCTCTCCCATTGAACTGCATGTAGTGTAGCTTTTTCCAGCTTTCTGTCAGCTGGTCCACATGGAGGAGGTTTTCAGCTCATCTCCAGCAGGACTTCTCAGTGACCTTGCAGCCCAAGCATGTGGAGTCTTCAGCAATAGGGTCTTACCATCTATTCCCGGTGGAAAACCAAAGGCCTCAGCAATGGCCTATAATGTTTGGGGGTATCTGTGACCTCCCTGGCCAACAACTCACTGGAAAGTATCAAGAGGGAATATTTTTGTCTAGATTTCCATTACATGTGTTTTGAGAGCCACTCAATTTTGAGAACTGATCCTTATGTCTCACCGAGTAAGTCTATCACAAACCATTAATGCATTAATGCTTTTGGAATGTGTTTCCTTTGAGGGGAAGATAACATCAAAGGCGGAACATATTTTATCTGGGTTCTAAAATCACTGTTAATAAGAAATTTTCTGTTTTCCCCTCATGTTGGCACATGTTGGAGTTGTGTCCATTTTGGATAGTGATGGTCCCTGGCATTTGTAAGTTCCAAATATGAGTTATATAGTAAGTGCCATCCCTTTGCATGAGGCAGAGAGCATGGAATCTTTTTGTCTAGATTTCCCCATCCATAGCATGAGAATTCTGAACAGACACCAAAGTGTGTTTATGAGGATTAAATCAGCTATCTATGTAGATGATAGCTTTAGACTCATGGTAAGCCCCAAGTATTTGTTTTTTTTTTTAAAATATATTTTATTTATTTATTTGAGAGAAAGAGGCAGAAAGAGAGAGAGAGAGAGAGAGAGAGAGAGAGAGAGAGAGAGAGAGAGAGAGAGAGAGAGAGAATGGGCTCACCAGGGCATCTAGCCACTGCAAATGAACTCCAGATGCATGTGCCCCTTCTGCATCTGGCTTACATGGGTCCTGGAGAATCGAACCAGGGTCCTTTGGCTTTTCAGGCAAACGCCTTAACCACTAAGCCATCTCTCCAGCCCCCAAGTATTTGTTAAAGAAATAAAAATAGGAACTGGGAAGATGCCACGCAGGCATGAGGACTGGAGTTCAGGTCCCAGGACCCACATAAATGCCAGGTAGGTGTGGTGGTCCACCAGTAATCCCATCACTTGGAAGGGAGACAGGGGAAAGTTTTATTCAGTTTATCAGTGTAGCTTCAGGGGCAAGGCAAGCTTAATCAATGAACTCTGGTTCAAGTAAGAAACCCTGCTTCAGTAAATGAAGTGGAGAGTCATCAAGGAAAATACTGGACATCAACCTCTGGCCTCCATAGGCACATGCCCAAATACCTATGCGTGTGTACACCCATACACCCCTGCATCCACATGCATATACACACATCAAAAGATACAGTTTTCACAAAAATGCTTTGTGGTAGGCAGTTTCAAAAGCCTCATTAAAAATAGATACAGGGAGGCTGGAGAGATGGCTCAGCGGTTAAAGGCGCTTGTTTGCAAAGCCTGATGGCCTCCGGCTCGATTCCCTAGTACCCATGTAAAACTGGATGGACAGAGTGGCACATGCATCTGGAGTTTGTTTGCAAAGGCAAGAGGCCCCAGTGCGCCTGTTCTCTCTCTCTTTCTTTGTCCTCTCTCTGTTTAAATAAAAAAATAATTTTAAAAAAAGTTACAAAATAGTTGGTTCATCTGTGTTCTATCTTTAAGTGTTGATACAGTGGCCAGCACTGTGCAATTTTCAATCTTTGGCAGCCATTATTTATACAGCCCAGCAGTTTCAAGTTTATTTGTATTAATAAGTTAATATAATTATGTCCATTCTCAAGGTCCTAAGAAACCTTCCCCAGCACCAAGAGTGAAAAGACACACCGACATCTTTCTGTAGCATGACGAAGTCAGTTTCACACTTGGCAAAAGGAGCTGCTTAGCAGAATTGGCAAATGTCTTAAAATATTAATTATGTATTACTGACTTTCATAAATTTTTTAACTTTTGGAAAGGCGCTAATCATAGGACCTTTAACTACTCCAGGGAAACAATGACACATGGGCACTTTGTTATTTTAGAAAAATACAGTAACATTTCCGTTATCTGATTGTCACTAGAAATGGCCATGAGATGTGTGTCCTTTTTTGCAAGTAGTCCTTCCAATATGAAGAATATTCAATATTTGATTTTTTTTAAATGCTGGGACTGCATAATCATTCTTTATTTTATTTTATTTTATTTTTTTTTTGGTTTTTCAAGGTAGGGTCTCACTCTGGCTCAGGCTGACCTGGAATTCACTATGTAGTCTCAGGGTGGCCTTACACTCATGGCGATCCTCCTACCTCTGCCTCCTGAGTGCTGGGATTAAAGGCAGGCTCTACCACGTCCTGCTCATTCTTTATTTTTAAATAGTTTTTATTTTATTTTGTTTATTTATTTGATAGAGAGAGAGGGGGGAAGATAGAGAGAAAATGGGCATGCCAGGGCCTTCAGCCACTGCAAACAAACTCCAGACACATGTGCCACCTTGTGCATCTGACTTACATGGGTCCTGGGAAATTGAACCTGGGTCCTTTGCTTTGCAGACAAGCGCCTTAACCACTAAGCCATCCCTCCAGCCCCATTCTTTATTTTTTATTTATTTTTATTTATTTATTTACTTGAGAGCAACAGACAGAAAGAGGGAGAGAGAGAGAGAGAGAGAGAGAGAGAGAGAAAGAGAATGGGTACACCAGGGTCTCCAGCCACTGCAGAAGAACTCCAGATACATGTGCCACCTTGTGCATCTGGCTTATGTGGGTCCTGGGGAATGGGGCCTTGAAACGGGGTCCTTAGGCTTCACAGGCAAGTGCTTAACCCCTTAGCCATCTCTCCAGCCCCACCCATTCTTAATTTGTTTTATTCAGACTATTCTAGAGATGATAATAAAGCTGGGCACAATCAGCTTCTCCTGTGTGCTTCACTCACGAGTGTGATTGGCACCATATTCAGAGACTTTAAGGCACGAACAAGTCTTTTCTCATAACCCCCTCCACCCATTGACCTATTGATTTATTCAATCTTGGGTTGAGATTGTATGTTTTGATTAGCCCCTAGGGCACTGTGGGACAGCCTGGGTCCATCTGTGAAGCACCAGACATTGGACACGATCAGAATGGGTTTTTGTAGGCTAAGAACAACTTGATAATCAAGAACTGTAAGAGTTACACCATGTCATGTGGAAAGATGGGCAAGAAGAGGCAAGATGTTCCTTTCCTACCCAGCATCCTATCGGAGGTTGAGCCAGCACAAAGACTGAGAGGGGCTGATGGAGCCGATGGAGTACCCCTGCAGAGAAAGGAGCCGCGGAGACCTGTTCTCCCGGCTGGACTGTGCAGTGGAGGATCAAGTTGCCTGTTTGCATGCAATCCAGGTATACTGGATGTGTCTGTGGACATTCAGCTTGAGCTGACTACAGCCATCTTGAGTCAGGGCCACTGTGATTGCACTGAGGAACCCTGATTGGTTTTCCAGCAAAACTCACTCACTCACTCACTCACTCACTCACTCACTCACTCACTCACTCTAACTAACTAACTGACTCATCAGAGTGCTATGTGGAGCTTTATGGCCTGGACCCTGGCACCATTAGTGCCAAGAATGTGCCTGCCATCATTGACATTAGTTTGAGATCAACCTGGTACATATTAGCTTAGCTGAGGTCTCTTTTTTTTTTTTTTTTTTTGAGTCTCACTGTAGTCCAGGCTGACCTGGACCTCACTCTGAAGTTCCAGGCCAGCCTGGAATGCACAGCAATCCTCCTACCTCTCTACATGAGGTCAGTTTCCCCCTGGCTGTTACATATGCCTTCTCCTTTTGGTCCAAATCATAAGGATCCACCTGCCTTGCTCCTTGCTCCTGTCCAGGACACACTTCTGTATGACGCTCCCTTTCCCCAGTTGCAGTTTATGCAGTCCTGATTTATCTGCTTCTCTTTGGCCTCATGGCATCTTGTGACAGGTTGTCATATGCAGGGACCAGACTTTCCTACAAGCGTTTTCAAAGTTCATGGTTTGTAAGTGTCTCCAAATTCAAGCGTTGATGGTGTTGGGAGGCAGTCTGAGCAGTAATCAGCATGGCGATGGGGTGCTCTTGTCATGCCATCTGTGGCTTTGAAGGAAAAGGAAGAGAGAAGTGAGTTTGTACACTTGCTCCGTCTTAGGACGCCTTCGACCACGTCATGATCCAGCAGGAGTCACTTAGATGCTGACAATGTGCCCACATCATGATCTTGGTCTTGTATCATCCTCCAGATCATGAGTCAAACAAATTTCTATTTCTTCAGTATTAATGATTCAATATAGGACCTTGTGCATCCTATACAAGGGCTCTACCACTGAATGGTATCCTAAGCACTTTATTAACTTTGAGACAGGGACACTCTAAGTTCCTTAGGCTGGTCTTGAACTCACTCTGTAGCTTAGATAGGCCTTGAATTTTGCAATCCTCTTGCCTCAGTCTCTTGAGTACTTAGTATTACTGGCCACCAGGCCTAGCTTTACTCATTATAAATTATCCAGTTTCAGGCACCTTGTTATAGCAACAGAAATTAGACTAAGCCACTCCACTTGGAAGGGAGTTTAAGGTATCATATGTCCACTGACATGAATAGTTTTGCCTTGGAAAATCAGATTACACCAACTCTTACATGTGTATGCAGGGTGGAGGTTGGTGTATCGTCACCTTATTTTTTGAGGCAGGGCCTCCACTGAACTGACAGCTTACCGATTTGGCTAGATTAGCCAGCCAGTGAGCCCCAAGGACCTGCCTGCCTCTACCTCCCCAGTGCTGGGGCTAAAGGCATGTGTTATCATGTACAGCATTTTGCATGTGTTCTGGGATCCAAACTCAGGTCTTCATGCTTGCATGCATGGCTATCTCCCCAGCCCCTCTGATTATATCTTAATGAAATTGTTATCAACAATTTTGTTATTAATACAACTTTATTTGAGAGAGTCAAAGATAGAGAGAGAGAGAGAGACACAGAGAGAGAGACAGAGAGACAGAGAATGGGTGCACAGTGGCCTCTCAGCTGCTGTGAACCAACACCAGATGCGTGCACCCCCCCTTGTGGGCAAGTGCGGCATTGAGCCCTTATGTCACTTTGTGTCTGGATAAACGTGGGACCTGGAGAATCAAACTGGCCTTCTTAGGCTTGGCAGGCAGGTGCCTTAACTGCTAAGCTATCTCTCCAGCCCAACAAAACTTTTTTTTCTATAAATTTGTTCTTTTAATTTTTTGTTTATTTATTTCAGAGTGACAGACAGAGAGAGAAAGAGGCAGAGAGAGAGAGAGAGAGAGAGAGAGAGAGAGAGAGAGAGAGAGAGAGAGAGAGAGAGAATGGGCACACCAGGGCCTCCAGCCACTGCAAATGAACTCCAGATGCATGTGCCACCTTGTGCATCTGGCTTACGTGGGTCCTAGAGAATTGAGCCTCGAACCAGGGTCCTTAGGCTTCATAGACAAGCACTTAACTGCTAAGCCATCTCTCTAGGCCCAAAACTTTTAAAAAATATTTTATTTCTTTATTTACTTGAGAGAGAAGAGAGAGAGAGAGAGAGAGAGAGATGGGTGTGCCAGGGTCTCCAGCCACTGCAAATGAACTCCAGATGCATTCGCCCCCTTGTGCATCTGGCTTACATGGGTCCTGGAGAGTCAAACCGGGATCCTTTGTCTTTGCAGGCAAACACCTTAACCACTAAGCTATCTCTCCAGCCCAACAAAACTTTTGACAATGTGTGTATGTGTAATGTGGTGATTGTGTGTTTGGGGGGTGTGGTATAAACACATGTATGTGCCTGTGTGGTCCCCATTCTTTCATCTGTGGGGTGGTATGCTCTCCTAAAGTGGCCAGAACACCCTGTTGCTCTTCTGCTGGTTCTTGTTGAGCTGAAGACTCTAAGTTATCCTGGAGCTTGCCATAGCTATGTGATTCGCCAGTCTCTGGTCCCCTGTGGGACCAGGGTTACAGAACTGCAAGACCACACCCACCTATTTATGTGGGTCCTAAGGATAGAACTCCAACCATTTCTCAGGCTTCCTCAGGCCCTCATGCTTGCCTAGAAAATTCTCTTAACTGCTGATCCATCTCTGTAGGCCAACATTTTTCTTAAAAGTTCTGAAGTTTTGGTCTGGAGAGATGGCTTAGCAATTAAGGTGCTTCCGTGCAAAGCCAAAAGGACCTAGGTTTGATTCCCCAGGACCCACATAAGCCAGATGCACAAGGTGGTGCATACTTCTGGAGTTCATTTGCAGTGGCTGGAGGCCCTGACATGCCCATTCTCTCTCTCTCTCTCTCTCTCTCTCTCTCTGTCTACCTGCCTCTCCCCCCTCCCCCTAATAAATAAATAAAAACTAAAAAGAAAGTCCTGAAGTTTTGAGTCTCTCCAGGGAGAGAGTAAAGAGCACATAAGAGGTCACAGGAACATATGGACTTCATAAAATTTGATTATTAGAGGAGGAAATGCCCTATTAATTACATTTGTGTAAATAATTCATATCGTTCATAAAACATTTAAAGCCCCTATTACCTTGACACTTAGAAATAAACATAGTTAAGCCGGGTGTGGTGGCACATGCCTTTAATCCCAGCACTCAGGAGGCAGAGTTAGGAGGGTCACCGTGAGTTCGAGGCCACCCTGAGACTACATAGTGAATTCCAGGTCAGCCTGGGCTAGAGTGAGACCCTACCTCAAAAAAAAAAAAAAATAAAATAAATAAATAAACATTGTTAGTATTTTAGGGTTTTCCCATGAGGAGTTTTCTGTGCACATGTAAATGACACAGGGAAAAGGGAACTTTTCTTCTCATTCCCCAGGGATCTTCAAGCTTAAAGTGTCTGGACTGTCACCATCACCACCACTTGTGCTCTGCTCAGAAATTTCAAATTCTGGGGCCTGGGGAGATGGTTCAGTGGTCAAAGGCACTTGTTTGCAAAGTCTGCTGGCCCAAGTTTGGTTCTCCAGGACCCATAGAAAGCCAGATGCACAATGTGGCACATGTGTCTGGAGTTTGAAGTGGCAGGAAGTCCTGGTGCGCCCACACTCACCCTGTTTTCTCTCTGCTTGCAAGTAGATAAATAAAAATATTAACAAGAAAGACACTGCACATTCTGCTGTAGCATTCCAGGCTTCCTCCACTCTGGCATGGGGCCACCATGCTGAGTTTAACAATCTTCTAGAAGCTAATGATTTGAATGTGTGTGTGTGTGTATCCCACTATATGAATATATGGATGTGTATATGTATATATATAATATATTTGTCTGAAATTGTTAAAAACAATGGTGCAGGTGACAGAACACAGGGCCTTGTGCATGCCATAAAAACACTCCTCCACTGAGCTACACCTATTCCCCTTTTTACTGAAAAAAAGTTTTGAGCTAGGCATGGTAGTGTATGCCTTTAATCTCAGCACTTAGGAAGCAGAATTAGAAGGGTCACTGTGAGTTCCAGACCAGCCTGAGACTACATAGTGAATTTCTGGTCAGCCTGGGCTAGAGCGAGACTCTACCTCAAAAAACAAAACAAAACAGTATAAGTTGCCCAGGCAGGCCTTGAACTTGTGATGGCCAGCTTCAGCCTTCTGAGTAGCTTGGATGCTTGGATTAAAGACATGTACCATAATGGCAAGTTGTCATTTTTCTTCTTTTTTTTTTTTTTGAGTAGGGTCTTTTTCCAGGCTGACCTGGTCTCACTATGTAGTCTCAGGGCTGACCTGGTGATCCTCCTACCTCTGCCTCCCAAGTGCTGGGATTAAAGGCGTGTGCCATCACGCCTGGCTGAAGTTGTCATTTTTGATGTCATAAAACTTTGCTATCACCATGTGTGGTGGCACACTCCAGAACTAGGGAGACTGAAGTAGGAGTATTGCCATGAGTTTGAGGCCATCCTGGGCTACAGAGTGAGATTCTGGTCAGCTAGGACTACAGTGAGACTCTATCTCAAAAAAATTTTGCTTTCATTCCATTCTTAGAAAGTCAATTCCCAGCGTGTATTGTATAAATGTTGCATATATTTGGCTAGAAGTTTTTTTTTTTTTGGTTTTGCGAGGTAGGGTGTCACTCTGGTCCAGGCTGACCTGGAATTCACTATGTAGTCTCAGGGTGGCCTCGAACTCTCGGCGATCCTCCTACCTCTGCCTCCCGAGTGCTGGGATTAAAGGCGTGCACCACCATGCCAGGCTGGCTAGAAGTTTTATGTTAAATTTTTACATGCCTAAAATTTATGGAGGCAGTTGTTGTCGTGGTCAACTCTACGTTGCCGGGATGAACCTCCCAAACAGACACAGCTTATGGGAGGAATGGGATTTATTTCAGGCTTACAGATCCAGGGGATGGTCCATCATGGCAGAAGAAGCTGGCTCCCTTTACCAAATCCACGCAGAGAGAAAAACCACCACCAGCACCCCAAACAAGCACATTCTGGGAGCCCCAAGCAGAGCTCCAGCACTCTGCAGACCTTCAGGCTGGAAACAGATCCGCCCCCTGTGACGCCTTAGGTCTGGACCCTAAGATCTGCCCACAGTGACACCTCTTCCAGCCAGGAAGCTGGAAATCCAGGTTACAAGCTTTAAGCAAACATTTGAGTGTATTGGTGAACATAAACTCAAACTACCACAGCTGTCTATTCCTATCGAATAGACTTAGCTTTCTGCTTGATTGGAAATCCTAACTTTATTATGCATCAAGTTCTCTTAAATATTTGGGTGTTCCTTTGAATTCTACAATCTATTTATTACTTGGTGTCATTTGGAATTTATTTTAATGATCAGAGTCTCTTTTTTAGTGTGTTCCATTCTGTATGGAGCTCGGAGGAAGACGCCAGCTGTCCTTCTTCGCTGCTCTTCTAGCTTATTGCCTTGACCTTGGACAAGACCTCGCACTGAACCTGGAACTCATGTTGTTTTTTTTTTAAAGTGACACACTTTTTCTATTTTTTTTAGTATTTTATTTTTATTTATTTATTTGAGAGCATGAAAGAGGGAGAGAGAGAGAGAGAGAGAGAGAGAGAGAGAGAGAGAGAGAATGGGTGCGCCAGGGCCTCCAGCCACTACAAACGAACTCCAGATGCATGCATCCCTTGTGCCGTTGGCTTACGTGGATCCTGGGGATTCAAACCGCGGTCCTTTGGCTTTGCAGGAAAGCGCCTTAACCATTAAGCCATTTCTTCAGCCCTCATGCTAGATTAAAAAATATATATTTTATTTATTTACTTGCAAGGAGAGGGGTTTTTTTTTTTTTTTTGCATCTGGCTTTACGTGGTTACTGGAAATTAAACATGGCTCATCAGGCTTTGTAGGCAGGTGCCATCTCTTCAGCCCACATGCCAGATTTTTGTTATTTTTACTTCTTTTTTTGGTTGGTTAGACTGGCTGCCCAGAAAGCCTCAGTGATCCCCCTATCTACAGGCGTGCGTGGGTGCCAACCTTCAAGCTCGGGTTCTCATGCTTGCATAGAAAACACTCTGGTCCCCTGAGCCATCTTTTCTCCCCAGCTCACAATCAGAGTCTTAACACTGAAAAAAAAATACTCTCACCTTTTATCCACTCTCAGACTTCTTTTTTTCTGGTTATTCTCACACGTGCAATCTTTAGTCATGACTGCAAAAAGATGCATTGGACCTTGACTGGAACACCGTTCCATTTGTGACATGATTTATCAGTGCTGACAACTTTCGGAAGCAGCTTTTCCCAATCTAGAACGTGACAGGCTTTGTACAATTACTCAGATTTTTGTTGTTGTTGTTGGTTTTTCGAGGTAGGGTCTCACTGTAGCTCAGGCTGACCTGGAATTCATGTAGTTTCAGGGTGGCCTTGAACTCACGGTGATTCTCCTACCTCTGCCTCCCGAGTGCTGGGATTAAAGAGATTCTTACTAGCCCTGAAGTTCATCTTGTCCTCTAGATTTTGTGAGAGATCAGGAAGTTCATTTCTAGTGCTAAAACTTCATGGCTGTTAAGGAAAGTGTATCTTATAGGCACATTATTGGTTTTCCTGAGCTGACTGAATTCATTAAAGCCCTCTGACAAGTGCTAATGTTTCTTCCCGAGTTTTCCAAGTAGGCAGACCTGTCATCTAAAAATGATGATGGTTTTACCTAAAGCTTCCAATAATTGATTCCTGTGGCTTCATGTTTGTTTCCATTGTATAGCGGGTACTTTCTGAACAAGGCTAAGCAGCCACAGTGGAGAAGCAGCCTCGCTTCTCTTCTCCCTTTTAATGGAAGTGTCTTTCATGTTTCATGTTTGATCATGATCCTGGGTGTTGTTTGAAAAAGTAAATGCGTGTGTACATAACACACACATATACATGTATCTATTTGCCCATCCACCTACCTATCTATTCATTCATCCATTCACTCACCCACACATCATGTCTATTAGCAGTTTATATTCTTGGTTTACTAAGAGTTATTTTTGTTGCTTTCTTTTCTTTTAATTTTTTTTTAATTTTTAGAGAAAGCAGGACAGAGAGAGAGAGAGAGAGAGAGAGAGAGTGGCACACCAGGGCCTCAGCCACTGAAATCAAACTCCAGACACTTGCACCACCTAGTGGGCATGTGTGACCTTGTGCTTGCCTCACCTTTGTGCATCTGGCTTACGTGGGATCTGGAGAGACATCAAACATGGGTCCTTAGGCTTTGCAGGCAAGCTTCTTATCCTAAGTCATCTCTCTAGCTCTAAACTTATTTTTTGAGGCAGGGTCGCACTGTAGCCTGGGCTGACCGGGAACTCACTCTGTAGTCCCAGGCTGGCCTCAGTTTCATGACCCTTTTCCTACCTGAGCCTCCTCACTGCTGCAATTACACACGTGAGTTACCACACCCAGCTGTTTTTGTTTTTTAACATGGACATTACATGTTATCAAACTCCATCAAGAGGACAATATGTTTTTCTTTCATTGCTCTATTTTATTATTGTAACAATGATTATTATTTGCTTGGGTCTGTGTTTTGTGTGCATGGGTATGGGCCATGCAGCACCTCACACATTTGTGTGCCGTGGTCCAGACAGGAACATAAGATGTCCTGCCTCACTGTTCTACCCATTCCTGTTTGAGTGACAGTGATACTGTCCAGTGATACTGGAGCTTGCTCCCTCTCTCTCTCTTTCTGTGTGTGTGTGTTTGTGTGTTTGTGAGCTCCAATGCTCCAGTGATTCTCGGGTCTCTGCTCACCTATAGGACTGGGGCTCACACACGTGGCCATACTCAGCTGTCTTGTGGGTCCTGGGGTTGCACTTGCGTGGTCTCTCATGCTTATACAGGAAGTGCTCTTGACTGCTGTGCCATCTCTCCAGGCCTCATTGCCCTATTTAACAACTATTTTCAACTTAACATGTGTTGAATATCTATTATATTACTATTCATTTTATTTAAGCTATAGGGACATCACGACAAAGTTATTTGATCTCCTTGCTCTTAGAAAAATGAGAAACCATCAAGAAGAAAGAGTGGCTGAGAAGAGATAGATGCCAGAACTGTGGCCGGGCGATATTGGAGGAGTCAGCCAGGACTTGAGTCTCCATGGATTGCAGTCCAGCTACTCACTGGGGACATTTGGAGAAACTCCCCAAGAAGGAAAATGATGTCCAAGCCCATTGAGTCAGTGTGTCTGTGTGCATGTGTGTGCTCAAGTGTGCGCATGTGTTGAGGGGTGAGGTTAAACCAAGCATCTGGACAGATGGATACAGTAGCTAAAATGATTCAGCAATTTAACTGAAGTGTGTCTTCACCTTGACCTCAGGAGATGCTGTTAAGCAAATATTTTACAAAACTGAGGTGCCCCGTGATGTGGCTGTTTTTCTTTTTAGACTGATCTATATGAAACGGCCACTTTGGGTAAGTAACAGATGGTCAGATAGCAGCAATTTCATACCATCCAGCCTGATGTCATCATTGATCACTATTCATTTGCTGTCATACCCCAGCAACAGTTACATTTCTTATATATTCTCTGACTTGACTTGAATAACAAATCCACAAAGTAGGAGCTATTCATCCCACTGTACAGATGAGGAAACAAGCCCAGAGAAGTTAAGGAAATTGTCTAAAATCACACAGTGAATAAGGGAGGGTGAGGGCGACAGAACCAGGAGGCAATTTCATGTCTGTCTGACTTCAACTTTTCGGCTTTCCCCTGAAAATAGAACCACCTTGGTTCTGTTCCATTCACTTGTTTTTTGTTTTTTTTTTTTGAGGCAGGGTCCACTGTAGCCCAGGTTGGCCTTAAATTCAAGGTGATCCTTGTCTCCAGAGTGCTGGGATTAAAGGTGTGCACCACCATACCCAGCACCATTCACTGTTTATTTTTTTATTTTATTTTTTTATTTTTTATTTTTGGAGAGAGACACAGAGAGAGACAGAGAGAGAGGGAAAGGGAGACAGATAGAGAATGGGCGTGCTAGCAGTCTGTCAGCTGCTGTGAACAAAATCCAGATGCGTGTGCCCCCTTGTGGGCAAGTCTGGCATTGCGCCCTTGCATCACTTTGCATCTGGTTAAATGTGGGACCTGGAGATTGGAACTGGGTTCTTAGGTTTAGCAGGCAGGCGCCTTAACCACTAAGCCAGCTCCTCAGCCCTCACCGTTTATTTTGTTTATGCCTATTGTAGACAGTTTCAGGTTCACTGAGACGAACTTCCAAATGAGGCACAGTTATGGAGGAAGGGAATTTATTTGAAGCTTACAGACCCAGGGGAAGTTCCATAGTGGCACAAGAAGCTGACTCCCTTTCAAAGGTCCACGCAGAGAGAAAAGCAACCACCACCAAAAGCAAGCAGGCCCACTGAGGAACCCCATAATGGCAGAGCCCAGACCCTTCGCATATTTTAGGCTGGACTTCAGATCCGCCCCCAGTAACACCTCCTCCAGCCACGTTACAAGCTTGAATAAAACTCCTGAATCTATTGGGCGACATCCATTCAAACTACCACAATACCCTTGACCAGAGACAGGAAGTGAAAGCTGTTTAGGTTTTAGTCCCAAAAGAGCAAAACCCAGCCTGCAGAGTCCTGGCATCTCCTGGGGACTTACTGGAAAGGCAAACCCTTGGGCTCCTGATCTGGACCAGAAACTGTGTGGGTTTGGCAGCAGTCTGTGTGATCCCAGTGCATGCTGACATTTGGGAACCACACTCCTAGGTGACATCACCCAGCTGTCTTGTTCGAGGCAGGCACCGTGCACCGGAACTGAATCATCCCATTGCCCCACAAGTGGGGGTTGATCACCATCTAAATCCTAGTTTTGTAGAAGTAGAAGCCTGGTGGAGGCGGCCTGGTGGCCCACAGTTCTGCAGAGAGCACATGACTCAGTTTGGGTTTGAGCTCTCTCTGATGACCCAGTGAATAGCCATAGCCACTGCATCAGTTACTTTCTGTGGTAGTTTGAATATATGTCCCCCAATATATTCAGTGGCAATGTCACTGGGGGCTGGTCTTAAGGTGTGGTGGTGGGTTTGAGATTCCATTGTAAAGATATGCAAAGTGTGCTTAATAGGAGTTCCTGAAGCTTGCTGTGGCTTGGCTGTAGTTTTGCTCTGTGTGCTGTGTGGCTGGGGGCTTTGCTGTCTTGACTGGTCCTGTGAGAGCAGGCTGCTTCTCCTGCCCTTATGGAAATTCCCCTGGATCTGTAAGCTTCAATAAATAATATCCCTTCCTCCATAACTGTGCCTGGTCTGGAAGTTCATCTCAGCGAACTTGAAGCTCTCTGCTACTTTTTCCTTGTTAGTGTGACAGAACACCTGACAAGAAGCAAATTGAGGGAGGAAGGGTTGGTTGGTTTGGGCTCACAGGTCAACGTCCATCAGGGTGGGGAAAGACACGGTGGCAGGAACATGAAGCGGCTGGTGGCATTCAAGCTCCAGTCAGGAAGCAGAGTGAGGAATGCTGGTGCTCTGCTTGCTTTCTCCTCTTTCTCCAGTCCAGGAGCCCAGGCAAGGGAATGGTGCTGCTTACACCATGAAGACCATTAGTAGGTCTCCTCCCTTTAATTAACCCAGTTTGGAAACTCCCACCCTCATACACTTGCTCTGAGTTTTGTCTCCTGGGTGATTTGCTTTTGTTTTGTTTTTTCTTTTCTAAAAAATATTTTATTTTTATTTATTTATTAGAGACAGAGAGAGGGAAAGAGAGAGAGGGAGAGTGAGAATGGGCACACCAGGGCCTCTAGCCACTGCAAACAAACTCCAGACACGTGCACCCCCTTGTGCATCTGGCTTACGTGGGACCTGGAGAATCAAACCAGGGTCCTTAGGCATCACAGGCTTGTGCCTTAACCACTAAGCCATCTCTCCAGCCCACTTTTTGTTGTTTTTCAAGGTAGGGTTTCACTCAAGCCCAGGTTGTCTTAGAATTCACTTTGTAGCCTCAGGGTGGCCTCGAACTCATGGTGATCCTCCTACCTCTGCCTCCAGAGTGCTGGGAACAAAGGTGTGTGCCACCACCCCCTGGCTCTCCTGGGTGATTCTTGATCCTGCCAAGCAGACAATCAATATTCGCCACCACCACAACCATGATGCTCACTGTTGAGAATCCCCCAGGGTCTTTGCAGTGTCTCCCATAGAGGATGGCTGGAGAAGAGACAGTGCAGAGGTCCAGCAGGGCATTGGAGGACACAGGTTGCCTCGGCCACTATGAGACTCCTTTGGCGGCTGGGGAAGAAAAGGAACCTAAGTTCCTGTGGGGGGGGGGGGCTGGATCATGGTAGTAGATAAGGTGCCCTTGTTTTCTTTCCCATGGGCCAGATGCCTCATTCTAGCACTCTGCAGTGGCTGCATTTCATCTGCAGAGTGCCTGGGGTGAGTCGGGGGCTTTGTATGTCAAGGGTCTTATGGGGGATTATTGTGAGGCAAGAATAATGGTGATATTGTTTGCAGAGCCAAGGTGGAAAAATCAGACCCGGGTGGAGGATTTATTTTTCTTCCATAAAGCTGAGGCAGGGTTGTGTGGTGGGGGAGGTGGAGTCTTCGCAAAGTCCATTGACTGTGGCAGTGAGTCTCCCCATTTGGAAGCACTCCTGTATGACAAGGCAGAGTCTGGGCTAATACCATGAGTAGCCCCCCTAGCGCCAGGCATCCAATTCCCTGTGAATTTTGCAATATAGCGACCGTAATGGAAAGCAAAATGATCTCTAAATAATGGTTTAAGATGGCTACTTGATAAAGGGCCCTGCAATAATTATGATCAATGGAGCATGGATTCAATATATACTGCCCATTTAGATGCACCCGATTAGTATAACAGCTTTCTTTAATGTTCTGAGTATTTTGGTGTGTGCGCGCATGTGTGTGTGTGTGTGTGTGTGTGTGTGTGTGTGTGTGTGTGTGTGTGTAAGAGGGCCAGGAAGGCAAGGGAGCAGAGAGGAGAAGAGAGCGGTGTGTGTTGGGGGGGGGCAGTCCTCTGGCTCGTATTGATCTGTGTGGAGGAGGTGGTGTGGTGTTGAGGAGGGAGGCAAACGACTTCTGAAGGCGTGTGATCCATGCCCCAGAGCATCATGGGTGGCAGCCAGGGCCCTTGTGCATGCAGAGGGAGGTGGAGGCAGGGGAGATGATGGTGGAGAGAGAGACTCCTGATAGGCATTTCAAGTCATCTTGCCAAGGCCCTGTTCGGCATGAGGATTTGATGTAATCAGGGAAATTAGGCAACACAGGCAGCCAGCCAAATGAATCCCCCTACATCCCGCCGGACAGCGCTAGGTTCAGAAAGTGGGAATGTGTTTGACCAGGAGGTTGGGGGTGAGTGATTTGCTTGACGTGGGTCCTAATCTTCCCCTCTCCAACCCTCCAGGGAGGAGGAAATTTTCTATGACAGACTGTCTAGAAAACTGGGTCCGTTCTCTACCTTTCATGTCTCTGGGTTGATTCCCAGGTAACATGCAGGGGTCTGTGATCAGCGAGTAATGATGAGGGCAGCATGCCATCTGGGCCGAATTCCTCAGGATAATGGGGATGAAATGATTGCAGTCGTCACCCTGGCTGCCTTTGATTTGTCAGTTAACATAACAGCCCCTTCTCTGCCCTTTCATGAAAGGACATCAGTAGGAAGTGTGTCACTGTTCCAAGAGACCAGCAGGCAGCCTTCGGATCTGACCATCTCCCCACTCCCCCCACCCCCCGCCGCCCCGAGGTTGCTGTTGAATGGCTAAATGACTGAGTGACTTTCATTTCGGGCCTGGTGAGGCAGCTGGTGCTCGCATCATAACGATGCTCGTCTTCACTGAACATCTACTATGTGCCAGGGGCTGCGGTGTGTCGTGGTTCCCAGGCTGATAGGCAAACAGAGTGGCCAGGATGCTTACGAACCATAAGCCTGGGGTGGACCCCAGTGGCCATGAGTCTAGTGTCAAAGCTGGGCAAAAGACCTCAATTGGAGTAGCCGGTGCTAAATCTTATTTAATTCTCACATGACCTCCGTGAGGAAGGACTGTGATGAATCCCACTTTACAGAAGAAGAACCAATGGACATTTACAGATGCCAGGTGTCTTGCAGAATGTTTCACAGGTCTTCAATGGTAGCTTGTCTGCTCTTCTCTTTCCCTCCAGCAGCCAAACACAATATCACACTCAGTAGAGGCCTCAGTGGAGTAGCCTGGATCGTTTGGAGGAGAGCGGTCCTTCAGAATCACCCAATCCAGACAGCACCAGGAAAACATAAACTTGGTTGTTTAGGAGGCTGGAGAGCTAGCTCAGTTGGTAAAGTGCTTGCTTTGTAAACATAAGGAACCCCATTTCATCCCCAGAAGCTATGTAAAAAGCCAAGGGTGGGCTGGAGAGATGGCTTAGCAGTTAAGGCATTTGCCTGCGAAGCCAAAGGACCTAGGTTCAGTTCCCCAGGACCTACATCAAGCCAGATGCACAAGGTGGTGCATGCGTCTAGAGTTCATTGCAGTGGCTAGAGACCCTGGCACATGCATTTTTTTTTCTCTCTCTCTCTCTCTCTCTGCCTGTCTCTTTCTGTCACTCTCCCTTTCAAACAAATAAACAAATACATAAGTAAATATTTATTATTTTTTAAAAATTTTTATTTACTTATTTGCAAGCAGAGAGAGAGAGAGAGAGAGAGAAAGAAGAAAGGCAGACACACACAGAGAGAGAGAATGGGCACGCCAGGGCCTCTAGCCAGTGCAAACAAATACCAGATGCATGTGCCCCTAGTGCATCTGGCTTACGTGGGTCCTGGAGAATCAAACTGGGATCCTTTGGCTTTGTAGGCAAATGCCTTAACCACTAAGCCATTTCTCTAGCCCCTAAGTAAATATTTTTTAAAAGCCAAGGATGGTGGCACATGCTTTTATCTCAGCACTGGGAAGGCAGAGGCAGGTGGATCTCTGGGGCTCGTCTAGCCAAATTGGTGAGCTTCAGGCCAATGAGAAAACCTGTCTCTAAAGAGGTAGATGGTGCCTGAGGAACGACACCTGAGATTGTCCTCTGCATGTACATGCAGCCCACCCACGTACGAACACGCACACACGGAAAGGTTGTGCGAAGCCATGGAGATGTCAGGACTGGTGTGTCATCATCCTGTTGCCATGCACTGTCAGGCTCTTTGCCTCCATGGTCACGCTCACGTTCTGTAGTACTCTTCACGAAGCCCACCTGTTTCTGGTCATCGGGCATCCACCAGGTTGTGATGCAGTTGTCCTCACGGGGTTGAGAAGAACATGGATGTAAGCTAGGCTCTGCCAGGAGTCCAGGGAGAAACAACGGCATTGTTTGCTTGCGTCCGAGCCCTCATGGTCGTAAAGCTGGGGTTTAGCGAATACCCAGAGCTCATCAACACCTCAGCCCAATTTTCCAATGCACCAGGCTTGATTCAACCCAAAGGGCAGCTGGCCAAGTGCTCCCTCCCCACCTTAATTGTTCAGATTGTGTACAATTTGAGTACAATTTAATCCAGATGTTTCTGATTCGTTTAAGCTTAAATCACCAGAAAATACTCTTAACTTGCTATTTGATGTTGAAGAGGGTTTTCGAGCATTTTCCTCTTCTTAATAGGAGAGGTCACGTGTAGGTGGGAGTAAAAAGAGGCCCATGAACCTAGGGGTTTTGTCTGATTTGATTTGAAAACCCACTTTTGAGAAATCAGAGTCAGAAAGAACTCAATTAGACTCTGGCCTTCTTTTCAAGTCCCTACCATGACCATGTCAAAGGGAGAGGTGGGGTCATCTGCATGCAGCTGATATCAGGGACTTTTGCTTTTAAAAAACATACCTCTAGCCCTGGCCTCTCCTGGCCTTGGGGGTCTGATTGAAGCCACAGTAGCCACACCCTCTTGTGACTATAGGAGAGGCAATTTGAGCGAGGTGATGAGGTGATGTGCTGAGTTCGCTTTGGTTTGCTAGCTGGGTATTTATGTCCCCAAATGATGCACTGACACCATGTGTCGAAGCTGATCAATGAATTCTGCAAGCTTCTCATCTCACAGTTCAGTGCTTTCAAAATGTGGTCCTGGGAAGAGGCTGAATCGCTATCACCGGGGAACTTAGAAATGAGAATTCTTGAGCTCTGCCCTAGGTAGACTGAGTTAGAAACTCTACAGGGAGACCCAGAAATCTGGGCGATCATAAACCCTCCGAGGGAGGGGGCTCCCATGTGCCCTGAGATTTGAGAATCACAAGTCTTGGTGCTACGTCGGTAGTTAGATATTAGCAAGCTTGAAGGTCATTGGGGGCGGACCCTTTCCTCAAGACCAGGAACTGAACAGCTGGTCTCTTGTTATCACTGCGTCTACTATTCAGTGCCTCTATGGAAACAAACTGGGAGACAGAGATTGCAGGATGAGATAAGATGGTTTCACTCCAGTCCTGGCTTGGGAAACTGGGGTCAATGTTGTCCACCTCACAGAAAAGTACTCTTTCTCCACTTTCCAAAAGGAGAGAGGTCTTACAGGGTGATGGGTGGGAGGGTCCTACACTTGGGAGCGTGCTTTGTCCCTGACACACCTCTGACTTTCACATCTATAGGGTGGAGGCTTGTTTTACCTTTGAGAATCAGTTCTAGGCCCACCTCTTACGTCCCAGTTCACACACTAATGTTGTAAGTGAAGCAGTGGTGGGTAGAGGAAGAAGGAAATGTCGCCACTGTCTTTCTTTGGCATTTGAAATACACATTAGAGAAAAGGGAGAAGCTACAGAGGCTGAGCAGGGCTGGGCCTGGTTAGTGCTTGGGTGGGAGAAAAGGGAGGACGGTGCAGATAACAGGGCTTTCCTGAGATCCATAGGGGAATGTGTTTCCTCTTGGTAAAGCTATCTTCATAAACTCATTTTCATTCTCTCTCCTTAATTCTTTTGAGCCTGTTCACTGGTTGGTGCAGTCAGGTTCACATTGCTGGCAGAAATCACCCGACTAAGAGCAGCTTTTGGGAAAAAAGGCTCCACGATGGCAGGGAAAACGACATGAGCAAAGGGTGGACATCACTCCCTGGCCCACATAAGGTGGACAATAGGAACAGGAGAGTGAGCCACACTCTGGCATGGGGAAACTGGCTATTATACCCATAAGCCCGCCCCCAACAATACACCACCTCCTGGAGGCTTTCATTTCCAATTGCCATCAGCTGGGGAACCTAATGATCAGAACACCTAAGTTTATGGGGTACACCTGAATCAAACCCCATAAACTGATAACCATACATGATGTAAAATGCAATGAATTCATGCAACTTTAAAAGTACCCATAGTTTTCATCAATTCCAATGATGTGCATACATCCCCATAATCCAAGGTCTTTTAAATGAGCCATAATACCAAAAAAGAAAACCCCCAAACCCATAATGGCACAGAATAAACATTCACACTGCAAAAGGTGACATTGGGCATAGCATAGTAAAGAAACATTTTAATTAATTAATTAATTAATTTATTTATTTAAGACAGAGAGAGGGAGACAGAGATAGTGAGTGAGAATGGGCACATCAGGGCCTTTAGTCTAGATGCATGTGCTACCATGTGTATCTGGCTTGCGTGGGACCTGGAGAATCAAACCTGGGTTCTTAGGCTTCACAGGCATGTACCTTAACTGATAAGTCATCTCTCAGCCCCAAATATAAGATTTAAAAAGGGCAAACATCAAACTCAGTAACTCCAAGTCCAAAAACTCTAGCCAGTGCCAAATCTCCAAGTCCAATAATTCTAATCAGCAACAAGTCTCTGGAATTCCAATTCCGCCTCTCCAGCGAGGCTACTCACAGTCCTGGAAAACTTCATCCA
Organism: Orientallactaga sibirica; assembly: GCA_036365145.1. Taxonomy (NCBI): domain Eukaryota; kingdom Metazoa; phylum Chordata; class Mammalia; order Rodentia; family Dipodidae; genus Orientallactaga; species Orientallactaga sibirica. The sequence goes on along the minus strand of JAEOAD010000001.1, from coordinate 111,260,123 downwards.
GGGCTGGCAGCTCTCCTTAGCAGCCATCTCATGGTCCCGGCATCTCCACTGGGTCTCCACTGCAACTCATGGTCCATCCTCATGGCTCCATTGGGTCTCCAGGCAGGCATCTAGCAAACCTGCTTTGCATTGCCCATGGCCATTTCCAAAACATAAGACCATGTTGAAAACTCAATGACCCTCTATTTCCTGCATTTCCTGTACTCCACAATACCAGGTAGGGTGCCAATTTTGTTAACCCAGGGGGGAATAAAGCAGACTTTGAAGAACAGGACACTCCTTGAGCACTCAGGCCCCTTCAAAAGAGTCTACATTCTTCCTGTTGCCCCAGTGCAGGTCAGCTGGCCAATCTCAAAGGTTGTAATCTCTCATATCATTGCAGCTGAACAGGCAAAAGTTTCAGCCCAAAGATTTCATTCTGTGTCATATCCTCTGCACATACCAGTTCATTTCTACACAATGCAACCCTGCACAACTTTTCAGGACATGGGCATAATAAAAATAATAAAGCCTCTCACACAAACTGCCTCTAGTCTAGTCAAGTCCAAGCAAAGCTCTTTCTCACCCTCATAAGCCAAACCTCACAGTCCATAGTTCTTATTGCATTCAGGTCTTTCAGCTTTGACCAGAATAGTCCATCAAGATGTACTTACAGCACTGCAAAGCATCTTTTAGGCCGAAGTTTCAAATACTTCCACATTCCTCTTGAAAATCAGCTCCAAAAGACCAAAGCCACACAGTCAGGTGTCTAGCAGCAACCCCACCCTTGGTACCACTTTACTGTTGCAGTCAGGTTTGCATTGCTGGCAGAAATCACCCAACCAAGAACAGCTTTTGGGGAAAAAAAGGTTTATTTTGGCTTACAGACTCAGGGGAAGCTCCACGATGGCAGGGAAAACAACAACATGAGCAGAGGGTGGACATCATCCCTGGCCTACATAAGGTAGACAATAGGAACAGGAGAGTATGCAAAACACTGGCAAGGGGACACTGGCTATGACACCCATAAGCCTGCCCCCAACAATACACTGCCTCCAGGAGGCTTTAATTTCTAATTGCCATCAGCTGGGGAACCTGACATCCAGAACACCTAAGTTTATGGGGGACACCTGAATCAAACCACCAAACTGGTCAAAAGAATGGGATCTGAGTCATATCTCTGGCCCCGAGTAGGGACATGACATACTGAACTGCCAGAAGGTCATAAAATTACTCTCTAGCTGTCACATTCTGATAAAGAACAAAAACATAACATTGTTCCCCCTTTTATGAGTTAATCAAGCTGGGCGTGGTGGCACATGCCTTTAATCCCAGCACTTGGGAGGCAGAGGTAGGAGGATCACCATGAGCTCGAGGCCACCTTGAGATTACATAGTGAATTCCATCCAGGTCAGCTTGGGCTAGAATGAGACCCTACCTCAAAAAAAAAAAAAAAAAAAAAAAAAAAAAAAAAAAAAGTTCCTCAGTGGTTAAAGGCACTTGCTTCAAGAGCTTGCTGCAAAAAGTCATACAAGGGCTGGAGAGATGGCTTAGCGGTTAAGGCGCCTGCCTCCTAAGCCTAAGAACGCTGGTTCCAATCACCAGGTCCCACATTTAGCCAGATGCAAAGTGATGCAAGGGCGCAATGCCTCACTTGACCACAAGGGGGCAAATGCATCTGGATTTCGTTCGCAGCAGCTGAGACGCTGCTGGCGTGCCCATCTCTATCTGTCTTCCTCTCCCTCTCTCTCTCTGTCTCTCTCTCTAAAAAAAAGTCATATAAGCATCTGGTGTTTGCAGTGGCATGAGGCTCTGGATTCCACCCCCCCAAAATGAATAAAAAAATAAAATAGTTAATACAAGTACACCTGCTCATTACTTGCTGGGAAACACCCCAGGGGAAGCTGCCTGTCCCAGAGACTTTAGAAATAGTATAAAGCTTACCTACAAATGTTGGCTGGGGCTGGAAAGATGGCTCAGTGGTTAAGGCATTCACCTGCAATGCCTAATGACCCAGGTTTGATCCCCCAGTACCCATATAAAGCCAGATGCACAAAGTGGTGCATGCATTTGGAGTTTGTTTACAGTGGCAGAGGCCCTGGTGGGCCCATTCTCTCTGTCTCTCTGTCTGTCTCTGTCTCTCTCTCTGCTTGCAAACAAATAAATAAAAATATTTTAAAAAATTAAGCCAGGCACGGTGGTGCACGCCTTTAATCCCAGCACTTGGGAGGCAGAGGTAGGAGGATCGCCATGAGTTCGAGACCACCCTGAGACTACATAGTTAATTCCAGGTCAGCTTGGACCAGAGTGAAACCCTACCTCGAAAAAAAAAATCAAAAATTTCCAGTGTTACCCTTGGAGGTGGTCAACTGTACAATGTAAAATCTCCACCTATCTTCCTTGCTGTTCTCTGTATGTTACCGCTAAATTCTTTTGACAGAGATCACAAGGACCAGGGAGCCAAGGAGAGGCAAGAGTAAGATCACGTTACATAGGCCTGGGCAAATTCTTGGTCTGTTACTCAGCAGTGCTCATTCCCTCCTTTGTAGGGCTTAATGAGATAACAATGTCACATGATTTAAGACGTTCAGACCCAGGCTGTGCTGTATTTACCCACGATAGTAAGAATGAACTTTCTGATTGAGTTGAAAGGGCAAAGAAACCAAACACGCCCTCGAGTTGACCTTCCCCTTTAGGATCAGCTCCTCTCTCTCTCTCCAGAGGCCGGTTGTGTGAGGCACGAAGGCCTGCATTCAACAGCCGTGTCCTGGAAGCCACCGGGCTAGCCATTGTCATTATGAGCTTGCACATAGCCTCATAGGATTTCCTCACTGTCCAGGCTTTTATGAGGTGCACCTTGGCGTGGGGGGGGGGTGGCGAGGGGATGATTGCATTCTGCTGATTGGTAGAATGGGGTACCTCCTGCGGTAGAACACTGCCCTACAAACATGCCAACTGTCACCATCTTTGTCTTACCTATAAGAGACTCCCAAGATGGGGCCAGGATTCTCCCTAGATGCCATGCTTTGGGAAGGTAGGACCCATTCCGATTCTCGTGGGTACTTCGGAGGGTCTTGGCTGTTGGTTCCATGAACAAGTGCACAAATGCTTTGCTGCGGGGCGTGTCAGCCGCTTGCAGGTTAGAATAGTAGTTATCACACACACTAGGTGGTCAATTCCCTGGTTGAGGTTAGCTGCAGCTTTTGGACGCTGGAGTGGAGATCACGTTTGTACCTTTAATGAAAACATCTTTCCCTGAGGGTTCTCGCAAATCCTCTTAAATGACTCCATTTCTATGCTTTTATTGACATATGTTCTTGCTACTGAAAAAACCTGTCATGACAATTTCACATTTCAAAGTGCTGAAAGAATGTGCCTAGGTTGGAACTTCCTGCCATGTGTCAGGATGTCAAGTTTTCTTCCTAGATGCATTCTTGTCCCTGGCTGGCTTTTCTCTCCACTTGATCATAAGAGGGTTTTAATGGAAAGGCCGCCAGGACCTTCCGCTGAAGCGTAGAAAACATCAGTGTTATTACACAGCCTGAAATCGGCACCTGACATCCACAGAATGACTCTTACCAGAGCCGAAGCAGCAATTTTGATCAAGCAGGCCACCATCCCCCCCTGCTGAAGAACTGTGAGGAAGATCCCAGCCACATGTAGATGGTTTTCTTTTAAAGTGGCTCTAAAGAGTCTTAATCACATGCTACGTGAGCTCTTCGTGACTCTGAAGAGGAGGCCTTTCTGTTGGCGTGAATCTTCACAAAAGCACCTGGAGACAAAATTCCCAAAGAATTTGCTTCCAAAATAACCTGCAGAACGAGTGCCAAATGTGCTAATTAGCCACATTTACCTCGATGCTGTCAGGGTGAGGAATGGGACGAGGGCTTGAGAGTTGATCGAATGGTTGATAGCCAAATATTTTGGGTGCGACATAATCAGTTAATTGGTTTATTAAATTATAAAACCGTTGTTTGCTCGAAAGAGCAGTTATACTAACTAAATGAGGTAGTCACCCCTTTGAAGGCTCGGAGCATTAATTATGTTTATGCGTCACTTGCAGCAGCCTTGGTAGACAAAGCGTTCTTTATCTTTACACGCCATGGCTACAATGTATTGTGCCACAAATGATGGCACCGACTTTATGTCTACATAATTACAGAAATCTTATACCTTTGGTGTTTGCACATCATTTTCAGTTTTTTGGAATAGTTAAACTTCATTTTACTTTTTAATAACATTTTAGAAATCATTGTGACTCAGGTAAACAGAAATTGATTGCTTTGATGGACTGGAAATGGTTAGCTCATCCCGAGTTTATTTGATTTGTTTCTTCAGGGATTACGAAGAATAGGATTTTATCTCCAGACAAAAGAGACAAACTGTGCATTTTTGCCTATGCAGCGGCAGGGCCGCTGAGTCGCACGGCTCCTCCACAGGGGAAATACATTAGGCTGGGGTTGCATTTTTATTCACTGTCTGGAGTTTCATTCCATCAGATGTGGGATGGGTGGGGAGGAGGCATGCTTTACTCCCATGTCTTCTTTTAAGTAAGATAAAACCTGGGTTATTGCACAGCATTAAACACAGCAAATCCCAGGGAGATGGTTTTATGAAACATCCCGGCCCTTTTCAGTAACAGTGATGCTAGGGGAGGCCCGTCTGCTATTTGAACGAATGTCAAAAGCACAAGCGGATGTCTCAACCAGAGCTTACCCAGAAATGTGGCCCTGTAGGTTCCTGGAAGTTCCAAATCGCAGGCAGGAGGTGGTGTTTCTGGTGCTGCTGTTTCTTATTAGTTCAGTGGCACCTGACAATCGGGAGGCAGGAAGACTCATGGGGCAGGTCGATGAGCTGAGCAGGGAAGAACTCCAGCACATAGCATGTGGCAGCTGGTCTGGCTCAACATAATGCTCTTGGCTCTGGATGGTGAGGGGTCCCCTTATTCTTGGTTCTTCAGGCAAATGTCTGTGTATCCTGAAGACTCTGAGTTGTTGGGTCATGGAGATATGTACAGAGCCTGATGCTGGCTCTTAATGTCTGTTTGGAGGACAAGAAATAGGAAGTGGGGAGCTGGAGAGATGGCTTAGTGGTTAAGGCATTTGCCTGCAAAGCCAAAGGACCTCGGTTTGATTCCCCAGGACCCACGTAAGCCAGATGCACAAGGTGGTGCATGCATCTGGAGTTTGTTTGCAGTGGCTGGAGGCCCTGGAGTGACCAGATAGAATTCTCTCTCATTCTTTCTCTCTCTGCCTCTTTCTCTTTCACTCTCTTATGTAGAAGGATAGAATATTCTACATAGGATATATTCTATCCCTCTATCTATTTGGATCTTTCTATCTATTGATCACCTAACTGTCATCTATTATCTTTCACCTATCTAAATGATTGTTGTCTATCATCTATCTATTATCTGTCTATCTATCATCTATCTTCCATCTGTCTATCTAATGATTTCCCTATATTACCCAGGCTGACCTTGAACTTCTGGGCTCAAGCCATTCTCCTGTCTCAACTTCCCCAGAATCTGGGACTATAGGCATGTAATACCATGCCCTGCTTAGAAATAAGGGTCTAGAAAGATAACCTGGAATAGAGTCCTACCGTTGTCTCTTCACCTGTGTGATCTTGGACAAATTTGGAACGTCACTTCTCTTGATTTTCTCCTGGGTCATTAGAAGAATTGAATTGCTCCATGCAAGCCCTGTCACAGTGCCTGTCATGGGGGATGCATGCTACGTGCTTGGTGATGCTGCTAAGGTCTGTCGAGGGTGTGGCTACTGCCCTGGGCACCTACTCTATGGTCAAGGATGCTGCACATCGATGGGAGATGAATATTGGAAACATGCTCACACCTTCTTGTCCTAAAGGTCTCTAGTGACAAAGGGACAGCATACTCGTACAACCCTCTAGAATTACAGGAAACTGTGTTACATCATGATGGGCTCCTTTGATTGTGACTGAAACAGACCAATTTCCTAGATCCCTATGCTAGAAACAATCACAAATGTTCAGCAAATAACCACATGCAAATAACTGCCAGGTCAAAACTCATTACAAGAAATCCCATTTATAAAAAGCAAAAAAACAGCAACCTAAAATGTACCTGATGGCACCACAATGTTCCCCCATTCCTTTTGCTGGTTAATTGATTTTAAAAGGAACTGATGTAATAAAAATAATAGCCCGGGCAGTCCTTTGAAATTGTATACAATGCCATTTGGTTTTGATATAAACCTAATACTGGAGTCACGCAGAGTAAATTCATAATCAGAGGCGTAGATGTCAATCTAAGAAGGCTCTCTGGTGGAGGCGATTGCGGTTTTTTTCTTTTTCTTTTTTTGAGCTTTTTGTTCTGTTTTGTGTTTTAGGCAAACAGGACTACAGAGGTTGGGAAATCTGTGCATCAAAGAGGAATGGTAAAAATAAAAATAAATAATGATGATAGGTAGATAGAGAGATGGATGATAGATAGATAGGCACAAATATATATATATATATATATATATATATATATATATATATATATATATATATATATATATAGAGAGAGAGAGAGAGAGAGAGAGAGAGAGAAGCAGTAATCCAAGGGTAGGAAGGAAATCTGAGGGGGGCTCAGGGACTCCAAGAGACAGGGTTGGTCATTACTTATTGGTGGAGAAATAAGCATGATATCAGAGGAAAGGTGGTTCCCACTAGAGCAAGGATTTGGTGAACAGTCAGAAAACAGGCCATACATGAGATTCTCCAGGGCCTCTGAAGCATCCAATGGGTTGTCACCCCCGAGTCCCCCACTAGAATGATCTTCAGCATCGTCTCTAAGAAGTTGACACTGTCTTGCAGATGTTGGCACATAGCCCCAGTTCTTGTCTGCTGATCCCCTAGCATGCTTACCCTCTGGGTGTGTCCATGCAGTGGGCGGTCCACCTTGGCCAGCCTCTCTAGTCCCCTAGGATCTGCAAGAAGACTAAGCAACAGCACTCACGGTGCACGTGGGACTCTTCCAGGGGAACAGGAGAGTGAGAGATGCAGGCAGTGGTGGAGAGTGCATAGTCGGGAGGGGGATCGACCATACCGAGGGGCAGTGGAGTTGACAACAGCTCTGCTAGTGTCCATGACTTCACGGGGTGTCCAGAATGTGCCTCATAGGCATTCGTGTGACAATATGAAGTTGTAGGGGGTAGAGCTGTCAGTTGTGCTGTGACTCATAATGACCAGAGACAGATCGGAGCCCTCGGAAGGTAGGTGAGTAAGGTCAAGGGCAGCTCCTCCTCTCCTTTACCAAGTGTTTAGTCAATCAACATGGTGAAGCCCAAACTCCACCACGGCATCAGCTTCCAGAAAACCTACTGTAAGTCTATAGAAAGGGACTCTGGACCTGATGTCCAGGGCCGAGGGAGAAGGGAGTGTAGAGGACAGGGGATTGATTCCTCTGTCAGTTGCAGAATTATGGACTTTTTGAGCATCTATTGGGCAGCAGGGCAAGTGGGGTTCTGGGCAGAGTCAGGAGATCAGGCACGGTGTGAGTAACAGGAGAATGGGTTCTTTGCATACAATTCCCCAGAAGCCCTTTATACCATCCTCTGTATGACTCAAGAACTAATCATTATGTCTCGCCGTTCTGGAGAGATGGTGGCAGAGTCCGTGCCTGGTGAGATCCTGCTTCCTAATTTCTGCCTCCTCACATGGCAGAAAGGGTAGGGCACCTCTCTGGGACTTCTTTTATTTTATTTTTATTTGTTTATTTGAGAGACACAGAGAGAGATACAGAAATAGGCAGGTAGAGAGACAGAGAATGGGCCTGCCAGAGCCTCCAGCCACTGCAAATGAACTCCAGATGCATGCACCCCCTTGTGCATCTGGCTTACGTGGGTCCTGGAGAATTGAGCCTTGAACTGGGGTCCTTAGGCACCTCCACATACCTTCACACCGGAAGGTAAGATTTAACATGCCACTTGGGAGGATAGGCACAAACATTCAGACCATGGTAGACAGGATGTTATGTGAGGGCTTGGGCATGAAAGAGCAGCAGATAATCTTGCTTGGCCAGGTCAGAAAGAAGGATACTCAAAGATCCAAAAGCAGATTGCAGCCTCCAGTTTCTTCTTAAGCCAGAGACTGTTTTAATGGGTACCACTCTGTGTGCTTGTGTCTAGGAAGGACGTAGTTAGTAGCTGGAATGTGAGCACATGGGCAGGTGAATGGCGAAGTGTCTGCCACCTAACAGCAGGGCAGGAGAAGCACTGGTTTTGTTTGGCACCCCACTGTTGTCTATGGCTCTCAATACCTTTCAGCATTCAGGCCTCTTTATGCAAAGTGAAGGCTGACAGGCACAATTCCAGCCAGTTTACAGATATCTAAAATTATTTGACTTGGTACCATTTCTTTGCTTGTCAGACATTTCCCTTTTACAGTTGGCATGTCATGTGGAATCCTACATCCTTTTTGTCAATCTGCTCCTGCAGTCTCCTTCACCAACTGTTCTACAAGTGAAAGTCAGGGACAATGGCCAGCAGGACTAAAAGAGTATTTTGTCTGGGGCTGAAGACATGGCTCAGTAGTTAAGGCTCTTGTCTGCAAAGCCTAACCACCCGGGTTCAATTCCCCAGTACCCTTGTAAAGCTGGAAGCACAAAATGGTGCATGAATCTGGAGTTCATTTGCAGTGGCTAGAGGCCCTGGTACACCCATTCTCACTCTCCTCTTTGTCTCTCTGCTTGCAAATTAATAAATAATTTTTTTAATAACAACAACAACAACAAAAAACCTGGGTGTGGTGGCACACACCTTTAATCCCAGCACTTGGGAGGCAGAGGTAGGAGGATTGCCATGAGTTTGAGGCCACCCTGAGACTACATAGTAAATTCTAGGTCACCTGGGGCTAGAGTGAAACCCTACCTTGGAAAACAAAACAAAACAACAACAACAACAAAATCACACACACACACACACACACACACACACACACACACACACACACACACAAAACCAGTGTTTTTGTCTGGAGGTGGTTGTGGTAGTGGTAGGGGGGTATTTTGAGCATTTTTCTAGTATAAAGATAACCAGGGGCATGAATATATGTTGTGATGTATATATGTTTTGAGGAAGAAGCATGACTTTATTTCAAAGATAAAGTTCTAGAATTTTTAGATCTTAGCACCCAAGGAAATCACAGCTGAATATTAATTCCTAATGAAAGCTAAACTTAGAGCCATTTTATGCTTCCATTTCTAATTTGCCTTCACTATACTGGAAAGGGAATGGAGAATTGTTGAAGAAAGTATTTCAGGGCTGGAGAGATGGCTTAGGGGTTAAGGCGCCTGCCTGCTAAGCCTAAGAACCCAGTTCCAACATCCAGGTCCCACGTTTAGCCAGATGCAAAGTGACGCAAGGGCGCAATGCCGCACTTGCCCACAAGGGGGCACATGCATCAGGATTTTGTTCACAGCAGCTGAGAGACTGCTGGCATGCCCATTCTCTATCTGTCTTCCTCTCCTTTTCTGTCTGTCTGTCTCTCTCTGTGTGTCTCTCTCCAAAAATAAAAAAAAAAGTGTTTCATCCAAAATACCAGGTGCAGGTTATGCTCTAGCAGAAATATTCTGGACAAGACATGGGAAAAGGTCCTTTGATTTGCATTTATGAAGTAGATGGGTTTGTGGTGTCTAGAGGGGATTTTCATAAAATTAGTGGATCATTGCACTATTCTGCATGATTTTCAAATTTGGACGGGTTTTGGAGCTTTGACTTCTGAGGACAGCCATGGACAAGCAAAGGCAAAGATGGGTCGAAGGGTTATTTTTTGTTTTTAACAAATTGATGCTATAAGAGCCTTGGTTCACAGGAAGGGCTACGAGCCATATGGATTTTACCCACATCAGAGAGTGACACACACACAGAGAGTGCGAGAGAGAGAGAGAGAGAGAGAGAGAGAGAGAGAGAGAGAAGAGAGAGAGAATGGGCATGCCAGGGTCTCTAGCCACTGAAAACGAACTCCAGACACATGTACCACCTTGTGTATCTGGCTTATGTGAATCCTGGGGAATTTAACCTGGATTCTGAGGCTTTAAGAACACGATTTCTTAGGCTTCCCAAGCAAGTGCCTTAACCACTGAGCCATCTCTCTAGCCCATGACCTGCCTCTTAGCCTGATGATATCTGATGGTTGGGAAACCCCAGTTTTCAACTTCAGGAGAGCCCTTTTCTGATTTCAGATTTAACTCTTTTCATATGGCCTACCACACTTCAGGTCCTAATCCTGTGGGCTTATGACAAACTAGCTACTCCTAGGGAGAGTTGTTGGTGAACCCTTGGCCAGAACAGTGGGGCACCTCATCAACTCAATGCATGTCCCCTATGGATGTCCAAGAACAGTGAAGGAAGATGTCAAGTTGATGGAAAGGGTATAATGAGAGCAAGAGAGATGGCTTAGCGGTTAAGGCGCTTACCTGCGAAGCCTAAGAACTCATGTTTGAACCTCCAGGTCTCACATAGCCAGACACACAGTGACGCAAGTGCACAATGTAGCAGCTGTGCACCAGGGGGCACATGTGTCTGGAGTTCGCTTGCAATGGCTGGAGGCCCTAGCACGCCTATTCTCTCCCTCTTTCTCTTTCTCTCTGTCTCTCTCTCAAATATAAATAATAATTTTAAAAAGAGTGTGATGCATCACCATGTTCTACCACTCTCCACTGCTCCTGAGAGGAGACCACCTGCCATGGCTCTTGGAGGATTTAGGGTTGCTGAGACTCTCTGGTTTGTAATCTGATGGATGGTCATAACTGTTCACATATCACAGAAATGTGATCATTTCTGTTTGAGTGCTCTGCCTGCCATCCTTTTGGTTTGAAGAATGTATCATGGAAAGGCCTGGGGTGATAGGTCAGTCTGTGAAGTGTTTACCTTGCAAGTATGAACACGTGACTTTAACCTCCAGAACCTCGCATACAAACATCAAGCACAGTAGCATGTACTTGTAATCCCAGTGTTGGGGAGGTAGAGATGGGTGAATTTCTGGGGCTCACTGGTTAGCCAGTCTAGCCTACTTGGCGAGTTCCAGGCCAATGACAGACTCTGTCTCAACAAGAGCATAGTATAGTATTCCTATGAAATGACATCTAAGCTTGTCCTGTGGCCTCCGTGTCCACACGCATGCGTGTGCACACACACACCATACATGCATGTGTGTATGTGTACCTGTGTAAATATGTGCACACACAATGAATATATCACTGAACATTCGTTCAGCCTTTGATTGAATTACTCCTTGGGTTCATATACATTATTGGATATCTGTGTTCCTAATTAGAAAAGATAAATTCTCCTGAGTGATAAGTTATTAATCCCTAGTCATGATGGTGGCAATGAAAACTAGGGCCTTTTCTTGAGCACCTGTTATGTGCCAGGCACCATGCAAAATACTTTACTGAGGGCCGGAGAGATGGCTTAGCAATTTAAGGTGCTTGCCTGCTAAGCCAAAGGACCCAGGTTCCATTTCCCCAGGACCCACATAAGCCAGATGCACAAGGTGGTGCATGTGTCTGGAGTTTGTTTGCAGCGGCTAGAGGCCTTGGTGCACCCATCTGTCTCTTTCTCTCTCTGAAATAAATAAATAAATTTGAAAAATACTTTATTGATCTGTCACTGCATTTCTTCAACACTTTTAGGACAAAAACATTTCCACCCCCACAGACAAAAGAGGCTCTGGAGAGACTGTGCAGTTTTAGAAGTCCACATAATTACATGTGGAAGAGCCCTCAGGTGTCTGTAACCCAAAAGCCCATGGCTAAAACCACCATGCTGAGCCCTGCCAGAGTAGCTTACTGGGTCTGAACTGTGAGGAGATTGATGATGCAATCATATCCCATCCATCTCATTTCTGCCACCATGTCTCTGGGGGCACATGTGCAGAAAATTCTCTATTCTTAGCACAAGCTTGGCTGTGAAGAATGTATGTCATTAACTTTACAGATATTACTTAGGTGTCTGTAATATAATGCTGGTTAGATATAGTAATTAGATCCTTATTGACTATTATTAATTAGTTGTTCAGTAAATGTTACTGGTGCCTGACAATTACACTTCCACCAGCGAGCTGGTGATGCATGCCCTCCGTCCCAGCTCTGCTGGAGGCTGAGACAGGAACACTGCAAGCTGAAGGACAGCCTGGATAACTTGGTGAGTGCTTGCCTCACCATAAAAAGCAAGAAGAGGGCTGGGGACATGGCTCAGTGGAGAAGAGCTTGCTGAGCATGCACAGGCCTTGGGCGCATCCCCAGTACCACAAACAGCAAACTCTTCCGTCAATGTAGAGAATTTCCACTTCTTCCACATCCTGTCTTCCTCTGGTAAAGTGCTGACTAATATGATGGGAGCTGAAAGCTATCCTCGAGGTTTATTATTTATTTATTTGAAAGAGAGAGAGAAAAAATGGGTATGCCAGGGCCTCTAGTCTCTGCAAATGAACTCCAGTTACATATGCCACCATGTGTATTTGGCTTAAGTGGGGAACCAAACCTGGGTCCTTAGGCTTTGTAGGCAAGTGCCTTAACTGCTGAGTCATCTCTCCAGCCTGTATCCATGTGGTTTTGATCTGCATTTTGCTTAGTGATAGATTGTACAACATATTGTCTATTTGGTTGAATTGTCCGCTCATGCATTTTTGTCTTGTTGATTGATTAATTTCTTTGCTTGTTTTTTTAAACATCTGACTCTGTTGCACAGGCTGGACTTGAATTCAAAAATTAAAGCAATCCTCCTGCCTCAGCCTTCCATGTAGGTAGGAATACAGATATGTGCCATTGCACTCAACTTTTTTGTCTTGTACTATTTGACATTTCTCTTGTATTATCTTCCCTTCATTTTTCTTTTCCTTCCACTCCCCTCTGTCCCTTTCCTTTCCTCTCCTTTCCTTTCCTCTCTTATTCTCTCCTCTCCTTTCCTTTTCATTCTCTTTCTTTTTTTCTCTCTCCCTTCTTTCCTCCCTCCCTCCCTCCCTCCCTCCCTCCCTCTCTCTCTCTCTCTCTTTCTCTTTCTTTCTTTCTTTCTTTCTTTCTTTCTTTCTTTCTTTCTTTCTTTCTTTCTTTCCTTCTTTCTTCTATTGGAGAACCCAGGGCCTTCCATTCTGTTCCCTTTTAGTCTGTTCTCTCTCCCTTCCTTTCCTTTTCTTGTGGTGTTGCAGATTGAACCCAGGTCCTTGCACATACTAGCCATGTGCTCTACCACTGAGCTGCAGCCCCAGCCCACAGGAGTTCTTTGGCTGGACAATTGGATTTCATTGGGCGTGTGTGCTGCAAATACTTGCTTCTAGACTTCTCTATTAACTTTGCTCAAGGAACTTACCAAGTTCTATGCAGTGTAATTGTGCATATGTCTTCTTGCTCTTGTTCCCAAATATTTCTTTTTTAATTTATATTTACTTATCTATTTATTTTGGTTTTTCAAGGTAGGGTCTGGCTCTAGCCCGGGCTGACCTGGCATTCAAGTTCACGATGTAACACAGAGTGATTCTCCTACCTCTTCCTCCCAAGTGCTGGGATTAAAGGTGTGTACCACCATGCCTGGCTTCAAAGTATTTTTTTTAAGTTTTTTTTTTTTTTTTTTTACAATGAAGCCTATAGTGTTTCTAAAATATGACCCTATTCTCTCTGTAGCTTGAGGGATGACATAGACTTCTCTTTGCACAGAAGAATAACCCATTCTTGATGTCTTGTGCATCCTTCCACTGTGGTCTGCATTCTCTTCTCCTGTATCTGGTTTCTGCGAGCATGCAGGTTTGTTTCTGAACGTTGGGCCAATACCAGTTTAGTGCACATATATTTATAAAAGCAAGTCATGCTTCTCGTTCTTCAAGTGGCTTTTGTCATCCTTCATTGTATAGATGGTGGCCTCAGTGTGTCAGTAATCTACTAAGCAATGGACTTACCATCTGATAAATTAAATGCACAGATTTCCCAGAGATCAAAGGCTTAAAATATAGTGTATTCCTGGCATTCCCTCATTAGGTGAACTTGTTCATTATTATGATTGATCTGTAGTTACCTGACCTAGCATAAAGCTAACTGATGTGTGTGTGTGGGGGGGTTTATGCATGTGTGTATGTGTGTGTGATGTGCACGTGTGTTCATATGTATGTGGGTGTTTATGTGTGTACAGAGTTGATACTAGGGGTCTTTTTAAAAAAGATTTTATTTATTTATTTATTTATTTGAGACAGAGAGAGGGAGAGAGAGAGAGAGAGAAAGAGAGAGTGAGAATGTGCGCACCAGGGCCTCTAGCCATTGCAAACGAACTCCAGACCCATGCACCACCATGTGCATCTGGCTTAAGTGGGACCTGGAGAATCAAACTGGGGTACTTAGGCTTTGCAGGCATATGCCTTAACCACTAGGCCATCTCTTCAGCCCCAGGGGTCTTTTTCTTTCACTTTTCCACCTTGTTTATTGAGATAGAGTCTCTCACTTGAACCTAGAACTTGCCATTTGGCTGGTAGCTAGCCAGCTTGTCTTGGGCACACCTGTGTCTGCCTTTGGAGCTCTGGGGTTACAGGTGTGTCACCAACACTCACCCAACATTTATGTGTGTGGGGGCCTGAATTCAGGACCTCACACTTGTATGACCAGTGCTTCATGGACTCAACCCTCTCCCAGGTTCCAGCAACACATTTAAAAAAATTTTTTAAAATATTTTTGAAGCAAGCCCAACTGACAGGCCTTTTTTTTTCTTATGTGAGACAGCAATAGTGAGCAAGAGAGAGAGTGAGAGAGAGAGAGAGAACTGGCATACCAGGGCCTCCAGCCACTGTAATCAAACTCCAGATGCGTGCGCCACCTTGTGTACATGTGCGACCTTGCACGCTTGCATCACCTTATGCATCTGGCTTATGTGGGACCTGGATAGTTGAACATGGGTCCTTAGGCTCCACAGGCAAGAACCTTAACCCCTAAGCTATCTCTCTAGCCCTGAAACACATTTTTAATCTATTGTGTTCAAGGAAATAAAGTAAAGGTTTCAGCCAATATAATTAGCGAGTGGAATCCATGTTCCTCTACAGGTGAGAAGAGAGTGGTTTCAAGTTCTGTAATTGCAGAAGCATCACATGAAGAAGTGGCATTTCTGCATAGAATGAGCCTTCCAGGTGCATTTTACAAAACCAGCCACCAGAGGGCAGAATGTGCCTGAGCGTTGAGGGTGAAGGAGGCTCCCTAAGTCCTCCAGACCCTGCTAGGGCAACCATGCTCAGGGTGCTGAGCTGGTATAGGTTTTTTTTTTTTTTTTTTCTCTCCCAGACATTAAGACTGAGGGTTGTTGGTGGTTTTAAATTCATTTTTTGAAGTTTTTCTCCCTAGCATGTTGAAAGGGAAACTCACTTCCTAATTATTAAGATCAAAACCTTTGACTTGTTACAAGTAAAAGTTGAATCTTTTTTTTTTTTCAAAGAAAAGAACGCGTGTTGACCATGTATCAGAATCGCAGACACCCAAATGCAAAGTCAAATGACTCGCCAAATGAAATCAGGTGATATTTCCAATGAGGCTTGGCTGTTGTCTTGCCGGTCACAATATTTTGTTCTTTCTGATGAGGGGTCTTGCTTACTTAGTTGACGGTGGGTGGGTGGGTGCTCGTGGCCTGGAAATCATTTGGTGGCAGCCAGCCTGTCTTTCCTTGTGTAGCGAACAGAAGTGGCTTGATTTTCTGGAGTGCTGATGTTTTACAAATAGGAAGAATACACACTTTTTTTTTTTTTTTTTTTTTTTTTTTGGTTTTTCGAGGTAGGGTTTCACTCTGGTCCAGGCTGACCTGGAATTAACTATGTAGTCTCAGGGTGGCCTCGAACTCTCAGCGATCCTCCTACCTCTGCCTCCCGACTGCTGGGATTAAAGGCGTGCGCCATCATGCCCAGCCAACACACATTATTATTGTTCTCTTTACCAGTGGAACTAAGCCAAGACACAGACATAGTGTGGTTGTTCTGTTTGGGCCGTGCAGAAGGAAAAGTGGGGCCTGGCCTCCTGGGGGTGCAGACCTTTAGTTAGCAAGGCTTGCTGAAGCTGTTGCTGAGCCTTGTTTGAAGGGTCTGGGGGATGGGGGCGGGGGCGGGGGGAGGGACACTGTCCTGCCTTCAATTAATCCAACTTCATTTTGGAAAGATGCCTTCACAATGGAGAAGTCATTGAAAACGGCTTAAGAAAACCATTTAAGGAGGTGGACCCATGAGAGTAATGGAGAATGAATGGGATTAAAATACATTACATGCCTGTATAAAATTGTCAATGAATAAATAAAATAATTTTTAAAATGAATTTTAAAAAATCGGGCTGGAGAGATGGCTTAATAGTTAAGGCATTTGCCTGCAAAGCCAAAGGATCCTGGTTTGACTCTCCAGGACCCACATAAGCCAGATGCACAAGGTGGTGCATGCATCTGGAGTTCCTTTGCAGTGGCTAGAGGCCTGTTCTCTCTCTCTCAAATAAATAAATAAAATATATTTTAAAATAATTTAAATAAAATGTTTACTATAGATCCTGAGTTTGACACTCTACAGCCGTTGTGGTTCATGCTGTTGCTTCGTTCACAATTCCTGAGAGGCCATCCTCTCCCTAGTGGTCATCAGGACAAGGACAAACTGGGCTCTCAACTCAGTTGTCCCCTCCTCTGGACTCTCCCAAGCTGCATTAGCTACATGCCCCTCAGCTGCCCTTGACCTTATGACTGCAGTGCCAATACTGGCTAGAATAGCTGGGTCAAGGTCACTGAGAATCGGAGCCACGAGTGACCTTGCCTCTGGATCCGCAGCACTGGCTGGGGCGTAGCTCAACTCACTGTAGCCTGCTTGAAGTTGAGGGCAGCCCTAGCTCTCTGGCCGACTTTCCTCCCGTGCTCCGCATGCTGCTTGGAGGAGAGAGCTCTGGCCACACGTCAGCTCTGCACTGAGGTTCTGCTGTGTGCGTTCCCTAGAGCTCTGTGGGACCCAAAAACCCATTTACACGAGCTTAAATTCGAGCTTTATGACACTTCAAAAAGTTGATTTTTTTTTTCTCATTCAACATGATAAATGGCTTTCCTGTGCCCAGCAGTTTAAGGTTTATGTCCTGGGAGGCCAGAGAAGGGTCATGAACAGACCATGGCCTTCTGTACCAGTCAATAGATGCGCACACATTCCTTGCATGCATGCATGAATGACTTATGGAGGGCAGAAATATTAAACACAGTACAAACAGGCATGCGTTGAGTGCTTTGCTAAAAGTGATCAGAGTGATGCTAAGTGATCCAGAGTGATGTTGAGTGGTCAACAATGATGTTAAGTGATCAGGAGATTCTGCTAAGTGGTCAAGAGAGACACTGAGCACTTACTTTAAGGTTTTATTGGGTCTAATCTCCCAAACTCTTTGAGGTAGATCTTCGTGTTAGTCCCTTTATACAGATAAGGGAACTCAGGGCCCGGTAGATGGCTCAAGGCTCAGGTGCTAAGAGTGCTTGGCACACAAGCATGAAGGCCTGAGGGGAACTGATTCACTCTGAGTTCAGCCCCTAGCACCTACATTAACACTTGGTCATGAACACACGTGCCTGTACCTCCAGTGCTGTGGGGAGCAGAGTTTGGAGAGTGGCTGGGGCTCACTGGTCAGCCAGTCTGGGTTCAGTGAGAGACTCAGTCTCAAGAGAACATGGGTGAAGGATACGGATGGGTTCTCCTCTGATCTACACACACACACACACACACACACACACACACACACACACACACACGTACAGAGTACGCTCATCTGCACACATGCACATGCAGGTACCACACACAGCACAGCGCAGCACACCACATATACTACACACATGCAAAACAAAAAGCAATAGTGAAGTTCAGAAGTAAATCTCAAGATTCCACAGGGCTAGTAAGTTTCTGAGTCATGACTGGCATCTGGGAGTTCTGACTCCAGAACCCACCTTCCACTTGCTGCGCACACAGCTGAGGTACTGGCACAGGGGAGCTTTAGTGAGGATGGACGAACATGCTGGAAGGCTTCTTTGGGCCTTTAAAAAAATTTTATTTATTTATTTACGAGAAAGAAAGAGAGAAAGAGAGAGAAGGGTACACCAGGACCTCTAGCCACTGCAAACGAACTCCAGATGCATGCACCACCTTGTTCCTCTGGCTTACATGGGTCCTGGGGAATCAAACCTGGGTCCTTAGGCTTCACAGGCATGCACCTTAACCACTAAACCATTTCTCCAGCTCCAGGGCCTTTTCTTCCAGTTGTACTGTTCTGGAGTAATGAAGATCTAAAAACCATGATATCCATGCTTTTTTAATCCCTGGCCCTTCTGATCCTTCTCGAATAAGGAGGAGTCTGGAAGGTACTACAGCGCATGAAGACAGAAGTCTATGTCTCCAAGGCCATGGGCCTCCTGGAGCTGCAGAGAGACCTCGAAGCAAGCTGAGCTTTCAAGGAGAGACCGTTCTGTCATCGCAAGGATGTTTCCTCTCATCCCCTCCCAACGGCATTAGGACTACCTTGAAGATCCCTGGGTGGGAACAACTTCAACCAGGGGCTGGCTCTGGGGGATGGGTTTGAAGCTAGAGTTTGCCCTCCTAAATCTGGCCAGAGAGATAGAAGGCATCTCTGGCCCCAAGAAGTGTAATACAAAGAAAATCCTAATTGCTACAGCTAAGTAATTAGAAGATTCAACCTATAAATCAGAGTGCAGCAACCCTTTAATTACGTGCACAATTAAGTAGGTGACTAACGCGGACTCTCCCCTAGCTGAGCGTACTGAACATCCTGTAATGGCAACAAGTTTCAAACTGATTTATCATGATTTTGTTTGGCCAGATGATTTTTCTGCATTTTAATGTGTTTTGTGGTTACATATTTGCTGTGAACAAACAATGCTTTTCCCAGGTAGTGAGAGCAGAGGACTGGCTGCGGGATTTGTTTACTATTCCTCCAGACCTCTCCGAAATCAAACAACATTATGTACTTATTTTTAAGTAGCTGCACTAAAAATCTTAAACAGTCTCCTTAGCGTGCCCCACCCCCCCTTTTCCTTTGCCAGTGTGTACACGCACAGCAAAATATATGTGACAAAATGGTCAATTATCTTGAGTCTCATTTTGACATCTGGATATAAGGTTTTGACATGAGACTTTAATAATGACACAATCAGAAACATCTAGTAACTCGTGGTGACTTAATTCCAAGGAGCCGTGGATATCAGGTAGGTAATGCAATACCACTGTGCACACATGGTATTACTAATGTCAGGCACACCACGGAAGTTTAAAATTGCATTTGTTAATAATACTGTAGCCTTCATTAAGGAACCCTGTCTCAATGAATAAGGTGGAGAACAATTGAGGAAGACCTCTGGCCACCACATGCACACACATATGCGCACACACAAATAAATAAAATTTAAAAAGCTAATACTACAACATGATTGTACTCTAAAAGCCTATGTGGAGACTCAGTGGAGTGGTAAAAAGACTCCAGGGAATCATATAGATTTGTGTTCGAATCCCAGCTCTCCTATTATTAGCAATGTGGCCCGAGGAAAGTTGACGTCATAAGAATTCAATTCCAGTTTAAACACACACACACACACACACACACACACACACACACACAGAGAGAGAGAGAGAGAGAGAGAGAGAGAGAGAGAGAGAGAGAGAGAGAGAGGGAGGGAGAGAGGGAGACATAAGCCCACCTACTTTGCATAGAGGAGTGAGGATTAGAGACATTGCCTATGAAGCCCTATCCTAGAGTCTGGGATCCAAAGTGCTATTGTAATTATAACCAGGCTAAATCCTGGATTTCCCATTCACAGTTTCAAAATAAAAAGCACAGATCAGGCGCCTAAAGCTTGGGGCTGTTTTGTGAGTCCCCACGGAGACCTTTCTTGAGAGGGCAGCAGAGGGAAACGTCACACTCACAACGCTGGTCAAGCTTCTTCAATGTCCTCTCTATCATCTTTCTTGCCAATGTGCCCTGAATCACCCCCCTCCCTGAATTCTAGTCCCCCAAGTTTCTTGCTCCCCTCTGTTCCCCGAGAGACTGTTTTCCAGGTGCTTTTGTTTCCTCTGCTGTGGGAGAACTTCGCATTTCACCTTCCTCATCCACATCACTCTAGCCTCACGCTAGGGAACTTTCTGCTCTGAGAGGAGAGGGGGAGGTGAGAAGTCTTTTGCTTTCTGTGTTTTGTCTGTGCATCACTATCCTGTTATATGTTTCTCCAGGACCCACGTAAGCCAGATGCACAAGGGGGCGCATGCATCTGGAGTTCATTTGCAGTGGCTGGAGGCTCTTGCCCGCCCATTCTCTCTCTCTCTCTCTTTCTCTCTCTGCCTCTTTTTCTCTCTCAAATAAATAAATAAAAAAATATATTTTAAAAAGTAGGCCAGGGCTGGGGAGATGGCTCAGTGGGTATTCACTACCAGTACTGTGCGGGTGGAGACAGGAGGATCACTGGGGCTTGCTGGCTAAAAACAAGGTGCAAAGCAACTGAGGAAGATATCCAATATTGACCTCCAGCTCTACACACGCACACACACACACATATGAATCTACACACACATATTCCAGCTTTATACACACTTGGACACACATTCCACATATGCAAAAGAAAAAGTAAGTTAGGGGCTGGAGAGATGGCACTTACCTATGAAGCCTAAGGACTCGGGTTCGATTCCCCAGGACCCATGTAAGCCAGCTGCACAAAGGTGGTGCATGCATCTGGAGTTCATTTGCAGTTGCTGGAGGCCCTGGTGTGCCCATTCTCCCTCGCACTCTCTCTGCTTCTCTCTCTCTCAAGTAAATAAATGTTATTTTAAAAAGTAAGTCTATTGGAATGTGTGCTTCTTTGTTTTTCAGGTGGAAGAGGGTGATTGGAAAGTATGAGCAGAGAATAGGCTGGGGAGAGGGAGAGGCCAGCTAGGATGACTCTGAGAGGGATGGGGGTGGGGCAGAAGGTTCAAGAGAATAAAGAAAGTATGAAGGGGGGCCTAGGAGTCAGTAGCTGTCTTAATTATAATAACAAACGGATGGTACATGTGGACTGTTCCTCACTTTTATGTGTATTGATTTATTCTCACAAAGCCCTGGGACATAGAAACTTCAGCACACAGGTGAACTTCAGCACTACAGGTGAACCCCATAGTACAGGGAAATCAGAGTTATCCAAGGTCCCCGTGTCACATGCACCCTGGCTGGCTCAGGGTCACTCGTGCTTGTCCAAGTTACCCAACAACCCAGTGGCAGAAAAAGGGCCTCGGTGACTTTTACGCCATGGCTTGGTTTACATGGAACCAGGCCATTGAGAAGTAGAGCAAGAGGTTGACAAATGTCTGAGGACAGACAGACAGGCAGTGGTGTCTAGCAGGAGGAAAGATGTTACCAGCACATGAAGAGAAAGCAGGCATCTTCCTGCTGCCAACCACAGTGGACTCATCCTCCCTAGATGGGTCTCTACTGAACGTCCATGTTGCAGAAGCAACTATGCTGAAAGTTCGTGGTGGTGTGTGGTGAGTGGAAATTGCTTTTGTTTTTCCTTTAAAAAATACATGATCTGGATGTAACTTGAGGATCAACCTTCCTCAGAATCACAGCAGTAGCCCAAATCAGTGGAGGTGGGTAGACTCATGAGAAAGTTCGTCTAGCCTAGGAAAGATCCCCACCGTGGGGCGTTGCGGAGAAAAGAGCCAGGATGTCCAAGTACATTTGTTTGACTGGTGTTTGAAGACTGTGTATAAAGGACACAAGGACTTGTCAAAGGTTCTGGTTTAAGGCCTGGTTTTAAAAAAAAAAATTACCACTGAAGCCACCCTAACATTAATCTAGCTGTAGGCTCAGGGGATTTCATTGCTCCTGTGACATCAGAATTGTCACTGTTTCTTGGTGGCACTTGAATAATAGGAGAGGAATTGTTGCAGAGTCTATTTAGAAGAAGATTTTCTAATTTTTTTTCTATACCCAGTGCTAGACTTTGGATTAGCATCCAAAATGCAGGTTGCTTCTTTTTGCCCAGCTCTGATTCCGAATCTGTGGAGGGCCAGCCATCCTACTTAGTGCCGGGAATTTCACAGGCGGTAAATGGCATCTGGGCTCCGCTCCTCGTTTGATGTTTAGCACAATTTACAATGAAAGCTTTGGAAGACATTTAAAACCATGCAAGGTCCTAAATCATTAAAGGAATGTGGAGCTAGACTTAAAAAATGATAATTGAATGCATTCAACAATAAACCTGCCGAATTTTAGTGGCCTGTTTGCTCGAGGCTCTTTGGAAGAAACTGAGCTAGTCTAAAAAAAAAAAAAAAAGACAGAAAGAAGAAAAGAAAGAAAGAGGAAAAGTTGCAGAAGTTCTCAAATAAAAATTAGTATACAAATTAAATACAGATTGAAGGTAGGTAGAAAGAAAAAGGAAAAACAGATTAGCTGTTATTATTAAAACTACTAAACAAGGGCTAGAGAGATGGCTTAGCCATTAAGGCACTTGCCTACAAAGCCAAAAGGACCCAGGTTCAACTCCCCATGACCCACATAAGCCAGACGCATAAGGTAGTGCATGCGACTGGAGTTTGTTTGCAGCAGCTAGAGGGCCTGGTATGCCCATTTTCTCTCTTTTTTTCTTTCCCTACCTGCCTCTCTCTCTGAAACAAGCAAACAAACAATCAACCAAAAAGGGGGATTATGATCATGGCATATGGTGTATACGTATGGAGGCTGTCAATAAGAATAAAAAAAATTAACCAGTCAAAGCATAGTCCTACTGGGCATTTCTGAAGTGTTTAACACCTGAGCCTTCTCCCAGTGCCCCAGCAGTATTGGGATCATGGCTCCTTCTTGGCAGGGTAAGTGATAGCCAAATGTAAACATTTTTAAAGGTGCTTTGGAAAAATTCAAAAATATACAACATAGGGTGATAAATGATCCACAGAGTCTTTTTTCCTTTCCTGTACTATTTAAAAAGAAACCCCAGGCATCACAAATATCAAAAAATAAGAATTTCTTATGTTTTTAATTGTTGAGGATATAAGTATATTTTAAATTTTATTTATTTATTTATTTGAGAGCGAGCGCGCGAGAGAGAATGGGCACGCCAGGGCCTCCAGCCACTGCAAACGACCTTCAGATGCATGCGCCTCCTTGTGCATCTGGCTTATGTGGGTCCTGGAGAATCAAACCGGGATCCTTTGGCTTTGTAGGCAAATGCCTTAACCACTAAGCCATCTCTCCAGCCCTGAGTAAATATATTTTAAAAACAGCATTTTTGGTACCACAACATACCTAGTGAACTAGAATGCCTCACTAGCCGATGTCAGGTACGTGTTAATGTTTCCACTTTTCTCATGAATGTTGCGGGATGTTTTTTAGGTTTGCTGGTTTCAACTAGCTTTCCTACAGGAGAACACATTGACATATCTGTTAAATCTCTTTTCATCTTTGGATTTCCCCTCCACGACATTTTCTTTCCATTTATTGTATTTTGTTTCATCATGAGTGTGCGGACTTAAATCCATTTTATGTGTTTCAAGTCATTGCAATTCCTATCCTTGCTGATCTTCAAAGTATCCCAGGTTTGGCCAGTGGGAAGCTCTTCACATTGGCTCCATGTGTGTGTGTGTGTGTGTGTGTGTGTGTGTGTGTGTGTGTGGTGGGGTTGGGGAGGGGGAGGGGGAGCAAGATCCTAGCCAGCAGTTATTAGCTACTTTCTTGCTTCTAAAATACAAGATGGCCCAGGTCTTGCAACCACCAATTGTTTCTAGAAGTCCCATTTGCTATGATGTCTAGAGACCTCAGTTTGTTCAAGGTGCTTGTTCCCCAGATCTCTACGCTGTTACATTAGCTAGAGTTAGGGAAATTTATGGACAAAAGTGGCATGAGTTTATAGTAATATCTCCAAGGAGTCCAGGATGTTTCTGTAAAATTTTTTTCTCCTGGCATGGAGACTGAATTACTTGTCCTCATATAGGTGCTTCTGTTGTCATTTTGGGTTCATGAAGCTTGTTATGAATAAATTCCTCAGAGAAAAAAATCATTTTGAGGGCCTGGAGAGATTGCTTAGTGGTTAAGGTGCTTGCCTGCAAAGCCTAAAGACCCAGGTTTGATTCCCCAGTACCCAGCTAAGCCAGATGCATATGGTGGCATGTGCATCTGGAGTTTATGTGTAGTGGCCATAGACCCTGGCGCGCCAATTCTATCTCTGCCTTTTTCAAATAAATAAATAAAAATAAAATATTTTAAAAATAAATAATACATTTTGAGTTTTTAAATTTTCATAATTCTCCCATATTTATACTTTAATGTAAATTTGTCTGGATGATAAACATAGAATCACATTTATTTTTTAAATCATTTTAAAGGTGCTCCCTTTTCTTTCAACATAAAACAGGGTTATTCAATGGTAATGATAATCTTCCATGCAAAGTGGTCTTTGTCTGGAAGTCCAGAGGATTTTCTTAAAGTCCAATAATTTTTAAGACTATATTTTAGTGTTGGCTGGGCCTCTCACTTTCCCTCTTTCCTTTCCTCCACCCCATTTCCCTTTATTTCATGTATTTACACTCACTTTTCTAGGCCATGATATGTCTTTCAACATGTAGTTCTTTTTTGTATGTCTATGTGTGTGTATGCATGTTCTCTTACATGTGGATGCACATGTATGTGCAGGCATGCATGCCCATGTGTACATAAAAGTGTGGAGGCCAGACGCTGACATTGGGCACCTACCTCAACTGTTCTGCACCTCGTTTACCAAGGAGTCTTGAACTTGAACCTAGAGCATGCTGACTCAAGGAGTGGAGCTAGACAGCAATCCTGGGTGCTAGGATTACAGACAGGACACCACACCCCCCACGACATCTACATGGTGCTGGGCATGGGAAAGCAGGTGCTCGGGCTTGCATGGCAAATCTTTTATCTACTGATCAGCTCCCCAGTCTTCAGTATGTAGTTCTCAGTGACTTTTTCTCTCAGGAAAATTTTCTTGAAATTCTTTTTTTCTTTCTTTAAGAGCTTTTTGTGTGATGAGATCAGTCCTCAAAATCATAGGATCAAGGTAGCAACCTAAGCCTGCTATAAGAAAACAGAACAACAAGAAGCAGAATAAGGCTGCCACCCCTCAAATTCAGGAGAATATTTTTTAAATGTATTTAGACCTTCAAATAATGATACTTAAATATAACTAGGGTCTGGGAAGATGGCTCGCTGATTAATGGTACTTTCTAACAAAGCCTGCTTGTCCAGGTTCAATTCCCAAGAAACCCATGTAAGCCAGACCCATTCTGGTGTTCCTTTGCAATGGCAAGAGGCCTTGGCATGTACACACAGACACACACACACGCATGCATGAACATAAATAAAAATTTAAAATCTAAATAAGGGGGCTGGAGAGATGGCTTAGCAGTTAAGCACATACCTGTGAAGCCTAAGGACCCTGGTTCGATTCTCCAGATCCCACTTAAGCCAGATGCACAAGGGGGCACATGCATCTGGAGTTCATCTACAGTGGCTAGAGGCCCTGGCATGCCCATTCTCCCACCCTCCCCCCTCTCTGTTTCCCTCTGTCTGTCTCAAATAAACAATAAAAATCTTTAAAAAAACTAAATAAGATAATTGATCAGAGATAATTTTATCTACTTACTTTCTCTGTTTAAATTTTTTCTTTTATTTACAAAAATAAATAAGAAACTTCACTTAAAAATTTCACTAATCCCCTCTCACCACTCTCCTTTGTCACCCTCCACACTTCCTCCACTGAACTCCCACTTTCTTCCTAGTATTCCTTCCTCTTCTTTGTGGACACTGGGGCATCAAACCCAGATCATCAGGCTTTGCAAGCAAGCACCTTTAAGCTCTGAGCCATCTCCTCAGTTTTAGTCCCTCTTCCATATCGATGTTTTCTCCCCCCTCTCCTCCATCATCTCGAACAAATTTTGATGGGCCTGGTATTGTGCATATTTTGTGTAGGTAACAGCAGTCACTGTGAGGTCATGACTATAACCACTTTATGTCTGGGAGACAGGATTCCAAAGCACTCCTCCCCATCCTTGGACTCTTACATTCTTTCTGCCACCTCTTCCTTTATAGACCCTGAGCCATTGGAAGGTGTGATAGAGATGTCTCTCCAAGTTCTGAACACGCCCCTTGTTGTGGTCCCCCCTAAAGCCAGCCCAGGAAGGATGGCAGGGTTTCTGCTGAGTTGGGGTGAGCAGCATGGAATCACGACACAGACTCTGGGAGTTGGGTGAAAGTGGGAAGTGAGCTGCCGCAAACTCGTTTATTGAGGAAGTGCAGATGGGTTTTAAGGGGCTTGACTGGCCAATCATTATATGGGGTGGTCCCCTTTTTGTGACCAATGACAGCCTGTCTCTGGACAGGTCATCTCATACCAGGTTTCTCACAAGCATGGGACTGTAGGTGTTGTCACGCCAGGCCTGCGCAGAACTCCATGTTCACAGAAGCCACTTCCTGGTTTCTCTGCCATGTGGTCTGACTAGGGCCAGGCCTGCATTGTGCCATACGTGCACTGGCACTTCTTCTCAACACTTTGATGAGCTTTGAATCTTCCCAACAGTCGCTGCCATCTGAAAAGAGAAACTTCTCCAACAAAAAGTGAAATCAGCACTAATGGATATGCATCAATGTAAGTACTTGGAGGGCAAATTTGGTGGACATAATATATCCATGTAGCCAAACAGCAGTAGTAACTTCCCCACTAGAGTTCGTAATCTTCCTGGTCATAGGCTTTGGACTAAGTTTTCAGTATCAGGCATGGATTCCTTCCCAGGGAGCAGGCCTCAGATTGAATTAGAGAGCAGTTGGTTACCCCCATAACAGACATGCCACTATTGCATCTGACCTGGCAGGCCAGTTGTGTAGCTTTAAGAGTCTACTGCTGGCTAACACCACTGATGAAGTTTCTCCTGCAGAAAGCAGCATAGCACTTTCTAGTCCTCTGACAGGTAGTCATCAGGGAGGAGGCTTCTGGCTCAGTTCTAGCTCAATTTCTCAGGGTCCTGCAACTGAACATGTGGTGTCAGCAATATAGTCTTACCATCTAGCTCTGGTGGGTGACCAAGAGCCTTGGCAATAGCCTGTATTGTTTTAGGGACCTCAGGGACCTTGCTGAGTAACAGCTCACTGGGAGGTATCCCACCCTGGCCCTAACATTTTTCTGTGACAATGGAATTCTTGTTTTCAGTGTTTGATCCCTTCTACTGTTTCTCTGCTTTTATTTTCTTGAGGTGTGGAGCCTTCTGTTAAACATGTGTTGCTTTTTTGGGCATAATATGCATAATGTGGTTTGTGTGTGTGTAGTGTACTTATGAGTGTATGCAGATGCATGTGTCCCATGTTCACATATGCAGACTACATTTATTCCCTGAGATAGAGTCTCTTTTGAAATATCATTTGTATTATTTGTATTATTACCAATTCTATGGGCATATTTTACTGACTTGCTACTTTCTTCTTCAAAATATAAATTTTATATAATTCTATCCTTTAAAAATTTTTTTTTTTTTTTTTTTAGGTAGAGTCTCACTTTCTAGTCCAGGCTGACCTGGAACTCACTATGTAGACTCAGGGTCACCTCAAACCCATGGCGATCCTCCTACCTCTGCTTCCTGAGTGCTGGGATTAAAGGCATGTGCCACCACGCCTGGCTTTAATTCTATTCTTTTTTTGTTGGCTATTATTGTATCACATCTTTTCCTTGATTGTCTGGACTCTGCCTCTTCAGCAAACTCCTACTGGCATGTGCCATCATCTTTTTAAAAAAATATTTATTTATTTGAGAGAGAGAAAGAAGCAGAGGGTGGGGGAGGGAGAGAATGGGCACAGCAGAGCCTCAAACCACTGCAAATGAACTCCAGATGCATGTGTCCTCTTGTGCATCTGGCTTACGTGGGTCCTGGAGAATTGAACTGGTGTCCTTTGGCTTTGCAGGCAAATGCCTTAACCGCTAAGCCATCTCTCTAGCCCATATTCATCTTTTATCTGTAGGAGAGTGAAGTAGAGCATCTTGTTCTTCCAGGGTTTTCTTTTTTTTTTTTTTTTTTCTTTTTCCTTTTGGCTTTAGAGCACCTTCCTTCTCCCTTCCTTTCTCCTCCTCCTCTTCCTCTCCCTTCTCGTCCTCCTCCTCCCTCTCTGTTTAAAAGTGTGGATTTGGGGCTTGCGGGGGTGGCTCGTCAATTAACTGCTTGCCACACAAGCAGGAGGGCCTGAGTTTAGATCCCCAGAACGGACATCAAAGCTGGATGCAGTGGCACACACTTGCAAGCCAAGCACCAAGGAAGCTGAGACAGGAGGATCCCTGGGGCTTGCTTCTTAGCTAGCCTCGCTGAAGGAGGGAGCTCTCAGTTTAGTGAAAGACCCTGTGTCAAAGAAATGAGACAGAGGATGACAGGAAAAGACACTCAATGTTGATCCCTTGACCTCCACATGCATGAGCACACATGTGCATCTATACCACACACACACACACGCCCCCACACACGTGCCCACACATAGGAACACACATATTCGCATACACACCACAGACACATGCACATTATGCAACTGAACAAAAATGATATGGCTTCATACCTAAGAAAGCTGCTCCCACAGCTCTCTAGCCACACCTTCTTCCGGGTCTTGTCCTTAATTAGCCAGCCCTGTCCTATTCTTGAGTATATTCTCAGCATTTCTCCTCAGTAAGAAGTGTTGTCCTGGGCGGTCCACTGTTCCCTGAGGACCCAGACCCACCCTCTCAGATATTTCCCACAAACTCTTGCACTCTCCTGACAACCGGAGTGTGCAAACATCTCTTTCCGTCTCAGTTGCTGTTTTCAAACTGAGCCACCACGTGTCCAATCCTTGCCTGCTTCGGATCTTCGCGTCCTCGCCTTCCTTGGATGCCCCATAGCTTCATTTCACCCAGAGCTTGTGGCTTTGAAGGACGTGATTGTGTTTTGGAGTTGATGGAAACACTGGGCATTTAGGTCCCCAGGTGGGCATTGTCTGAGAGTCTAGATTTGTTGCAAACAAATGGATCAGATGGACAGACAGTATAGAGAACAAGAATGTAGAAGCAGGCTGGAGAGATGGCTTAGTGGTTAAGGTGCTTGCTCGCAAAGCCAAAGGACCCAGGTTGGAATCCCCAGGATCCACGTAAGCCAGATGCACAAGGGGGCGCACGCATCTGGAGTTCGTTTGCAGCAGCTAGAAGCCCTGGTGTGCCTTGTCTCTCTATCTGCCTCCCCTCAAATAAATGAAAATTAAAAAATTAAAAAAAGAAAGCAGGAGGGGGAAAGAGGAATGTGTGTGCAGTGAGCATTACAGTGATGGGCTTGTTTTTGCATGTATGTGTCATGTACACGCATGGACACACAGATATTCATACATGTGAATACACATGAGTACATGTGCACATGCTTGTGTGTGTGTGTGTGTGTGTGTGTGTGTGTGTGCAGGCCAGAGGCTGACCTTGACTGTCTGCCTTGATTGATTGCACTGACATGTACATGTATACTGGGGGTCTGAACTCAGGTCCCCATGCTTGTAGGGTATGGTGGTTTGACTCAGGTGTCCCCCATAAACCTCTGTGTTCTCAATGCTGGGTTCCCAGCTGGTGGCAATTTGGGAATTGGAGCCTTCTGGAGGTGAGGTATTGTTGTGGGTGGGCTTATGGATATATAGTCACCTTCCCCTTACTAGTGTTTGACACACTCCCCTGCTGCTGTTGTCTACCTGATGTTGGCCAGGAGGTGATGTCCACCCTCTGCTCATGCCATCGTTTCCCCCTGCCATCATGGAGCTTCCCCTCAAGTCCATAAGCCAAAATCAGCACATTCCTCCCTCAAGCTGATCCTGCTTGGGTGTTTTCTGCCAGCAACGCGAAGCTAACCACAACCTAGGGTGAGTGCTTTATCCACTGAGCCACGTTCCCAGCCCCGAAGTTCATGGCTTTGCACCAGATTGTCAGAGAAGGTGACAGACTGTAAAGATGACACTGTGCAAGGCCCTGGGGGGAGGGAAAGTACACATGACTGGAAAAACATCCCAGAGAGGGGACAGCAAGCCAGAGGCCCATGATGCAAGCCTGCTGGCATCATGAGGGTCACAGTGAGGAAGGGGGCCAGAAGCCGAGAGACAAAGGACAGGTGTCAAGATCAGGTCACGGTCATAGGTCTTGTAGATCACTGAGGGGACCTGTGCTTTTAAAATATTTTTTTATTATTTTATTTTTTATTTATTTTTGGAGAGAGACACAGAGAGAGACGGGGGGGGAGAGGGAGACAGATAGAGAATGGGCACGCCAGCAGTCCCTCAACTGCTGTGAACGAAATCCAGATGTGTGCACCCCCTTGTGGTCAAGTGCAGCATTGCGCCCTTGCGTCACTTTGCATCTGGCTAAACGTGGGACCTGGAGATTGGAACCGGGTTCTTAGGTTTAGCAGGCAGGCGCCTGAACCGCTAAGCCATCTCTCCAGCCTGGGACCTGTGCTTTTAACTAGAGTCAGGGGCAGTGACAGGAAGATTGAGAGCTCAGGGCTATAAGGTCCACTCCAGCTTCTATGTACAGAGCAGGCAAAGTACCTGGGAAGAGGCTGGGAGAGGCACTGTGACGTTGTCGTGGCCACGTCAGGAACAGCCGTGGCGGTGGGGTCCTGCAAGGTGGGGTTCTGGCCTCAGGAGCCTGTGGGCTCCATCCGCTCTCCTAGAGTCAGATACGCCTGACTCTTCCTGGGAGTTTTAATAGTGTGCTACTTTTATGATAATTATCCACTGTGGGTTTATAGGCGTCCCATGTTTGATGTAGCAATTTATGAAACAACGACATCATTTCACACCTTTCATCTTAAGGTTCTGAAGACGATGACACGGTTTCTACTCTGACGAAGCCAATTAATTAACTTGATTCTGCCCTTTCATCAAGTG
This sequence comes from Orientallactaga sibirica, assembly GCA_036365145.1. NCBI lineage: Eukaryota > Metazoa > Chordata > Mammalia > Rodentia > Dipodidae > Orientallactaga > Orientallactaga sibirica. The sequence goes on along the minus strand of JAEOAD010000001.1, from coordinate 111,229,237 downwards.
GGGTGTTAGTACGTCCATTTCAGAGCAGGTTAAATGGAGGCCCCGGAGCACTCACTTCTCTTCTTTGCACTTCAGGAACAAAGTTTTCATTTCAGAATAGGCCTCATTCAAATTTGCCAGAACTTCTGAAACACACATCTAAATGCAAAAATGGGGAATTGTTTGGTCTGGAATCTCCATGGTGAAGCAACTGATAAGACTTTCAAGTAAAAAAAAAAAAAAAAGAGCTTTCTTTCCAGCTAAATTTGGGAATGAAGAGTCTAGAAACCCTGCAATTGAGCTATTTCATACTATTTTACATGGGCAGATTTTAACTCTGTGCTTAGAGAGAAGAGGTAGGAGAGAGTAGGTAGGGCCAAGGGTGTTCCCATGCTAAGTGAGTCTCATACACGTTTGCCTGGCCCAGCGATGTTGTGTGCCACCCACTCGTGTTCACCTGCCTGTGTGACACAGTATTCTCGGTGGGTCGTGGGCACGACTTCATCTTTCTTGCTTTTCCTACCATGGGTCTAAGCCACTATTCCATTTGGGGCCAAAGAAGTAGCAACCTGTTTCTATGCTGGACTAGACTTGCTGAGCTCAGTGGTCCAATGAGCTTAGGTTTCCTGCAGAAGCAGGAGCAAGAATTGGACTTGAGTGTGACTTGATGCACGTTTAAGAATAATGTGACCTTACATGTGACCTTCATTTCCACTGTCTGCTGTGGGGTGTGGGGGGTCAGGAGCTTTCCAAATGCATCATAGAGGCAGTATATACTGCAGAAGAACATCCATTGTTAAGTTGACCTTGGTCATTCAAAGTCAAGGTCCGGCATGGCAATGGGGGCTGATGCACCTGCTGGGGACTTAGTGTCAAGTGTGCTTTGGATGGGGCAGGTTTACTAAGCTTTCTGTGCATACAGCTAGCAGCTGCATCTGCCCACACCCCGCATTGTCTCTACTTTCTTCATGGAGGAAGTGAGGCAGCACCAGGTGTGGGCTGAGAACGTCTTCTTTCATTGGTCTTGGTTTTAACAACAGGCCATCTGGCACTGGAGGGGGTACAAGCAGCTCCATGGATGTTGCTCCATTGGGTTTCTTCTCCCGATGTGCCTGGACTCAAAGGGGCAGCGTCTGCAACCCTGGCTGTCGTGGGCTTTCTGCCTCTTGGATAACAAGATAAAGGGCAAAAGCTGAAATTTCTTGTGCCAAGAAGAGGAAGTGTATCAGTGCCAAGAAGATCAAACCCAGGCTGCAGAGAGTGGCTAAATGGTACCCATTAACCTCTGTCAGTGCGGAGTCCTGCAGTGGGAATTTTGCCAGGAACCAGCCCTGAATGGAAAACAAGGTTTGGCTGACTCTGAATAACCACAGGATGGGGGCTTGAGGATTTACAGGAAAAGAAGCTAAGCTGTTCCATCCCTGATCAGCGAGGATGAGTCCAGGGCTGGCGCCCAGCATGCAGGGAGCTGATGGGATGCAGGTCCGTGCCTGGCCCCGCCAAGGAAGTGGACAATGGGAGTTCCTGCCTGCTGTGGTCTTGAGCTGGCCAGTCGCCACTTCACATGGGGAAGCGTGCATATCATGGGGGCCAGGAACTGGCTATGGCGAGGGTCTGCCTTCTGAGAACTTCTGCCTGCCACGCTTCTTGTTCCTGGCATCCTGGGGACTCACAGCTCATGCTTGGCCCAGCTCTTTATGTGAAATGATAGATGGATTGAATCTGGGGTGCCATGTGCTTTGTGGAGTGAAGATTGGAGGTACTGATTACCTTAGGTACCATTTGAAAGCCTGCAAGCAAACACCCCAAAACCACACTGCATGGGAGTTTTGCATCTTTTCTGATAAGTTTGCAAGCCTGACTTAACTTTTCAGTAGAAAGTCACATCTCCTCTGCTTGTGACTCTGGACTAAAGAAATTGTGTATTCCTTGCAGCCAGCCAAATAACCTAAAACCCTGCCCTGTCTCACAGAGTCGTTTCTAGCAAAAGCCATTGATCCCAAAGGAGAGAGCCTAAGATGAGACCAAGAACCAGATAGGTATCTCTCAGAGTGAACAAGTCACTTTTATTAGAGTTTTTACTTTGGGGTCTTGCATGATTTAGGGTTCTTTTTTCCTTTCTCTTCTTCCCTCGCTTCCTTCCACCCTTCTTCCCTCTTTCCCTCCCTTCTTACTTTCCTCTCTCCCTTTCTTTCTCTCTGCCTCTTGTTCTTTCTTGGTATATGTGTGCATGAATGGATGCATGTTCATATGTGTGTGTGCATGTGTAGACCAGAGGCTGATGTTGAATACCTTCCTCAACTGGTCTTCTATCCTTTTTTTTTTCTTTATATGGGGACTCTCAGTGAACCGTGGTCTCACCAAGTGAGCATGTGTGTACTGAGGATCCAAACTCAGGTCCTCACACTTGCACAGAGCCATCACCCAACACTTAGTTGGCGTTTCTTTTCTAGTCTTTTAACTATCTCTTGTCATTTAATATTAAGAGAAACTGATAACTTCTTGTAGTCATGATACTTAAATTTTATTTATTTGCATGTGTGCATATGTGTATATGTATAGATGTGCCAGGCTCTCTTGCTGCCGCAAATGAATGCCAGATGTATTAACCACTTTTTGCATCCAGCTTTACATAGGTGCTGGGAGTTGAACCCAGGCTGGTGGGCTTTGCAAGCAAGCACCTTTAACCACTAAGCCATCTTCCCAGCCCAATAGCATTTCCCCCCAAATAAAATAGAAGAGCAGAATCCTAAGGTTAGATGGAGTCCTGTCCCATGCCACCCTACAGCTCTGATGGGGAAATAAAGTGGGAAGTTATATTTTTAAGTCTTTTTAAAAATGAAATCTAATAAATAGCATTTCAGTGGGTGAACTTTTGAACAGGGTTTAAAAAAAAAAACTTGAATTCAGGACCTGTGAGGGGGGAAAAAGTAAGACAGAAATAGAAAAGAGAAGGGGGGCATGCACACAGGGCGCATCCCCATGCGAAGATGACCTTCCCTTCCTGAAATGCCACAGTTGCACCCACATAGCTGTGATGGGATTATGATGGGAAGTGCGTGGCTTGTGGCAGCTCCTGGTTAAGAAAGCTTGAAAGCGGGGCTGGAGAGATGGCTTAGCGGCTAAGGCGCCTGCCTGCTAAGCCTAAGAACACTGGTTCCAATGTCCAGTGGTTCCAATCTCCAGGTCCCACGTTTAGCCAGATGCAGTGAGGCAAGGGCACGTACACATCTGGATTTTGTTCACAGCAGCTGAGAGACTGCTGGCACGCCCATCTCTGTCTTCCTCTCCCTCTGTCTATCTCTCTCTGTCTCTCTCTCCAAAAACAAATAAATAAATAAAAATAATTTAAAAAAAAAAAAAAAGAAAGCTTGAAAGCCACCTCACTGAGTCTGGAGACCTAGGAGCCTGTCTCAGTTCTGCTCCTGCCTCTCTACCTGGCGAGGATAGCTTGTTCTGTGGGGTTCTCAGTTTCTCATCTATAAAATGAAGATATTGTCTACAAAGCACCCCCCCCAGTCCTAAAGCCCACGATGAAGTAAAAGCCCCATAATTAATTTCAGCATTCAGTAATTATCAATCCAGCAATCTTCACGTGGAGAGAGTCTCGCTGATCGTCCACCCGTGCCTAAGGGTTCTTAAGCGGGCAGTCTCTGCAGACCAGTAGGCCGGGAGATGGATGCTTCTTTAGAGAGGGGACTTGGCCTGGGACATCACTTTAGATTTCTAATACAAGTTTTGTGCTAGATTCTTCTGGTTATTTCTATAATTACATTTTGATCTTAGCTAAAATATATACAAGTCCTATTTTGGATGGTGAGGAATTAGAGAGGGTGGGAAGATATCTAATTTTCAGGAAAGGCTGAACTTGACTAATCTGAAAACCACTCGCAGATAATGTTGACCTTGGGCCACTCAGTTCCAGCTTGGTGTCATGACTACTGGAACATCCCAGAAACATTCATCCAGCAAGAACAACTTAGAGAATCAAAAGGAAGCCAGGACTATGGGTGGAGCACTAAGGAGAATGTCTTATTTCTGGGCCAAGTTTCTTTCAAAAACAATCTTTCAAACTACTGAGTCCTTTATTCATAAATTCGAAACAGCATCATTCAGAGGCATTGCTCATGGCTTCTTGGGTCTCCTTGGGCTTGTTGGGCATCCTCCTTCAAATTCAAATTAGTAACTCCCCAAGTTCACATAGACAGAAACCAGAGCATCTCAGGTTCCGCCAACAAGAACTTTAAAATGCTTCACTTTGGTAATGGGTCTGCTGCAGAGCTGTGTGGGTTCTGGGATTTAAAGTGACTTAAGGGCTGGAGAGACAGCTCAACAGCTAAGGCACTTGCCTGCAATGCTCAATGACTTGGGTTCTGTTTCTCAGTACCCATGTAAAGGCGGGTGCACAAGATGCCACACACATCTGGAGTTCATTTAAAGTGGCTAGAGGTCCTGGTGCACCCATTTTCTCTCTCTCTCTGCTTATAAATAAATAAATTACATTAAAAAAATGACTTCAGGTCTGAATCTAACTTGAGGTCTGTGACAAGGAAGCAGTCTCTGTTCGTTACCATCACCTGTTCACACTGTCCTTTCATCTCACCAGCGATTTTTTTTTTTTTTTTTGATTTTGTGAGGTAGGGTCTCACTCTGGTCCAGGCTGACCTGGAATTAACTATGTAGTCTCAGGGTGGCCTCGAACTCACGGTGATCCTCCTACCTCTGCCTCCCGAGTGCTGGGATTAAAGGAGTGCACCACCACGCCCGGCTCCAGCGAATTTTATAGCTGCCCAAATGGCAGATGTGGGGAGAAGCTGATAAGCCTTTTCTCCCAATGCACTTGTTTTCAGAAGGGGGAAAGGAGACTTGCTTTTATCCCTCCTTTCAATGAGTGGACGCAACAGATGCCTTTGTCTCTTGACACAAATTTGAAGTAGGTTTGTTTTGCGGTGGAAGGTTATCAGTCACTGATTGGCTACCAGCGAAGGGAGCCCTGCCTCATGTTGGCTTTTGTAGTAATGAACTTCATTGTTGGGAAGCACAGTGCCTGGCCTCACTGTACACAAGTCTGACATTTTCTATCTGTGGCCCAGTCCCCTCAAAACTCAAAGCCTGAGATGCCTTGACATGTCCAAGAAAAGTTGGGGAGGCCTTTATTAACTTTGATTAAAAAAAAACAAAACTCCATTCTCATAAATTATGCAAAATGTGTCATTTATAAGAACAGCCCAGAAGAGCTGTTGCCAGTTGTAATATTTAAAAAAAAAAGATACCATAGAAACTGAGACCCGGTTGTGGCAGATACCTTGTCAAAGAAATGATTTATAATCTGGAAACACAGGCAGCGAGAGAGGTCCACCAGCTAGGACCGCATCATCCAAAGCAATCAAATCCCGCAAATATAAAGCAATTTTGAATCACCATTTCCAAGTGCTCCCCACAATAAGGACTCTTGTATGCTCAGGTTTAATATTCAGAGCAGAAACCACAAACTCCACCAGCCCCTCCTGGTCAAGATAGTTAATCACAGTTCCCGGGCAAAGGCAGGCTGTCAGAGCAGAGCTCCAGGCAGCTGGGGATTTGCCTGTGTGTCAGCCTCTCTTTCTGAGAACTAGAGAACGACGGTGGGTCAGACATCCATTTGCTTTGTATATTGATATAACTTCATCAGAATTTATGATGTGGGAATTATTGCACAGGCAAGAAATGTAATCTGACCTTCATCTCACACAACACAGCAGAGATATTATGTTTTTGAGAAAATGTACTCTGACTTGGTGAATCAGATTATGCGTGTGGAGTCCTAATGGCTTTCAATATTTCCTTGGACAAGTCATTGCTATTTGCATCGAGTGTATTAAATTGGCTTATACATAGATGTTTGTATAATAAGGAAGGATTCGAATGCTATTGCTTCTTTCAGCTTTCTCAAGTTCTGGCATGTGTGTTCATTCTGGTAAATTCTAAACATCTGCTCACAGCTTATCCTCATTTCTCTAACTCATATTTGGACTCTGTTTTAAACTTTTTATTGACAACCTCATGCATATAGACAATATACCACAATTATAAGCCCCTCCCACCACTTTCCCTTTTCCCCTTCTTTTATTCCTCCTCCACTGAATCCCTTCTTCTTTGCACCTACCCTTTGTTCTATTTTGATGTCATCATTTTCCCTCTGTTATGCAGGTCTTGTGTAGGTAGCATCAGTCACGGTGAGGTCAGGAATGCCATGGTCACTTTGTGTCTCAAGATAGTATTAAACTCTTTTTAAAATATTTTATTTTTATTTATCTATTAGAGAGAGAGAGGGAGGGAGACAGGTAGAGAGAAAGAGAGAGAATAGGCATGCCAGGGTATCCAGCCACTGCAAATGAACTCCAGACGTGTGGGCCACCTTGTGCATCTGGCTTATGTGAGTCCTTGGGAATCAAACCTGGGTCCTTTGGCTTTACAGGCAAGTACCTTAATCACTATGCTATCTCTCCAGTCTAGTATTAAACTCTTAACATCTAAATATTGCAAGGGTATAGGTGATTCTCTTTCATCTTTATGAAGAGTTAACGGGGTCCCAGTCTTCAGGCAGACAACATGACAACAGTCTCCCAGGACCATTATACCAATGGTCATCACACCAAGACTGGGAATCCTGCTATATCACTTGGCCCTTGAAATTATTTTGCTTTTCTTGCATTCTATATCTTTTTAAAATTTATCTTATTTTATGTATTTGAGAAAGGGGGAGAGAGAATGGGTGCACCAGGGCCTTTAGCCACTGCAAATGAACTCCAGATGCCTGCACCACCTTGTGCATCTGGCTTAGGTGGGTCCTGGGGAATCGAATCTGGGTCCTTTGGTTTTGCAGGTAAGTGCCTTAACCACTAAACCATCTCTCCAGCCCCTTATATCTTTTTTTTTAAAAAAATGGGAATCTGAATATAAAACACATTTTTAAATTAAGGGCTTTCAAGATGCCACTTAAGTATTTTATCCAGTGCTAATATTCCTTGATCAAAATTTATTTATTTACAATTTTAAAGAAATGACACCTTTAAGATGCAGAACATGGCTCAGACTATGTGTATATACGTGACATGTAGACTATGTCTATACATGACCATAACTCAACAACCCTGATTGATTCAGGCAATAGAAGTCACTGTTGTAATCATTCCATAATGACTCTATTGAATTGCAAATTCTATGTAGAGTTCAACTGTATATAATTTTGAAAATAGTTTTTTTAATATATATATATATATATATGCACCCCAGAGTAGGTAAATTTTATCTAAATGGTAAAGATTTCATATTGAGTTGGTTGCTGCCTCCAAGTAATAATTTCTCCTTCTTCATTTGATACTTACTATCACATTACCAGTAACACAATCCCACAGATTAGGTGAGTTCGACAGGAAGGGGGTTCATTTTGGCTTAAGGTCTGGAGGTGCAAAATGGAAGGGGCATGCCTCGTACTGGGCCTTCTTGCTGGCAGAGTCCAGTTGGTTAGGATATCACATGGGAAGAGACAGGGAGCATGTGTTTTGTGTGTGCCCAGTCTCTTTCCCCCTTCTTATGAAGCCACTGGGATTCAGTCATGAAAGCTACATTTTTCTCGAATCCCAATCACTTCCTGAATGTGGTATATCTAAACACCACAGTTGGATTAAGTTTGCGAGGCCACTCAGTGCTTCACCATGGGGATCAAACTTCAATGTGAATCTTCCAACATTCAAACCACAACAGGCCGCATGTCCCTGATGCTTACCCGCTAATTGGAAGTCACCATTAGTATTCTAATTTTGCAAATGAGGAAATGAATGTTCAGAAAGGTTGAGTGGGGGCTGGAGAGATGGCTTAGTGGTTAAGCGCTTGCCTGTGAAGCCTAAGGTCCCTGGTGTGAAGCTCAATTCCCTAGTATCCACATAAGCCAGATACACAAGGTGACACATGCATCTGGAGTTTGTTTGCAGTGACTGGTGACCCTGGTGTGCCCATTCTCTCTCTCTGCCACTTTCTCTGTCTGTCACTCTCAAATAAGTAAATTAAAAAAAAAAAAAAGGCTGAGTGCCTGGCCAAGGGCCCATGAGTTGTATGAGGTGCAGCCTGCATGGGAACCAAACTGTACCCCACCCCTGGTTCTTTTTAGAGCTTCCTGCTGCTGCTGCTTTCCAAGAATAGGGCTCCTTTCAACAGCTCATTGACCACCTAAAAACCATTCCCACTTCATTATCTCCCTTATAGAAGCTCAAAAGTCCTATGAACCACAATGAAAAATTTGTGGGAGCTGGGCATGGTGGCACACTCCTTTAATCCCAACATTTGGGAGGCAGAGGTAGGAGGATTGCCATGAGTTCAAGGCCACCCTGAGACTACACAGTGAATTTTGGGTCAGCCTGAGCTAGAGTGAGACCCTACCTCAAAAAAACAAAAAACATCAACAACAAAAAAAATTGTGGAAGTGGACAGGATTCAAGAAGTCATTTGTCTCCTTTGGGGAAGAATAGGGTCAGAAACATCTGAATGGCCTCCGTATTTCCTTGAATAAGAATGCAGTGGCTTGTGCTATAGCAGCCATCTTATAGTCATGAGGTAGAAAATGAGCAGTTTTGACATGTGTTTTTTTTTTTTTTTTTTTTTTTTTTTTGCAAGGTAGGGTCTCACTCTGGTCCAGGCTGACCTGGAATTAACTATGTAGTCTCAGGGTGGCCTCAAACTCTCGGCGAGCCTCCTGCCTCTGCCTCCCAAGTGCTGGGATTAAAGGCGTGCACCACCACGCCCGGCTTAGACATGTGGTTTTGACATGGCTAAGTAGCTCACCCAGAGTCCACAGCTTCCTACCTCCAGATGTCTTGTGATGTAAGAAGAAAAAATTCTTGTTTAAGATATTCTATGTGTGGCCTTAGCAGCAAAATGACTCCTAATGACACCTACTACCCATGACATGGGAAATCCGATCAGTCTTGTTTCTCCCAGGAAAGACAGGCAGAGGATTTTCTGACTCTTGGGAGGGAGCTGGGTGACTGGATTCAGGACAGACACTACATGGAGGATGTTCAGGTTAGGTGATACTACGGAGAGGTGTGGACTGCTCAGGAGGAGGGAAGTCCAGCATTTGTTACACATTATCTTCCTTACTAATTCTGTTCTTGTCTTGTGAGAGGCTTCTTGACCTGCAAATGATAACGTGCTTGAATAAAACTGTAAGTGGTGGCCGGGTGTGGTGGCACACGCCTTTAGTCCCATCACTTGGGAGGCAGAGATAGGAGGATGGCTGTGAGTTCAAGGCCACCCTGTGGCGAGGCCTCATGGGGTCTAACTTTCCATAAGCCCATTCCACCAGTCTTGCCCACTCTTATTTCATTCTGGCTGTTTCATTACGATGGAGCTGACTGACTGAGCAAGCAAAAGTACCAGCTGCCCAGCTAGCTGAGATCCAGACTGACAACACGTTATTTTTTTTCTTTCTTGTGTGCCTGGGTTTGTATGGTGTGTGTGTGTGTGTGTGTGTGTGTGTGTGTATGAGTGTTCATGTGTGTGAGCACACATGTATGTATGGTGCACATGCTTGCATGTGTGTGTGTGGAGGCGTGAGGTTGACACTGGCTGTCTTCCTCCATCGTTCTGTTTATCTTGTTGAGTCTCTCACTGAGCCCCAAGCTCACCACTTCAGCTGGTCTGTCTGGCCAGCTTGCCTAGGAATTCTCCAGTTTCCACCTCCCGAGTGCTAGAATTATGGGTGGCCACTACGTGCACCTGGCATTTACGTGGGTGCCGGGGATCTGAACCCTGGTCCTCATGCTTGGATAGCAAGTGCTTCATTGACTGAGTCATCAACCTCAGCCTCATCCTTTTTGTTGTTGTTGTTTTCATTATATGAGATAGACTTTATCTGGTAACTCTATTTAGACTCTGTCTCCAGTCCAAAGGGATTATTCTATAAAGCCCTGGAAATTCACATACTCAGCCACCGTGGTCATCTGCTCACACAGTTCTTCATCATCAAGCTCTGGGTTTCATACCCACTTTGGCACAACTCCTCCAGTTCTGATGCCTGATCAGAGATTCCTGCCTCTTTGCTTTTGGCTGTTTCCTGGGGAGTGTTCTATGAGAAACTCTCTTTCCACGCTCTCCTTCCAAAGCCCTTTCCATTCTTTTCCCACGTGGTCCCCCCCGTGGCATGGGTGTAGGAAGCCTATCTTCTATCTATCTATCTATCTATCTATCTATCTATCTATCTATCTATCTATCTATCATGTATCTATCATCTATCTATCTATCTATCATCTATCTATCTATCATCTATCTATCTATCTATCTATCTATCTATCTATCTATCTATCTATCATCTATCTATCATCTATCGTCTGTTATTCTATCTTCTATTAGTAGTCATGGCACACCCAGATGATGATGGTGCTCTCAATCTGTCATTTCTGAAAGATGACTGGATAATGAATCCCAAGGACGATTCTGGCTCCTCTGCATTCACCAGGGCCACAAGTTGCTCCTCTAGCACAGCTCTTCTTTCTGTCTCCTCTCTGAATCCACCCTTTTCCATGGCTTCAATTTTATGCTTGCCCGCACATCTGCCATCTGCCTTACCGACTCCCAGTGCCAGTGTGAAGCTTTGTTTGGAGAGTGCCAGAGGGCAGGCCCAGGGCTCATCACCTCGGCCCATGTCCACATCTACAGCACAATGAAGGGCCTCGAGAATATTTATAGAGCGAGACATTGATGTGCTTTTTAGAGCAAGGCTTTTTAAAAATGGAGGAAGTGAGAGGATTATGTGGCTTTTCTATGGGTGTAGCACAAGCGATTGCTGAGCAGCCATTAGAGGACACAGCCATGGAATTTATGGTCAGTCCTTGAATCGGTAGAGGCAGGGAAGAATGGCATACACATTATTCCCAGCTCCACTGAAAGTAGAATGTCTTTGGGCCATTTCCTGCCAGTTACCTCAAAACAGATCTGATATATCGCTTTTAAACATTCCAAAACTATACAATATTTGCATTAATATTGGGACATGGAAAGCCTTCTTTTCTGCACGGTGTCATCACATGCCTTTCAGGTTCCCTACTGGGGTCCTATTCACTGGCCAGGGTCTCTGCCCCCTCTTATGCATTTGGAATACTACTTCTGCATTCTCTACTGTTTGGTGGGTCTGTTTTTACTTAAGGGTGGACAACATGGAAATGTAGCTGTTAAATTAGTCTGGCCTTTGTGAAATCTATCCACCTCGCTGGTAAGATGACTGAAATTTATGTTTTCGTCACTTTTCAGTGCCGGCAGGCCTTTACCTCCCCTTTGCAAAATCTTTGCAGAACACATCTCAAGAGACCCAGCTTCCCCAACAATGATGTCGGTAATGTTGGGCAAAGAATTTCCCTGTATTGCTGCAGGCTACTTTTCACCAGCATGTAGGGATGAGGGGCAAAGCTGGGCTCACAACAGGCAAGGGCAGGGCTGGGAAAAGGCTGCCACCAACTCCTGCAGCTCAAGCATGCTGGGCAGAGTGTCCTGCCAATCGATCCACACTCTGCCTGGGTGACAGGGTTGCACAGGAACATGGTGAAAACGGCTCTCTTGGATTCTCTTTAGGAGAATGTGGTTCCTTTCCTTTAAGAATGTCCAGAACCAGGGCTGGAGAAATGGCTGGGAAGTTATTCTTCCTGCATAAGATGAGGGCCTGAGGGGGGTCCTGAAACTGCCCAAGCTCAAATCTTTAGATTCCTCATAAACAGCTGGGTGTGACCACACACACACACCTGTAACCCCAGTCCTACAAAGGGAAGTGGAAACTGGGAATCACCCGGGCTCATGCAAAACAGCCAGCTGTGGTACTGGCAGGAGATTCCAGCTCAACCTAAGAATGGATAGAAGAGCAATGGAGCCGGCTACCTGATGTTTGTCTCTAGCCACTGCAAGTACTGCAAGTGAGCATGTGAAGTGCTGCCAAGGCACCAGCACATGCGTGCACACACACACACGTACGCATACACACACACCACATTGCACACATACACACAAGTAAAAAACAAGACCAATTGTCATAAAGCAAAATGATGGCGCTGTGGATTTGTACAATATTAAGTGGACTAAATGAGGGAATGCTCCACGAACACCAGAACTGGAGGAAATCAGTTTGAGCAGATCACATGGCCGGCCTTGTATTTCACTGGCTTCTCACTCCCAGTGTTACCCCACATTTGTCCAGCTCTAGACAGCTTATTGTAAAGCCTCCCAACCATTCTACCACCTTCAGTCATTCCTCCTATGCAATCCTGGAAAGATATTTCTGTTAGAGGGACACATTTGCAATGGAGATCAAACAGGGAGAAAGGGAGGGAGAAAGAAAAGAAAGGCAAAAAAGAATGAAAGAGAAAGGATGGAGGGAGGGAAGAAGAAAGGAAGAAATAAAAAGAAACCTAGAAAAAAAAACACCAGAGGACTGAGAAGATGGATCAATGGTTAAAAACACTTGTTTATGAATCTGCCAGCCTGGATTCAATTCCCTAGTACCCACATAAAGCCAGATGCACAAAGTGGTGCATGTGTCTGTAGTTTGTTTGCAGTGGTAAAAGGTCCCGGAATGACCACAGTCAGTCTTTCTCTCTCATAAATAAATAAAAATGAAATAAAAACCCAAACAGAACAGAGCATTGCCTCATAACTGGAAGTAATAAAAAAAGAAATAAAATACCAAAAGCAGAATAGTAAAATATAAGATCAACTCAAATAAATTATGCTCAATTTATAATGAAAATATTTATAGAACTGGGGGTCAAGAATAGATGCAAGTGAATAATAAGAATTCCTGAACCGGACAGGAATATATATTTACATGAGCTTGGAAATCAAGAAGGCTCATGTAATTGATAGGACATAACACAGAGACCAACATCAAAATAAATAGTCATGAAAAGAATGGGGCATCGCTAGCTTGCAAGTAAAAGCTGACATTACTTATAAGGGAGAACAAATTGGAGAAGCTTCTTGTCCCCCTATTCCCACTTACATGATCAAAGTCAGAGACAAAGGAATAACATTTCAAGGAGAAAGAAATTGGCTGAAGAAATACTTTTCACTCGCAAAGATAACTGAGCCAGCAGTTCAGGGATTCAAGGAATCAGAGCACTAAGGGAATATGGAAGGTGTTCAGGCTGTGATGTGGGGTGAAGTGACACAGGGGACTAAGGGATGGGAAAGGGCCATGAAGAAGAGAGGACAGAGGAGTAACATGGAGAGGAAGGCAGGGAAGAACGGCTGGATGGGTACGTGGCAAGCAAAACCATGTGAGGATGTTTAATTTGTCCCAAGGACACCGGACAGCTACTTGTTACAGTGATGAAAATAATAAATGCTTTTGAATTTTAAACATGATGGGAAAAAACAAATCAAAGATGAATCAAGATTGGTGGAAGAAGAATGAGGAAGAACATGGCCGCAGTTGTTTAGGTAAGAAGTGAGGGCGGCTTTGATCTGGATGGTGGCATTGGGAGTAGAAAGCAAGTGGAAAATGGGTGAGATGTTGAAGGTGCAGGTAGAAGATGACAAGGGATAGAGGAGTGTTCAGGTCAAGATGACATCAGTGCCATTGCTGGAGTAATGGATTGGAGGGCTTAAGAAGAATGAGCAGGTTTGGGGAAGCTTGGGGCACGTGCCAGGGAAGCATCCTGTTGCAATATCCTGTGAGTAGAGGATGGCCCAATGAGTCTAGACTGCAAATTTATTTGAGTGACATCAAGGTGAAAATGATGTCATAGGAGTAGATGAGGTTGACCAGGATGAGTACCCAGAGGTACTTTCGGCATCAGTGTCTCTGACCAGGTGCAATCCATAATGTTGGTTCACCCAACACTGCCAGAGCAAACAACAACCATGCATCAATAGTTGGGAAGAGTAGGTCCCTCACATTAAGGAAAGGGCTGTTGCTCGTAAACCTAACTACTTGGACCTATTAATAAAATAAAAAAACTTTAGGCTAAGAAAACTCAAGGGAAAATAGAAGTATTTCAGAATTTTAGTTTAGGCAAATGAGTGGATGAAGGAGAAAGAGGGAATCCTACAAATGACAAATTTTTTTTGTCATAAAAGCTAAGAATGACAATTCAAGTCAAATTTAGCTTTATGAGTGATTATTTAATCACTTTACAACTATGACTGTACCCCATCCACAGAGCTGTGTCCTTAGCCTGCAATCCAAGGAAGAAAACTGGAATCTCTGGCTATGACCACAGTACACATCAGATGGACATAAATCAGAGAAGGCGGCCTTCTTGCTTTTCTTTTTTTTGAGAGAGAGAGAGAGAGAGAGAAACAGAGAGAGAGGAAGAGGCAGAGAGAGAGAATGGGTGTGCCAGAAGCCTCTCAGCCACTGTGAATGAATTCCAGATGTGTACGCCCCTTGTGGGCAAGTGAAGCATTGCACCCTTGTGTCACTGCATCTGACTAAACGTGGGACCGGGAGAATTAAACGGGCATTCTTAGGCTTTGCAGGCAGGCGCCTTAACTGCTAAGCCATCTCTCCAGCCCGGCCTTCTTGTTTTTGATGGATGTGACTGATCATTTTGCACATAGGGAAGTGAGGCTCAGTAAGCTGCAGAGAGTTGGATGGCAGGTGTGATTTTGGAATGGATGAACATCTTCTTTGTCGATTTCCTAAGAGGCACACAATCAAATGAAAGACAGATCGAGTATGGTGGTGATGACTGTGCTCATGAGCATGACTGCCTTGTCCTGAGCAAAGCACGTCTCCAGATGAGCATGCTGCAAATGACGGGCTGAAGTGACAACCACAAATGTTAATGCACCAAGTAGCTCTCATCAAAAGGCAAGTTACAGGCTGGAGAGATGGCTTAGCAGTTAAGGCCCTTGCTTAGGAAACCTGAGGACCCAGGTTCAAGTCCCCAGTACTCACGTAAGCCAGGTGCACAAGGTGGTGCATGAGTCTAGTTTGTTTGCAGTGGCTAGAGGCCCTGGCATGCCCATTGTATCTCTATCTGCTCCCCCCTCAATCTCAAATAAATAAAATGCTTTTTAAAAAAAAAAATGTAAAAAGGCAAGTAACCAAAATCAATCAGTGGTGCCCGACTGGCATTTTGACTTAACACTTTTCTAGTTTGTGATGGTATGAGAGTGCCTTTGGTAGAAACTCTATTTTTTATTTAATTTTTAAATTTTATTTTATTTTATTTATTTATTTGAGAGCAACATATATATATATGGAGAGAGAGAGAGGGAGAATGGGCACGCCAGGGCCTCCAGCCACTGCAAACGAACTCCAGATGCATGCACCCCCTTGTGCATCTGGGTTACCTGGGTATGGGGGAATCGAGCCTTGAACTGGAGTCCTTAGTCTTCACAGGCAAGTGCTTAAACACTAAGCCATTTCTCCAGCCCCCAGAAACTCTATTTTTAATTTTGATCTTTTTTTTTTTTGTCTGGGCTGTGAAGTAGGATAATTTCTTTGGAGGTACTGGGCAATAGCATTAAGCTATAACTCACAGCTCTTTGTCATGAGAGAGGTAATCAATACACCTCAGTGGATTGGGTGGGTAAGCTAGGATGCTCAATGGGTTAAGTGTATTATATGCACTTTAACTCATGATATCTTCAACTTATGATTTTTATTATATTTCATGCATGTATGTGAGTGTGGGTGCACACGTGCTGGAGTGTGTGTGGGGACAATACCAGGTGTCAGACCTTCCTTTTTACCTCATTTGAAGCTGTGTCTCTTGTTGTTTACTGTTGCTAAGGTCAGGCTGGTGGTTTGAGAGCTTCTGCAATTCTTTTTTTTTTTTTTTTGTTTTTTTGTTTTTCAAGGTAGGGTCTCACTCTGGCCCAGGCTGACCTGGAATTCACTACATAGTCTCAGTGGCCTTGAACTCATGACGATCCTCCTACCTCTGCCTCCCGAGTGCTGGGATTAAAGACGTGTGCCACCATGCTCGGCTTGTGCAATTTTTTGGTCTTCATCTCCTATCTTGCTGCAGAAGAGCTGTGATTATGTGGGTCCTGGGGACCTAAACTCAGATTGTCCGGTTTACATAGCAAGTGCTTTACCCATTGAACTGTCTCCTCAACCCCCTTATGATGGTTTTATTGGGAGACATTCTCACTGTAAGTTGAAGCACACTTGTGTAAGAACCTAGAAATAACATAATAAAAGTAATCAATGATTTGTATAAAGAAATCTTTGTTGGGAACTAAAGATTAGAGCACATGAATGAATGGAGCAGGAAAGGTAAGAATAAATGAACCATAGAATGCTATCAATTTGTCTTCAGATAATATGAAGCTTAAAACATCCCCACTTTAAATTTCAGAAACTTCTTCTGGGGAAAAATAAACTATATTTGGAAAAATAAACATGACTCTCAAAAGTGGTTTTTAAAAAGAAGCTAGTTCTATCAAATTTAAAACCATACTATGAAATAATAGCAGTAGGAAAAAAAACCCACAAGACTAGAATGCTAGCAAATGAAGTAGGTCGGTGGGACAGGAAAGAAACCCATAAATTCAATAGAAAAATATAGCATGCAATAAAGTACCATAAAGCAACGAGGAAATGAAGAATTATGTAATAAAGGCAGAGAGCAAGGAAAATTACTCTGTTCCTTCCTTCCTAGATACCCAAAATAATCTCCATATGAGAAAAAGATTAAGTTTGAAAAATCCAGATCAATAAAATTGACCAAAAATGAAGTAGAATCTCAAATATTTAGAAGAAAAGATTAAAGCAACTGAAAAGAGTTTCAAAGTTATGCTGCAAGCTAACCTCAAAATACCTCTAAATTAAGGCACTGTTAGGAAACATATTCACATCAAAAGTGACAAACTATAGTATTCTTCATGGTATGTAAATATCCTAATCAACTTTGCAAGGTTAATACTAAGGCTTTAACATATAAATGGGTTAAAGAATTTTCCATTCTATTTTTGTTATTAATTTTTAGGGGGAAATGCTGCAGATTGAACACAAGTTTTGTTTTTTTTTTGAACTCTGGGCAAACACTCTGCCACTGAGCCACACCCCCAGCTCCAGACAATTTAAGTAGGAAAAATAGATATAATTTGTCTAATAATGTTTGTTAGTAACAAAACCCTAAGTGAAAAATACCATTAATTTCTTCTACTAAGTAAAAACGAAAAGACCTGTTAGATGAACACAAAGTATTTTTAGTGAAATAGGTCAAATAGAAATTGTTGGGGTTAGTAGGAATTGTGGCTGTTGGAAAACAATTTGATAATGAGATTCCAGACTTAGGGTACATTTGCGTACTCTGATAACCTCTCATAAGTATCAATGTGAAGAAAACAAGTAGAAAGTAAGACATTATAGGGGAGGCACAGGTTTACTAAAGCATCATTTGTGATAGCCAAAATAGTCAAGGAAGTCACAACAACATGAATTATAATTATAAGTATTATGCAACAATAAAGAAAAGTTTTAATTGATAACATTTAAGTGAAAAAGAGTATGTCACAAAATTGTTTAATAGCTATGGAGTAGGTATATAAAATACGAGTAACAGCCTGCAAGAAAGTATGAAGAAATGATGAGTGGTATCATGCTAAAATTACAGGTAATTTTCCTTGTTAAAATGTTATATAATTTTGTTAGGAAAATCATTTTAGCCTGTGTGCGTGTATTAGTGGTGAGTAATTATATGACCCTGAGCAGGTTACTGAGGACCTTGAAGCTTCAGTTTGCCTAGGAATAAAAAGGAGATAATAATAGGATGCACTTGGTGGAGTTGTTATGAGGGCTAGATGAGGTACGACATGGACAACACCAAGTTCTAATGCCTTTCACTTGGGTGAAAGGTCATCGAGGTTATGAAAGTGGCAGTGACCTTGGTACTGATGGTGGCCATCTGAGTATTGATGCATGATTCTTGTTTCTTTTCACTGGATTCTCTACTGTTCACAGAAAATCATTCATGGTTCCCAGTTGACAAAGATCGCTTCCATTTTTAAATATTTTATTTTTATTTTTTACTTGAGAAAGAGATAGATACATAGATGATAGATAGATAGATGATAGATAGATAGATAGATAGATAGATAGATAGATAATAGACAGACAGATAGATAGAGAATGGGTGTATCATGGCTCAGGAAATTTCAGGTGGTCTTTAAGTTCTCTTCCAGCCACAGCAAATGAACTCCAGATGCATGTGCCACCTTGTGTATCTGACTTACGTGGGTCCTGGGGAATCAAAGCTAGGTCCTTTTTTAATTTTTGCTCATTCTATTTATCTGTTTTAATTCCATTTGCTTGTGAGCCATTGCTTTGGTCAGGCCAATATGAGACTCTTCAACCATCCAACAAAGACTGAGCAATAGTCATGCTCAGACATTGCTTTGACCTGTTATTCATTATTTTGATGAGGGAGACAGACCATTGACAGGCAAACAGAGAGGACAAGATCATTTCCAAGTCCCCAGGAAGACTGATATCTCCCCTCCTGCACCGTTACAATGAACTGATTTTGATGGTAAGCTGACTGACAGGGATTGCTGGGTCCCTGCCCTGTACCTGTTGCTAAAGTATTTAATATCAAGCCTGTGTTCAGGTCCTTTAAATACCCCATGGGAAAAAAAATCAATATCATGTCCATTCTTTTGTTTGGTTGTTGTTACTATTATTGTTATCTTAATTTTTTAAAATTTGGTTCTTATTTATTTATTTTTTGAAAAGAGTCACAGAAAGAGAGAGAGAGAGAGAGAGAGAATGGGTGCACCAGCAGCCTCTCAGCTGCTGTGAACAAACTCCAGACACCTTTGCCCCCTTATGGGCAAGTGTGGCATTGCGCCCTTGTGTCACTTTTACATCTGGCTAAACGTGAGACCTGGAGAATCGAACTGGTGTTCTTAGGCTTTGCAGGCTGGTGCCTTAACCACTAAGCCATCCCTCCAGCCCTCTTATTTATTTATTATTTATGGAGGAGAGGGAGAGAGAGAGAGAGAAAAGAGAGAGAGAAAGAGAGAGGGAGGGAGGATGGGTATACCAGGGCCTCCAGCCACTGTAAATGAACTACAGATGCATGTGCCACCTTGCTTGTGCATCTGGCTTATGTGGGTCCTGGGGAATTGAAACTTAGACTTCACAGGCACTTTAATTGCTAAGCCATCTCTCCAGACCCCTATTTTTGAAAATAAAAACTCATAGTTTAGTGAAATAGGAAAGCTGAAAACACCATGGAGTGAGTGAACCTTTAATAAAAACTACAGATAAGCCCTCTTTGCCAAGCTAAACTCCGACCATTCTCTACAGCTCAGGCCCACCTCAGAGTTCAGTGGAGGGTTGCTCAAGGGACCCTGTCCTGTGGTTTTCCCTTTCTCTGGGAGTCATCATCCATCCTCCTCAGATTTCTCTGCCTGGACAGGAAAATCCCAGAGCAGAAAACATGTTGGTTATGTACTGATTTTTATTTTCTTTTGTGTGTGTATGCTTATAGTGTGCATGCATGTTTGCATATTGGTTTACGTGCATGGGTACACACGTGTGTATGCATATGTGGAAGTCAGAGATTGATGTTAGATGTCTTTCTTTATCACTCTTCACCCTTTATTTATTTATTTATTACAATCAGACAGAGAAGGAGAGGAGGGTGTGAGAATGGGCATGCCAGGCCTTCTAGCCACTGCAAATAAACTCCAGATGCATGTGCCACCATGTGCATCTCGCTTCAGGACATGGGACCTGGAGAATTGAACTTGGGTCCCTAGGCTTCGCAACATGCACCTTAACCACTAAGCCATCTCTCCAGTCCTCCACCCTATTTTTTTGTTGTTGTTGTTGTTGTTGGAGAGAGACACAGAGAGAGACAGAGAGGGAGAGGGAGACAGATAGAGATGGGCGCGCCAGCAGTCTCTCAGCTGCTGTGAACGAAGTCCAGATCCGTGAGCCCCCTTGTGGGCAAGTGCGGCATTGTGCCCTTGTGTCACCGCATCTGGCTAAAAGTGGGACCTGGAGATTGGAACTGGCATTCTTAGGCTTAGGAGGCAGGCACCTTGACCACTAAGCCATCTCTCCAGCCCCACCCTATTTTTGTAAAGCTTATATTTAATTATTTATTTGCAAGTAGAAAAAGAGAGAAAAGGAATGGGTGTGCCAGAGCCTCCTGCAAATGAGCTCCAGATGTATGCACTATGTTTTGCATCTGGCTTTATGTGGTTACTGGGGAATTGAACCCAGGCCATCAGACCTTGAAAGCAAGCACGTTTAGCCACCAAGCCATCTCTACAGCACTCAAGGCTCTTTTTTTTTTGGTTTTGGTTTTTTTAAGGTAGGGTCTCACTCTAGTCCAGGCTGACCTGGAATTCACTAATGCTGGGATTAAACCATGCCTGGCTTAAGCCTTTTTTTTTTTTTTTTTTTTTTTTTTGGACAGTGTCTCTTACTAAACCTAAGCTTACCCAGAGAACCTGAAGGTTATTGACTCAATTAGATTAGTTAACTGGCAAGCCCTAGAGATTCTATGTCTCTGGCTTTCCCACTGCTGGGATTATAGACATGCACTGTTACGCCCAGCTTTTATGTGGGTGCTGTGAATCCAGACTCAGCTCCTCATGCTTGTGAGGCAAGTACTTCACAAACTGAGTCAGCTCCCCAGGCCTTGGTTCTTATTTTCTTCACTTCTTTCACCCTTAAGAATTTATCAAAATGTCTATTAAGATACATACCCTATGAATATGTGTTTGAATACATGGACTAAGCAAAGACCATTTATTCACTTTATATATGGTTTTCTTCAAGAGAAGGACTCAACATTGACCCAATGATAATTTCCAAAGAGTTTTTTTTTAGAGGGAGACACAGAGAGAGATAGAGAGAGAGGGAGAGGGAGACAGAGATGGACATGCCAGCAGCCTCTCAGCTGCTGTGAAAGAAATCCAGATGTGTGCGCCCCCTTGTGGTCAAGTGCGGCATTGCGCCCTTGCATCATTTTGCATCTGGCTAAATGTGGGACCTGGAGATTGGAACCGGCGTTCTTAGGCTTAGAAGGCAGGTGCCTTAACCATTAAACCATCTCTCCAGCCCAGGGTTTTTTTTTTTTGTTTGTTTAATAAATTTTCCACTCTGGCCTTACTCCCATTAAGAACATTTCTCAGCTGGGGATATGGCTCAGTTGGTAGAACACTTGACTAATATGCACAACACCCTGGATTCCATTCCCAGCACTACATACACCTGGCATCATAGCTCATGCTTGTCTATAATCCCCACCCTCAGGAAGTGGAGGGCACAAGCCTTTAATCCTAGTTCTCAGGAAGTAGAGGCAGGAGGATCAGAAGTTCAAGGTCATCCTGGGCTACAAACTGGGTTTAAGGCCAGTCTGGGCTACATGAGACAGAGAGGGGAAGAGGAAGGTGGGAGGGAGAAAAGGAGGGAAAGAATAGTTCCGAGAACAAGAGTAAATGGGTGGTGATTCACACCCTACCAGGAGCAATGCCACACACACAGTTACTATGCAGTAGGTGATTTCATTTTTTTTTATACAATAAAGCCATTCAAAACTGACCAGTGTATGAGCCACAGGAAAATTGTTGGACTTGTCTTATTTCTAAAATAGTACTTTGTATTTAAAAAAAAAATTGTTTTGGGGGGTGTTGTTTGAGGTAGGGTCTTACTCTAGCTCAGGCTGACTATGTAGTCTCAGGGTGGCCTCAAACTCATAGCAATCCTCCTACCTCTGCCTCTCAAGTGCTGGGATTAAAGGTGTGCACCACCATTCCTGGCTCAAATATTTTATTTTTATTTATTTATTTGACAGAGAGAAAAGGGGGAGAGATAGAGAGAGAGAATGGGTGTGCCAGGGCCTCCAGCCACTGCAAATGAACTCCAGATGCATGTGCCACCTTGTGCACCTGGCTCATGTGGGACCTTGGGAATCAAACCTGGGTCCTTTGGCTTTGCAGACAAACACTTTAACCACTAAGCCATCACTCCAGCCCAGTACTTTGTAGTTTTTAAGAGAGAGAGAATTGGCATGCCAGGGCCTCCAGACACTGCATTTGAACTCCAGATGTGTGTGCCACCTTGTGCTCATATGCAACCTTGTGTGCTTGTGTCACCTTGTGCATATGTTTTACGTGAGATCTGGAGAGTTGAACATGGGTCCTCAGGCTTCCCAGACAAGCGTCTTAACTGCTAAGCCATCTCTCCAGCCCCTACAATGGTACTTTGTTGCCAGTACTCAGGCCTCCAACTTAAGGAGGAAACACAAGAGGTAAAAATGATAGTTCAGTGCTCAGTGTGGATGGAGTATAGCTTAGAGGAGAGGCTGTGTCTTCACCTCAAAAGAGCCCTCTTATAAAGAAATCAGTCAGCTTTTTTTTTTTTTTTTTTGCTGGCAATGCACCAACTCTGTATTAACTACCCAGATGAATGTCGGATCATACCCCAGGAATTATTCATGAAGCCCCTCTGCACAATGTAATTGCAGGTTTTGGCATCCACAGTGAAGTCTCATTGTCTTATTGATTAGCTTTTTTTCCTATCCTACGGAAGAGACAATGATCTGAAACAACTTAGTCAAGGGGAAAAAGGAGTCCGTGTGCTTCACATGAAAAAACCATTTTGTCAAGGGAGAAGTCCTCGGGCTCACTTACACTCCGCCTTGAGAGAGGGGACTGTGGCCTCACTAAAGAGTTGGCTCTGGTCCCATGAATGGTGACTTTCATTGTGGATCTTTCCCCAGTGAACGGAAGAGCACTTTATCTATGTTTAAGAATTAGTTGTACCAAACCGTAGCTCTGCTAATCTCTGCTCCGGCATCACCAAATGAAATTTATGCAAGTAGATGAAAAAACCCAGCCATTTCGGGTAGACACCAGTCAGTCAACAACTGGGCTTCCATGAATCATGAAAAAAATTATTCACAGTAATCCAAATGTTAATATGCCTCAAAAGAGGTACTGTTCTACTGGAAACTTACTAGTTCCAGCTGTGACTTATATATACATATATTTATTTGTGTGTGCATGTGGGGGGGGGATGCCAGTGTCTCTTGCCACTGCACACAAATACCTCTCTGGCTTTATGTGTGTGGTTGGGAATTGAACCTGAGCTGGCAGCTTTTGCAAGCAATCACCTTTAACCCCTGAGCCATGTCCCCAGGACCCAGAGTGTGACATTTATTTATTTATTTTTAAATTTTTTTATATTAACTTATTTATTGGCAAGTGTGGTGGCACACACCCTTTTTATTCTTTTTATTTATTTATTTGAGAGGTAGAGAGAGAATGGGCATTCCAGCCACTGCAAACGAACTCCAGACACATGTGCCACCTTGTGCAGCTTTCTTATGTGGATCCTGGGGATTCGAACCCATGTCCTTTGGCTTTGTGGCAAGAGATTTAACCGCTAAGCCATCTCTACAGCCCCTACTTTTTAAAATTTTTAAAAATATTTTATTTATTTATTTATTTGAGAGAGAGAGAGAGAGAAGGAGAGGGAGAGAATGGGCGCACCAGGGCCTCCAACCACTTCAAACTCCAGATGCGTGTGCCCCCTTGTGCTTACATGGGTCCTGGAGAGTCAAACTGGGATCCTTTGGCTTTGCAGGCAAATGCCTTAATCCCTAGGCCATCTCTCCAGCCCTGTTTATTTATTTGTTTGAGAGCAACAGACAGAGAGAGAAAGAGGCAGAGAGAGAGAGAGAAGGAGGGAGAGAGAGAGAATGGGTGCACCAGGGCCTCCAGCCACTGCAAATGAACTCCAGATGCATGTACCACCTTGTGCATCTAGCTTACATGGGTCCTGGAAAATCGAGCCTCCAACTGGGGTCCTTAGGCTTCACAAGCAAGCGCTTAACCACTCAGCCATCTCTCTAGCCCTGTTTTTATTTTTATTTGAAGAATTTATTTGTAAGGAGAAAGAGAGAGAGAGAAAACGTCAGGGCCTTTTGATTCCACAAATGAACTCCAGATGCATGTGCCACTTTGTGCATCTGGATTTACGTGGGTGCTGGGGAATTGAACCCAGACCAGCAGCACCTTTAACTGCTGAGCCATCTCTCCAGGCCCAGGCTATGACTTTTAAAGGTGAAGAAATGCCACTTGTTGAGGCTGAAGAGATGGCTCAGCAGTTAAAGGCACTTGTTACTAAGTCCAACGGCACAGGTTCAAATCCCCAGTACCTACATAAGGCCAGATTCACAAAGTGGTTTATGTGTCTGGAGTTCATTTACAGTGGCAAGAGGCCCTGGTGTGCCTAGACTCATTCTTTCAAAGGAAAAAAAAAAAAAAAAAAGGAGTGTCACTTGTTTTAGTGGAATTTTCTTATTTTATTATGTTGACTATTGAGTCATTTTTCATGGATCTATATGGTACATGGGTGGTTTGTTTTCTATGGGATAAATGTATTTTTAGGAATTTATGTCCAAGAATGCAAGCATATTTATTACAAATACATACATATATACATATATATAGTCTATATATGTATATATAATATCTTTTGTAGAGAAATAAGTATCTTCTTCTGGTTCTAATTAAAACCTCTTCTGGGAAAATCTAACAAGGACATTTACCAAAATGGATGATGTACTGACCTGATAAGAACTTACATTTTTCTCCTAATTAAGCCACATTCAATTAAAGCTGTCAAGTAACCTGTGTAGTCTAGGTTCTTGGTCAGTAGTAGCAGGTTAATGGGTTTGCCTAACTACAAGAGTTTTCAGCTCTGTGAATTCTTTCTGGAAGAATAGCTCTTTGAAATAGATTTTCTTTGAATTCAAATCAACTTAGACCTTTTTGTCTCTGCATTCCCAATTATCATCAACCATTTTTTTTCGTTTAGCTTTTTGTGTGATGCCATATATATATATGTATATATATATATATATATACAACATAACTACATGTAGGTGTACAGAAATATCTCTATAAATGCACGTGTGGATAGATGGATGTACACATTGCGGAGTGCTAGGAAGCCACCTGGATAATTTTAATCCAATAATTTTGATACTTGAACACTACTGTTTTCACATGTATCTCATTTTTACTTAACTATGTGTTTATAGCTTTGACCTGAGAATGATTATTGAGAAAGGAGTGAGAAAAATCAGCATGTATAGAAGGCACCTTACTAAAAATAGGGGTTTCACACACACTGATGACAAGAAATAGGCCGTCATTGTGAACGTGTTCTGTGACTCAAGAATGTTACAAACCTCAAGTTGTTTCCACCCATGGAAATCCACTAGAGAAAACCACATTCTATTACTCCATGGGTACTAGAAATGATTTCAAAATTTCACTTGGAGTTTTCATACAGGTATAATTTATTCAGGCCTGATGAGCCCGATGCAATTATTTTCCTCATATCACTTCAGCTGTTTGGAAGATTTAATGAGAGAGAAGAGTCACTGTATGCAGTGCACACCGTGTGCATCTACATCTCGTATCTACAGATACTTCTCTTCTAAGCAGGCAAAAATTCCTTCTGGAAGCTCTGCACCCTCCCCAGTCACTCTTCAACAGCCCTTAAGGGTATTTGCGTCAGCCTGCACATGCCTACCAGGCTACTTTAATTCTGAGAACCCTTCAAGAACATTCTGCACCATGGTGGCGTGGAATTTTCTCAAGCACTAAAGATCCTATTTTATATGAATAAAACTGTGAACCCAAGAATGCAAGGCTCTGCTCAGGTCGTGTTGCTGAGCAGATGTAAATCCCATGCTGTTATTCTGGTGGGCAAATATGTTCTTGGCATTGCCAATTTTCCTAAATGCAAGGTCTCCCCTACCCCTCATAATAAGGAGTTTGTGTCTCTTCTGTCATTCTTTTAGATCAACACAGAGGTCTTTCCATAGGGAGGAAGCAGGTGAAAGTTAGAAAGCAGGAACCCAGGTGAGGTTTTCTATTCCCTGGCTCCTGCCCTTTCCATGAGACAGTTCTTCGCCCTTGGTGATGTGTCTACTGTGTATTTCCCGTTCGTCTGTAAGCACTGTACTTTGGGCTCCCTGTCTGTTTTCTATGTCTGCATCCTCTCTACTTAGCCTAGGGTCCATAGTCATGGAGTGGGTGCACATTAAATAGTTCCTAAATAACTGAATGGATAGACGCGTTTTGTTGTTGTTGTTTTTTGGTTTTTCAAGGTAGGGTTTCACTTTAGTCCAGGCTGACCTGGAATTTTCTATGAAGTCTCACGGTGGCCTTGAACTCACGGTGATCCTTCTACCTCTGCCTCCCGAGTGCTGGGATTAAAGGCGTGCGCCACTGTGCCCGGCTAGATGCTCTTCTCTTTAAAGCATGCCCAATACACAAAGACCGTTCCACTACTTGTCTTCCTTTATTGTCCTTTGGAAGAGACCACCAATTCCTGCAAAGCAAGCCTCTTCTCAAGAAGTATCCACTGTGTACGCTTTGAAATCTTGTTGCCAGATGACTTCTGCGAGTAAGCGTCCACTGAAATTTCTTTTTTTCCTTTTGCATGTGTATACATGAGTGGTGTACATGATGCAGATGTGTGGGCAAATGTGTGGAGGCCAGATATTGACATCTGGTGTCATCTTCCATTGCTCTGTAACTTATTATTATTATGATTATCATTATCAACATATTTCATATGGATACATCATGTATTGGTACCCTCTTTTCCCTCATCCCTGCCTTCATTCCGCTGGGGACCCTGCTCGGTGGGGTTGCAGGTATTCCCCATTGGGTTGTGGGTTATGCGTTGTGGGAGCAGCAGTCCATTATTTTGGGGGGTGGGGGAGGGAATACCTCTGGGCGTGATGTCTCAACCTGTGGCTCTTAGAATCTTTCTGCCCTCTCTTCCGCAAAATTCCCTGAGCCATGGTGGGCGAGTTTTCAGTCTACTTCAGTGATGAGCTCTTAGGAGCCTCTGGATCTCTGCTTTGGTAGGTGTTGAGTATCCTTGGGGTCTGCCTCCTTCACCCTGGTGCTGATTATCAGGCACAGCATGGAAGCAGCTCTCTTGTTCATCTCCCCAATTCCTCTCAGCTGTGGCTTGGCTGAAGTATGAGCAGTAGTTTATCTCCTTGGGTCTTGCTACCTTCTGAAAAAGAACAGATTCTCCAATGGAGACTGAAGTCAGTATTGTTTAAATGGGATAAGCATTATTAATTTAGGGAGAATTTGATGTATGTGACCCCACTTTTAGCTAAAGACTCCTGGGAGCTTGACACTAGAGAATGTAATCGTTGTCTCCATAGGATTCTGATCTGGTTCCCAATTCCAGATATGGGTTCCTTTCCACTGAGCGGATATCTTAACCTTCAGAAAGCTGTTGGTTACCCACCAAGGCTGTGTGCCACTATTGCACTGGCATGTACATCCTGTCAGGGTGTTTGCTTCTGAGTACTTAGACCTCTGGTTGCTCCAATCATTGTTGGCCACTTTCCCTCAGTAGCTTATGTAGCGCTTTCCAGCACTAGACAGGCTAACTGTCTGGGGACTGGCTTTCTTCTGGATTCCAGCCATCTGCAACTTATTTTTGAGACCGGGTCTCACACCAAACAGGAGCTCACTGATTTGAGAGTAGACTAGCTAGTCAGCAAGCCCCAGGGATCCTCCTGTCTCCACCTCCCCCCAGCACTGGGATTACAGGTGAATGCCACCATATCCAGCATTTCTGTGGGTGCTGGGGATCTGAACTCAGGTCCTCATGCTTGGGCAGCAAAAACTTTATCACTGAGCATCCCCCCAACCCCTTTCACTAAAATTTCTATTTCTTTCCTTGGAGATGGGAGCGTTCTTAATTTAAAAGCAATAAAGCTCATCTCCTTAGACTAAATGTTAAAAATCCCTTTAAAAATATCTGCTAGATCTATTCTTTATCCTTTGCCTTGAGCATATCATTTAGGACTCTCACATTGCAACATTTATACGATACTATTCAACTCAGTAATGCATTCTATGTGTAAAGCAGTAATTTAAGTTAGACCAGAGATGGATTAACTCCTTATATTCACAGAGGAAAAGAGTGTTAATTACAACTTCTGCTGCAGAGTGGGGGGGGGCGGATATGGAGATGTCAGTTAACTTGTTCAAGGTTGCCCTGTTCATTCATGCCAGAGGAGACTTTGCACCAGGCAACGTGTCTTCATGGTCTAAACCTTCTGCTACAGTGAAGATTTTGTGGGGAAAAGACCCTTTCTTGCAATCAATTATTTTTCTTTGTAATGGCACTTACCAGAGCTGGGCATCATGTTGGAATTCTTTGGGTTGTTTACTCAAATTATTTCCATGTTTAAAAATAAATATTTTTTAAAAAAAATTTTATTTATGTGTGTGAGAGAAATAGAGGCAGAGAGAGAGAGAGAGAGAGAGAGGCAGATAGACAGAAAGAGAGAGAGTGAATGGGCGCACCAGGTCTTCCAGCCACTGCAAAGGAACTCTAGATGCATGCACCACCTTGTGCATCTGGCTTACAAGGGTCCTGGGGAATGGAACCTTGCTGGTGAGTGACTTAATAGCTAAGCCATTTCTCCAGCCCTATTTCCATGTTTTAAAAACAGTGTATGTTGGCAGGGCGTGGTGGCACATGTCTTTCATCCCAGCACTCGGGAGGCAGAGATAGGAGGATCGTGGTGAGTTCAAGGCCACCCTGAGACTACATAGTAAATTCTAGGTCAGCCTGGGCCAGAATGAGACCCTACCTTGAAAAACCAAACAACAACAACAAAAAGTGTGTATTTAAACATGGACAAGGTTGACTGGTGGACCAGCAGACATCAGTAGAGAAAAGTGTATTTAAAAGGCTCTGGATGAGAAACAAACAAACAAACAAACAAACAAACAAACAAACAAACTCCTTTCTTGGGAGACAGGGTTTTACTCAGTAGGTCAAGCTAGCAAGAAATTACTATATAAGCCAAACTGGCTTTGTATTCGCTGCAATTCTCCTTCCTCAGCTCTGAGTGCTAGATTAAGGGAGTGAGCCACTACTCCTGCCTCCCTCTGCCCCAAAAGAAAAAAAGAGTTTAAAAGCATCAGAATTCTCTGCTTGTTCGTGAAAACCCTCCAGGTCTTAGGGACCCTCTGTCAGCTGGAGCTGGCCCTGCAAGCATTTGTCGCTGTGTCCAGCAGAGGGCGGGCAAGGTCACAGAAATGTCCAGGCTACCGGGTGTACAGGCGAGACTTCCAAGACGCCACTGACCGTGACTGATGTGAGCTCTCAGAAAGAGGAAAACTTCCTCTTTGTACTGGAAAAAAAAAATAGTGAAAAACCCTTGGTAGAAGGACTTGGCATGCCTTTAGCTCAGTTTGGACGTTATGTGTGAGAGGAAAGTTGGTGATAGTGTGCTAAGTTTGGAATCAAATTAAGAGTTTGCTTGGAGGACATGGGCAGCCACCTCCATGTGGAGAGGGGCTGGGAGGAGTGGGGAGGCGGTGGAGGTGAGATCCCAGTTTAGATGGGAAGGACCTGTCGGAAGTTTAATCGCTTCAGCAATGAAGTGAAGTTATTCCAGATAAATTATTTTAAAAAATATTTTATTTTATATATTTATTTATTAGAGAGGAGAGAGAGAGAGAGAGAATGGGCATGCCAGGGCCTCCAGCCACTGCAAAGGAACTCCAGATGCGTGGGCCACCATGTGCATCTGGCTTATGTGGTTTTTTTTTTTTTTTTTTTTTTTTTGGTTTTGCGAGGTAGGGTCTCACTCTGGTCCAGGCTGACCTGGAATTAACTATGTAGTCTCAAGGTGGCCTCGAACTCTTGGTGATCCTCCTACCTCTGCCTCCCAAGTGCTGGGATTAAAGGTGTGTGCCACCACGCCTGGCTTTTCTTATGTGGGTTTTGAGGAGTCAAACCTAGGTCCTTAGGCTTCACAGGCAAGTGCCTTAACCACTAAGCCATCCCTCCAGTCCCTAGATAAAAATTTAAAATAATTTTTAATTATTGACAACTTCCATAATTATAGACAATAAACCATAATAATTCCCTCCCGTCCTCCACTTTCCCCTTCACAAATCTCCACTCCACATATCCCCTCCCTCTCTCTATTAGTCTTTCTTTTATTTTGATATCATCATCTTTTCCTCCTATTATGAGGGTCCTGTGAAGGTATTGCTTAGGCACTGCAAGGTCATGGATATCAAGGCCAATTTCTGTCTGGTTGATTGCATTGTAAGCAGTCCTATCCTTCCTTTGACTCTTACATTCTTCCCGTCACCTTTTCTGCAATGGACCCTGGGTGTGATAGAGATGTTTCAGTGCTGAACATTTTTCACACGTCTTCTCAGCACTATGGTGCCTTTTTTTTTCCTTTTTTTTTATTGACAACAAAATATACTTACATACAAAAGGTGCATAGTATTTCCCTCCCCTTCCCCCATTCCCCTTAAGAACTCCACTCTCCATAATATCCCTGCCCTCTCTCCATTAGTCTCTTTTTAAATTTGATGTCATCATCTTTTACTTCTATTATGAGGGTCTTGCGGAGGTATTGCTAGGCACAGCAAGGTCATGGATATCAAGGCCAATTTCTGTCTGGGCAGTTGCATTGTAAGGAGTCGTACCCTTTCTTTGGCTCTTCCATTCTATCCGCCCCCTCTTCCGCAATGATCCCTGAGCCTTGGAGGGTGTGACAGAGGTGTTTCAGTGCTGGGCACTCCTCCATCCCTTCTTCTCGGCACTATGTTGCCTTTTGGATCATCCCAGTGGTCATCGCCATCTGAAAAGAGAAGCTTCTCTAACCAGAAGTGAGAGTAGCATTAATATGTGAATATGAGCATTAAGTGTAGTATTTTCCAGGCAGCTTGGTGGGAATAGTATATACATTTAGACAAGAGCATGCTTTATACCCCTAAGGCTCATGACCTTACCTACCATAGACTTTGCTTAGGTTTTTCAGTACCAGGTATGTATTCCCTCCCGTAGAGAGGGCCTTCAGTCCAATTATGGAGCAGTTGGTTACCCCACGAGTAGACATGCCACTATTGCAGCCATTCAGTCTTTGGGCCTGTCTGGCCAAATTTGAATATTCAGCGTCCACTGTTTTCACTGCTGATGACTTCTGTCTCCCATACTCTGCATGCAGTGCAGCTTTTTCCAGCTTTCAGTTGGCTGGTCTGCAGGGAGAAGGTTTTCTGCTCAGCATATGGTGCCTTTTGGGTCATCCCAGTGGTCACTGCCATCTGAAAAGAGAAGTTTATAACCAATTGTGAGAGTAGCATTAATATATGGGTATGAACATTAAGAAAAGTGCTTACAGGGAAGTTTGGTGAGCATAATATATGCAACCAGGCAGACACCAGCAGGCTTTACACTCCTAATGCTCATGACCTCCTCCATCATAGGATTTTTTAAAATTAGATTTTCAGTACCAGGCATGTATTCCCTCCTGTAGAGTGGATCTTCAGTCCAATTAGAGAGCAGTTGGTTTCCCCCATAACAGATATGCCACTATTGCACCTGTTGGCTCATTTGGCCTGTCTGGCCAAACTTGAGGCTTGCAGTGTCCACTGTTTTTACCACTGATGGCTTCTGTCTCCCGTAAGGCTGCATGCAGTGCAGCTTTTTCCAGCTTTTTATCAGCTGGTCTACCGGAAGAAGGTTTTCAGCTCAGCCCCAGTTTGATTTCTTGGTGACCTTGCAGGTCAGACATGTGGAGTCTTCAGCAATAATGTCTTATCATCTATACCTGGTGGGAAACCAAGAACCTTGGCAATAGCCTGTATTGTTGTGGGGTCATCAGGGACCTCCCTTGCCAACAACTCACTAGAAGGTATCCCATCCCTGGCACTGAAAATTTTCTAGTAACAGTCTATGGCTTCTGGGTGTGCCATTATCCAAAAAAAAAGTTTATCATGTAGCTTATTCACAATATCCTGACTTTTGATTAACTCTCCCCCCACACTCCTTTTACTCAATCTCTTCCCCTGACTTCACTTAGGCTATTCCACCCACAGTAATCTGTCCATCAAATTACATATATACAGTATCATCCCCTTACATCCACCCATTTCCTCTCTCTCTTATAGCCCTTTTCTAGCTTACTGGTCTCTGCTACTGGTTTTTACCCCAACTCACACACAAGTCTGAACATTTGTAACTAGGATCCACACATGAGAGAAAACATGAGACATTTGGCTTTATGGGCCTGGGTTACCTCACTTAGTATAATCCTTTCTAGATCCATCCAGTTCTTTGCAAATTTCATAATTTCATTTTTCTTTACCACTGAATAGAACTCCATTGTATAAATATACCACATATTCATTATGCATTCATCAGTTGAGGGACATCTAGGCTGGTTCCATTTCTTAGCTACTGTAAATAGAGCAGCAATAAACATGGTTGTGCAAGTATCTCCAAGGTAGTGAGATGAGTCCTTAGGATATATGCCTAGGAGTGGTATAACTGGGTCATATGGTAAATCTATTTTTAGCTGTCTCAAGAACCTCCACACTGATTTCCACAATGGTTGTACCAGATTTCATTCCCACCAACAGTGTAGAAGGGTTCCTCTTTTTCTGCATCCTCACCAACATTTATTGTCATTTGTTTTCTAGATGATAGCATTCTGATCAATGTGAGATGGAATCTCAAAGTAATTTTAATTTGCATTTCCCTTATGGCTAAGGATGTAAAACATTTTCTTAGATGTTTATATGCCATCTGTATTTCTTCTTTTGAGAACTCTCTATTTAGTTCCATAGCCCATTTTAATTTATTTTATTTCATTTTTTTGGCTTTTTTGAGGTAGGGTTTCACTCTGGCCCAGGCTGACCTGGAATTCACTCTGTATTCTCAGTCTGGCCTCGAACTCATGGTGATCCTCCTACCTCTGCCTCCTGAGTGCTGGGATTAAAGGTGTGCGTCACCACACCCAGCCCATAGGCCATTTTTTAACTGGGTTGTTTGATTTCTTATTATTCTGTTTTTTGGGTTCTTTGTATATTCTGGATATTAATCCTCTGTCAGATGTATAGCTGGCAAAGATTTTCTCCCATTCTGTAGTTTGCCTCTTTGCTCTATTCACAGTGTCCTTTGCTGTACAAAAGCTTTGTAATTTCATGAGGTCCCAGTGGTTGATCTGTGGTTTTATTTCCTGAGCAATTGGAGTTATATTCAGAAAGTCTTTGCCAAGACCAATATGTTGAAGGGTTTCCCCTAATTTTTCCTCTAGCAGTTTTAGAGTTTCAGGTCTGATATTAAGGTCTTTGATCCGTTTGGACTTGATTCTTGTGCATGGAGAGAGACAAGGATCTATTTTCATCCTTTTACATTTTCCCAGCACCATTTGTTAAAGAGGCTGTCTTTTCTTCAATGCATGTTTTTGGCATTTTTATCAAAAATCAATCTGTTTACCGATCTGTTTGCCAATATTTTGTTGAGAATGTTTGTATATATGTTCATGAGGGAGATTGGTCTGTAATTTTTTTTTTTTGAGGTAGGGTCTCACTAGCCCAGGCTAACCTTGGATTCACTCTGTATTCTCAGGGTGGCCTCAAACTCATGGCGATCCTCCTATTTCTGCCTCCTGAGTGCTGGGATTAAAGGCATGCGCCACCACGCCTGGCTTATAATTTTGTTGTTGTTGTTGTTCTGTCTTGTCTGGTTTTGGTATCAGGGTGATGCTAGCTTCATAGAAGGAATTTGGTAGAATTCCTTCCTTTTCTACTTTATGGAAAAGTTTGCAAAACAGTGGTGTTAGTTCATCGTCCATGAAGGTCTGGTAAAATTCACCAGTGAATCCATCTGGGCCTGGACTTTTTTTAGTTGGGAGACTTTTTATAACTGCTTGGATCTCCATACTTTTTGTAGGTCTATTTAAATGGTTAATCTCATCTTTATTTAATTTTGGTAAGTCATATAAATCAAGAAACAATCCATTTCTTTCAAATTTTCAAACTTAGAGGTGCATATATTCTTAAAGTATGTCTGTATGATTTTCTGAATTTCTTTGGCATCTGTTGTAATGGTGCCTTTTTCATCTCTAATTTTGTTAACTTTTGTTTCTTCTCTCTTTCTTCTGGTCAGATTTGCCAAGGGTTTATAAATCTTGTTTGTCCTTTCAAAGAACCAACTCTTTGTTTCATTGATTTTTTTTTATTGTTGTTTTTGGTTTTTATTTAATTAAGTTTTGCCCTAAACTTTATTATTTCTTCCTGTCTATTGATTTTTGCCTTGTGCTTCTTTTTTTCCCAAGGCCTTAAGGGAAAGCGTTAAATCGTTTATTTGTGAAATCTCTAATTTCTTAATATAGGCACTTAGAGCTATAAATTTCCCTCTTAGGACTGCCTTCATTGTGTTCCAAAGATTTTGGTATGTTGTATTCTCATCATCATTTGATTCTATGAATTTATTGATTTTCTTTTTGATTTCTTCAATGACCCATTCATCATTCACTGGCATTATGTTTAGTCTCCATGAATTTCTGTATGCTCTGTAGTTTTTCTTATTGCTGATTTGCAGTTTAATCCCATTGTGGTCAGATAGAGTACAAGGGATTATTTCAATTTTCCTATATTTGTTAAGATTTGCTTTGTGTCCAAATATATGGTTTATTTTAGAGAATGTTACATGTGCTCCTGAGAAAAATGTATATTCTGCAGCATTTGGATGGAATTTTCTGTAGATATCTGTTAGGTCCATTTGTTCCATGACATCATTTAATCAAGATGTCTCTCTATTTATTTTTTGCCAGGATGACCTGTCAGTTGATGAGAGTGGGGTATTGAAGTCACCCACTACAATTGTGTTTGGTGTCATCTGTGACCTTAAGTCTAATATTGCTTGTTTGATGAAATTGAGAGCCCCCATGTTAGGCGCATATAAGTTTAGGATTGTAATGTCCTCCTGTTGGAGTATTCCTTTAATCAGTATAAAGTGACCTTCTTTATCTTTCCTCACTAATGTTGGTTTGAAGTCTATCCTATCAGATCTTAGGATAGCAACATCTGCCTGTTTCCTAGGCCCATTTCCTTGAAATACCATTTTCCATCCTTTCACCCTAAGACAGTGTCTAACTTTTATTGAGAGTTGTGTTTCCTGGAGGCAACAAATGGCAGGACCTTGCCTTTTAATCCAGTCTGCAAGCCTATGTCTTTTGGTTGGGGCATTGAGGCCATTGATATTGAGAGTCTTTTTATAGTGTTTCCTGTTTTCCCTTTACTCTCTTATTTTAACTGTTATTTAAATATGGTTTATTTTTTCCTGGTTCCTCATGTATATACTTTGTTTTCTCTTCAGTGTGAAGGATTCTTTTAAGTATTTTCTGCAGAGCTGGCTTTGTTGTCATAAATTCCTTTAGCTTGTTTTTTTAGTGGAATATCCTTATTTCTCCATCAAATTGGATAGATAGCTTATCAGGATAAAGTAATCTTGGTTGACAGTTGTTATCTTTCAGAACTTGGAATACATCACTCCAAGCCCTTCTGGCTTTTAAAGTTTGTGTTGAGTAATTTGCTGTTATCCTGATGGGCTTGCCTTTGTAGGTGACTTACTTTTTCTCTCTGCTTTCAATATATTTCTTTGGTTTGCATATTTAGTAGTTTAATTATAGTTAATTATAACATGGCGAGGTGAAGTTCTTTCCAGGTTTTGTCTGTTTGGTGTTCTAAAAGCTTCCTGTATCTGCATTGGCATTTATTTCCCAATTTGGGGAATATTTTCTTCTATGATTTTATTGAAAATGTCTACTATGCCTTTGGAGTGAAATTCTTCTCCTTCTACTATACCATGAATTCTTATGTTTGACCTTTTCATAATGTCCCGAATATCTTGAAATTCTCATTCATACCTTCTTATTAGTTTGTCTTTCTCTTTGTTGAACTGTATTAGATCTGCCACCTGGTCTACTTAAGATACTTTGTTCTCTCCTTCGTCCATTCTACTGGTGAGGCATTTCATCTGTGTCAGGCATTTCATCTAAAACAGTCTCATTGGGGGTCATTTCTGATGGATTTATAATTTTTGGAGGGACTGTATTGTCTTGACCTGGTGTTTCTTTTATTATAATGTAGCAATTTTTGCATCCTGAGTTGATTGGTTTTTCTAAGTGTCTTCAGTGTTCTTAGATGTGGAAATCCAACTTTATATTTACATACCTTCAAGTTTAAAGTGCCAAGTGTAGCTCTTATACTCCAATCCAACTGCAGAAGTAATCCTAGGTGTTGAGTTTGCCTGCCATTCAAGCATGCTAGTGGGCTGGGTGGAACAATTTACTGGCAAATTATAAAATTCAACTGAGAAATATACACATTCAATAAAAACCAGCACAGAGTGTGCAACTATGGGACTGAAACAAACAGATAACCTTATAAAGCCAAAATCCCTAAAGGTGTGTGTTGCTCTGCACCCTTAATTCTGTCAGCTGGGAGGTTGAGGTTTCTGTTCTGAAATGGGTTCCAGGTCAACCTGTATCTGAATCAAACCCTGCCCCCAATAATGACAGTGCAAAAGACAAAGGCCCTATAAATCTGAAAGCATCAAAGGCAACAATAGTGAACCCCCAAATGCAGATTACTTGAGAATGGTAAAGCTAATGAAGAATGTGTAACCCATAACCTGCCCTGACATGGAAAGAGAGATTAGCACTTCCAGTGCAGGCCTATGTACCTGCTTTTTTGTCAGCCAGCCTTGTTACCTTTTGGGGTGGCTTCCAATTGCACCAATGCTGAGTGCCCACCTCGATTCCTCCATGTTGTGCTGTAGACCTGGTGGTCTGATCAGCTGTGCTGACTGGGGCTGACTGTGTTCTCTGGAGTTTTGCAGTTCTGACTGTTGGGGTATGGAAGAGTGCAGGAAGCCTGGAGTTGTACTGGAACTACTCAGCTGGTCTCCCCATATCCTCTTCAGCAGCTCCTCAGCTTGTCTCTGCTGTCTCCTCTTCAGGTTTCTTGACTTTGTGAGGAGGCTGATGAGGTTGGAAAACCCCCTCATTTGGTCTCTGCTCCTGCAGTTTGGTGCCAGGCCAGGTGGGTACACAGATCTGGGCCACAAGCACCTTGATGGGATTCTGGTAGGTTTCCTCCTTTCTGGTAGATCTTGGTCTCTCCTGCTTCTCTAATATGGCCAATAATAACCTACACACCTTTTCAGAAGAAGAGTACATTTTGCTGTGGTTTTGCTTAAATCCTTCCCTAGGCTGGTTTGGCATGACTCCTATGCTGCTATTTTACCCAGAAGTCCAAAGAATTCATATACAAATTTTTACATAATCTTTTTAAAATTACCATTCTCACCATCAAAGTGATAAGACTGAATTACTTGACCCAGCGTTGTGCCCGTCTCTGGTATTGTTACACTTGTGACCCAATGTCCACGTGTACCTTTATCACTCTCCTGACATTGTTCCTCCAATGTGATCATGTGAAAACAGAGAGGCTGGGTCCTGAGTTCAGTAAGAACATCACACAGGGCTTCTCTTCAGTACCTGAATTCTATTCTAGGATTGTTAGGATTGTGAAGTGTTATCAGTTGGGAATTCTTTGGAACTCAAAGATATTTTGAAAACATATGGTGTGTGTCTTATTATATGCAGACAAAACTTTGTAAGGACACATAGTGTGGTAGTTTGAATACATGTCCCCCAATATATTCAGTGTTTTCTTAGTTATAGTTTGCATCTGCAATCACCTTGCTAGAGGCAGTGTCACTGGGGGCTGGTCTTGAGGTGTGGGTTTGAGATTCCATTGTAAAGATATGCAAATGTGCCTAGCAGGAGTTCCTAAAGTGTGCTGTGTGACCTTTTGGCTGTAGTTTTGCTCTGTGTGCTGTGGTGGCTGGTTGGCTTTTGCTCTCTTGCCTGGTCCTGTGGAGAGCAGGCCACTTTTTCTGCCATTATGGAACTTCCCCTGGATCTGTAAGCTTCAATAAATAATATCCCTTCCTCCATAACTGTGCCTGGTCTGGAAGTTCATCTCAGCGAACCTGAAGCTGTCTGCTACACATAGTATGGTGGTACCACCATGCTCCCTTGGACTGAGAACCCCTACCTGTGGGATTGTGGGTATTCACCATGTCCTTATGAGTTGAGAGCTGTGGGAGCAGCAGTCAGTCAATGTGGGGAGTCAATGCTTCTGGATATTGCCTCACATCCTGTGGCTCTCCCACTCTCTTCCACAAAATTCCCTGAGCATTGCTGGCTGTGTTTTAAGTCTATTCTAATTCTGAGTTTTTAGCAGCATCTAGATTTCTGCTTG
Source organism: Orientallactaga sibirica (assembly GCA_036365145.1). Taxonomy (NCBI): domain Eukaryota; kingdom Metazoa; phylum Chordata; class Mammalia; order Rodentia; family Dipodidae; genus Orientallactaga; species Orientallactaga sibirica. Next base: position 111,191,113 of record JAEOAD010000001.1, on the reverse strand, counting down.
GGTGTGTTTTGTGTATCTCCCCATCACACTGGTGCAGGTTGCCAAACTCTCCTTAGAAGCAGCATTGTTGCTCAGCTCAGCAGTTCCTCTGTGCTGTCTCCTGAGGACTATGTAATATGGGCATCTTAGCTCATGTTTTGATAGGGGTTCACCTATCTTTTCTTGAATTGTTGATCAATTCATCCTTGGCTCTCATTTTGTAACCAATTCTGAATTTTACTTATCATCATACAAAGTCCTTGATAACAGTATGTCTCTCTCCTTAAGCAATAGGGCTCATATAGTTTTTTTCCCCTAATTTCTAAAGAATATTCAGTACGTTCCTTAGAAGGTCATAATAGATGTTCTCCAAAGGTATTTTTATAATAGGTTCTTTTAAAAGTAGAGGCATTATGTAGGCTATCGAAGGTGAACGCTTCAGTCAGTTTTGACAATACATTCATTTATTTATTTTTGGTTTTTCAAGGTAGGGTCTCACTGTAGCCCAAGCTGACCTGGAACTCAGTATGTAAGCTCAGACTGGCTTTGAACTCATAGATAACCACCTATTCCTGCCTCCGCAGTGCTGGGATGAAAGGTGCATACCACCATATCAAGCTCATTGAGTTTCTTTATAATCATCACTTTTGGTGACAGAAAATCACAGATAACATCAAAGTGTTGCATAATAGGCCAAATTTTACAAACAGTTTTAAATATTTGTAAGTTAGCAGGGATGACCTAGATAGGAATATTTGCTATTGAATTCTCTCCCTAATGCTAATGCTGTCATTACCTGGCAAATAAAGGTGTAAGTCCAATGTAAAACACATTACAGTGTTTCTAAAAAATCCAGTCAGGTTGGAAATGATTTCTTCAATATAAGGATAAAGCATAATAACCTTTGCTCTTTTTCTTCAATGTCAGATTGGGATTTTTAATTATTTTGTGGCTATGGTAATGCCACCACAAACTCTAACTCTCTTCATGGTGGTCCTTGTGCTCTGTGCTCGTCAGTTTTTCTTTAGTAATTGTGAATGTTACCATATGAACATTTGCCATCTTGGTGATTTTACAATTGCTTACCCTTCTTGTGGTCCTTCACCACACCTGCATCCACTGTAGGCTCACGAAGGTTCCCGACAGTCTCTGCATGGGGACACCATCCCTCAAGATACACTTTCCAATCTTAAGGCTCTTAATTCTTTGTGCCCTGTCTACACCAATTTTCCCTGAGCTTGTAAGTCAAAAGGAATGTCTGTATTTCCATTCGGGTTTATGCTGCTCATTTTTATTCCTTTGAGAAGTTATGAGTCTCCTCCATGTCTGCCATCCCACCTGGAGGATGGCTCTCAGGCAAGAAAGGGAGCTCAACACTCATATATAATGTCTCAAGACCTCTGTAAGGTCTGCAGGTCCCAGCCAGCTGTGACAAGATGACTCCCATGCTTGTCAGGTGCCTCATTTTTCTATCACAGAGATTCCCTGGATTTTCCCAGTAATCGTTTTCATCTGGAAGTTACAGATTCTCTAACCTAGGGTGAATCTGGTCTTTACAGATAAATTGTTGGATTGATTGATTGAAAATAGACTGCTGAATCAGTGACCATGTATTAGTCTGAATCATTTTTTTTTTTAGTGGAGCAATATCTTAAAGTTCATCCCATCAGCTAGGTTTAAAGCCTGCTCTTTTTCTTTAAGATGGGGTCTCTCACTGAACCTGGAGCTCAGCAATTTTTTGGCTATAGTAGTTAGACAGGGAGCTCCAGGGAGCCCCTGTTTCTGCATCCCCATTGCTGGGGTTACAGGTATGCACCACCACACCTGGCATTTTATATGGGTGCTTGGGATCTGAACTAGGACCCTTAGGCTTATGGGAACTTTACCTAGTGAGCCATTTTATTCTTATGTTTGTGCACTGTGGTCTGTGTCACTTTCCCGTTTTTGACAAGGATGCAACAATAATGACACTGACAAGTAAACCATGGTCTTGGCTAGAAACCAGGGAGCTAGTTTCAGAGCAGTACTACTCTCCACAGCTGGGTTATCTGCACTACATAGTTTTAATAGAATTACCAGAAACTTCTTTGGTGCCAATGGGTGGAAGGCCTCCTTTTTGAAAACCTAGAATTGGGAATGACAGTCAGGTGTGTCTGTAGGCCCCGAGATCATGACTTGTGCTGCTGTTGCTGAGACAGGTGAACTCTTCATCGTCTTGTTTGGCCCTCACCAGAAAGAACCCAGCCAGGAACCGACCCGTCCTTCAAAGGACACGGTTCTATTCTGTGCACAAAAATAGAAGCACCAGCTAGAAACTTCAATCGGCGCTTTCAGATTCCAAAACTATGACAGTGTCACACCAGTGTCATTAAAGCTAACTAACCATATTAAACGAATATTAAAATATGGGCTCCTTTGCATACCATAATGAGCAAACCCACTTTTAAGTCTCTCCCTGCGCTTTGAGGTGAGGTAGCATTTACATTCCCAAACTTTGAAGTCGGAACAAAATGCACAGGTAGAGGGTACTAGATCAAATAATCATCAACTTCAAAAAGCATTTTGGCTGTTGGATGTCCCAGGGCTAATTTCCTCTAGACATTTTAAATGTAAATGTCTAAACTCATTTAAAAATTGTAAATTGGTCTAGGTTCAATCAAAAAGCATCCTGACATAGAGCAGGGAGAGGAGGCTAATTGTCATTTGTTTGTCAAATGAATTCCATTTGGAAAGCAATGAAACCTCCAAGCTAATTCTTTTAAGGTGAGCTGGTAGTTGTATTATCAGTTAAATGCAGTAAAATGCATAATCATAGGATGATAATGAAAACTGAACTTGTGTTAGCACTGGGGCTCTGGCTGCCACGGGGCATGGAGCGATGAAACTTAAGTACTGTAATGTTGCCTTGGCCACAATGGCACCAAGTCTGGTCTTTAGCCTTACAGACACTTTCTTTGCATTTTAAAAAACTTTATCAAAGCACCGTGGCAATATAGAAAATGTCAAAGTGAAATGCACTGTAGGCAAATTGAGATTTCATTAAGTTTAAATTTATTGCTTTTGACTGATGTATTACCATGCTTGTTAAGAACCAGTAATTTGGAATATCTGTCTGCTTGGTAAAATAGCTTTGTCTCCTGGTGCATTACTTTGTATGGACTTTGAAAGGCCACAGTCATTCTGAGCAAGTGGGTTTTTTTTTTTTTTTTTTTTTGTAATGTTTTGAAAATTGTAAGGCTTGTGCTTTGGAAATCTTCCACATGCATCCTGAAAGTCCTTGTTAAAGTATTGGAAATTGTTGGTGGAGCTCATATTGGTGGGACCTTTCATGAGTCTTGCTAAATGGCATAATGTGTGCAAAAGTGGAGAACTGGAAGTGTCTCTTCTAGCACTGAGCTGTCTCTCCACCACACCCATGGGGTGAGAGAGACGAGTGTGCATGATGACTGATGCTGAAAGATGCAGTGTGTCCAGTTTCCTGAGAAACAGAACTCCTTGTGGAGTCAATAGAAAAGTGGAAGTTGAGTGGCTTGTGGAAGGAAGATGGGTTAGCCCAGCCGAGACAGTTTACAAACAAGGAAAGGTCGACCCAGGGGTCCCACAGCTCTGGCAGAAAAAGACGAGGACCCATGATTACTTGGGCTCCCTCAGGTCTCAGCTTTGGTCAGCTTCTCCTTGAAGCCTGCCTTCTAACACAGTGGTTGGAAAACATTTCGTGGTGCACAGGACTGCGCAGTCGGCCCAGAGGCCAAATGGATGCTTTAATGTGGTGCATGAATGGTAACAGAGGAAGCCAATGTGTGCTGTTTAATAGATGAAGTTCAAAACAGACCAGAGAAGCTGAGATTAATTTTTCATCATGGGTGTACCCAAGAGAAGACAAAGATTCGTTTTGGGGTGTGTGTGTGCTGTGTGTGTGTGTGGGGGGGAGATAACATTCCAAAGGAATGGAGTTCAAATGTGGAGATCATTCTTAACTCCCAGGCCATATAAAAATAAGTAGTGGGTTGGATTTGACTCCAGGCCAAGTTTACAAATCCCTGTGCTAACAAATTATGCTATTTGGTTTTCTCCACTGGACATAAGACTCTAGAATCACCTTCTGACTGCTCACTTTGATTATGTGTGGCCCGTACTAGAAAAGAAAGTTCTAAATTGGGCGTGGTGGTGCATGCCTTTAATCCCAACACTCCGGAAGCAGAGGTAGGAGGATCTTTCTGAGTTCGAGGCCACCCTAAGAGTACATAGTGAATTCCAGGTCAGCCTGGGCTAGAGCAAGACCCTACCTCAAAAAACCTGTGTGTGTGTGTGTGTGTGTGTGTATATATATATATATGATTGGCAACTGGGCTGAGGAGATGGTTCAGTGAGTAGAAGCACTTGCCCCACACATGAGGGCCTGATTTACCCTGAGTTATGCACCTGCATAAATAGTGTGGTGTGGCTGTGTATGCCTGTAACTTTAGTCCTGTGGGGAGTGGAGACAGGAGTATGGCTGGGACTAATGAAACAGCAGCTCCAGATTCGGAGAAAGACTCCATCTCAAGGAGTTTTGCGGATAAGTGATAAGGGAAGACATTCGACATTTTCCTTTGGCTTCCGTGTGCACACCGAGTATAGACATCTGTATACACGTGTGTATATACCATGCATACACCACACGTACTATGCATAAATGTGCAAAAAAAAAAAAAAAAACAATTGAAAACTCTCCCCCACCCTCTGTCTTGTACACATAGTGTTTGAGGTTACATGTCTTTTTATCGATTGCCATCCACTATGTGTGTTTGTGTATAACCCGAGTGATTCTTCTAAAATATCCTCTATGAACATATTCATGTCTGACCTAAATTGTCTATTCCATAAGATCCATTCTTCTGGGATGAAGAAATGTCTCTGCTTTGCTTGTCTAGTGAAAAGAAGTGGTAGGAGAAGCAAAGGCCAGACTCCCAGGGAGTGGCTGGTCACAGCAGGGAGAAAATGTCCTGTTGGAATTCCCATCCAGAACGTGCCTTTTGGACAATGGCTCTCAACAGAAGGAGGTGGGATCACTTTTGCCCCGTGGATAACATTTGGTAATATCTGGAGCCATTTTTTATTATGTCATCTGAGGGAGAGGGATGCTACTGGCATTTTGTAGGCAGAGGACAGGGATGTTGCTGAATCCCCTTCATTGCACAGAAAAGCCCCCACACCAGGGAAGATCTAGCCCCAAATGCCAATAGAACTAATGCTGAGTGAACAGTCCTCCTGAAGGCAAGCTTTCTTTGCTTGGCAGCCTCTGTTGTGAAGACAGAGAGAGAGGACTTCATACTTTATATTTTGGATCATATTAAATGGGGATCAAATAATCCCAGCTATCATGAATGTCTAGAATTCCTTAAAAGTATATTGAGGGGGCTAGAGAGATGGCTTAGTGCTTAAGGCACTTGCCTGTGAAGGCTAAGGACACAGGTTCAATTCCTCAGAACCCATATAAGCCAGATGCACAGAGTGGCATATGTGTCTGGAGTTTGTTTGCAGTGGTTGGATTCCCTGGCACTCCCATCCCCTCCATAAATAAATAGATAAGTAAATAAATAAATAAATAAAATATTTTAAATAGTGTACTGAGTCAATGAATGTAAATGAAGACATAGACCAGACCACCAGCCCTACATGATCAACAAAACCTTCAACTGCTTGAACAGCCCAATGTCCTCATTAAACTGGACCTTGTGTACTGCTCCAGTGCACCCTAAATCTCACTACATTATCAACTTACTGAGCCCCAATGAAATCCATTATTAACTAGAATTTGTGTGTGTGTGTGTGTGTGTGCTAGACATTTTGTTTGTGTGTACTGAGGAAGGCACCACTAGTAATGAGAATCTTAATACTGTTTGAAAATCCGGGCCATAGTTCACAGTCACAGCTCTCTTGATCTGCTATCCATTACCTTCTATGGCTACAGTGACAAACGTGATGCCTCTGCAGACCGTGTGGCTAACTCAGCAATGAAGAGTACTGGGGATGCATGGTGTGTCATAAAGCAGGGACTTCAAAGGAACGTCAGCCAGGATCAAACTTTCTAAATCAAAAGGTCAAGTCAACCTTCATATTCTAATGAAACAACACTTTATGAAATGTTGTCACCTTACATATTGAGGAGTTGAATCTTTCTAGAAAATTCCATGGCTTTCTCTATGGTTCTAGGGCTCTTTATGTCTATTAAAATTTTGTTAGCTGGGCGTGGTGGTGCAAAGCCTTTAACCCCAGCACTTGGGAGGCTGAGGCAGGAGGACCACTGTGAGTTTGAGGCCAGCCTAGAGCTACAGAGTGAGTTCCAGGTCAGCCTGGATTAGAATAGGACCCTGCTTCATAAAGTTTGTTAGACATAGCAAGTAGGTAATACTCTGTTCCAACTATGTCTAGATACATTAAATGGTTATATTTATAATCTATTTCTAATCCTCACAACAATCCACAAGGATTTGTATTATTGGCCCCATTTAGTGAGTTTAGAGTTAATAAATGACTGGCCCGAGGTGCCATGGCTGGAAAGGACACAGCTCTGTAGGAACCCAAATTCATCTAGCTTAGCTATCAGTTGGGTAAATTAAGTCTTTAAGCACCCATGGTGGCCATAGGGTAGAAGTTTTATGATTCTGTACCAAGATGGTAAAACTAAAATGAAATCCCGTTAGGTATGTGATTAATGGGATCCATCAAGACAATCTGTATTTATGAGGGCATAAAGGGTGCTGGTTTTCATGAACAGAGAACTTGAATTTACACAACCTAGCCAAGGAGACTGGGGTGCCAACCAACTCCTGAGCAGTGGTTCTGAAAGAGTGAGGTCTGAACTAGTGACATCAGCATGTCATCTGGGAGCGTGTTAAAATGCCAGTTCTTAGACTCCACTCCAAACCTCTGGAGTCAGAATCCCTCTGTTTAGTTGCAGAGATCCACCAGGAAGCCTCGGCTTTAGACATGTCCTATGCTGCCCCCCAGGTCTGCTTGTTCTCTCGCCCTCCACACTCTTCCATCCCCAAACTTAACTGATCTCCACCCTCACAGCCTATGCTCTCCTTATATTGGCAAGAAACAGTTGACAATAATAAACTGAAATTTCAGACTTGTTTAAAAAGCCAATTCCTCCAGGTGTTTCCTAATAAATTCAGCATGTGGTCAGCTCAGCCTCACACATTTTGAGCAGCTATAGGATTATGGGATGCTAACCGCTGAACTCAGCATTAACTTGGCAGGGCTGCAAATTCCTGAATTTAGGTGAACTTTATTCAGATTAGTTACAGAATTTAATAGTTTAATAAGGTTTTTAAAAATAGTTTAATAAGGTTCTTTTAAAAATCCATACTTATAGCCGGGTGTGGTGGCGCACGCCTTTAATCCCAGCACTTGGGAGGCAGAGGTAGGAGGATTGCTGTGAGTTCGAGGCTGGCCTGAGACTACATAGTGAATTCCAGGTCAGCCTGGGCCATAGTGAGACCCTACCTCAAAAAAAAAAAATCCATACTTGTATGGGTGATAATTCTTTTTGTCAGTTTAAAAAATTACTTATTTATTTGCAAGGGGATAAAGAGGGAGAGAGAGAAAAAAGAGAGAGAGGGAGAGAGAATATGCCAGGGTATCCAGCCACTGAAAACAAATTTCAGGCACATGCATCACTTTGTGCATCTGGCTTTTGTGGATACCTGGGGAACCAAACCTGGGTTGTTAGGCTTTGCAGGCAAGCATCTTAACTGCTGAGCCATCTCTCCAGTCCAGATAATTCTTAGTACTATGGAATGACTGGGCATTCTTAAATCACCCCGAATAAATGGTTGTTATTTACTTCCTTTCACTCTAGTCACAGTCTTAAGAGAACCAGGTACTGTCTTTGGATGGTATTGCAAAACAGAAGTACATGTTGCACCTTGGAGAATTTCTGCTTCATAGATGCAATTTCTGAATTCAAGAAGTTATGGGCCCATAAGTGGCTTATAAAAAATGATTGGTGTGCTTGTTCTTTGGGGAGTGTCCTCATTTTGTTCCTTCTCTTCCATCCTATGACGTCTTTTGGGAACTATCCCAGATGGGGTAGTTGGTGAAAAACAAAAACTAATGTTCTATTTGGCAGACTGTACTTGCAGGGACATGAAACCCATGGCCTGAATGCATTTGCCAAAGATCATTCCTCTTAGATTAATTCTGTTGGACTTGGACGGCACACCATCCAAATTCATGCATGTGAGTTCATTCGGTAATGGAGATGTGTGTGTTTCCAGGCCAGGGCTAGTCAAGGCTGTAGAGAAAGGATCTGTAATCCCACTCTATTATCCACCTCTATCCCACCTGCTGGATCCCACCAAGATAATGTTACTTTCAGCTTAGATACCAGCCATAAAAAAGATACAGTAAAGAGGTGTGGGGAGACCACTCCACTTAGTGGGTACATGCTTGCTTATCTTGAAAGCATGAGGACCCTCCGTTTGCTGTCCAGCACCCACATAAAAGCAAGGCATGATGGTGTGCTCCTGTAATCCCAGACCTGGAAGGCAGAGGCAGGAGGATCTCTGGGGCTCATTGGTCAGCCAGTCTAGCCAAATTGGTGAACTCCAGGCCAATGAGAGACCGTGTCCATAAACAGGTTAACACTCGAGGTTGTTCTCTGGCCTCCACATGCACATGCACACATCCTCATGTTCCCACAACAGGAAAAGACAAAAATGGAAGCGAAGAAATGGTGCCAGTCCTTAAAAAAAATAACAACAGTGGGGCTGGAGAGATGGCTTAGCGGTTAAGGCCCCTGCCTCCTAAGCCTAAGAACGCTGGTTCCAATCTCCAGGTCCCACGTTTAGCCAGATGCAAAGTGACGCAAGGGCGCAATGCCGCACTTGACCACAAGAGGGCACGTGCATCTGGATTTCATTCTCAGCAGCTGAGAGACTGCTGGATCACCCATCTCTATATGTCTTCCTCTCCCTCTCTCTCTGTCTTTCTCTGTGTCTCTCTCCAAAAAAATAAATAAATAAATAAATAAATAAATAAATAAATAAATAAATAAAAATAACAACAGTGATACAGGGTTAGGGAGGTGGTTGATTGGATAAAACTCTCATTGTACAAGGAGCAGGGTTAGGATTCCCAGCACCATGTCAATACCAGGTAGATGTGTCAGCTCCCTGTAATTCCTGCACACAGGAAAGCAGGCCAAGCTTGCTAGCTGGAGCAGCTAAACTGTAAGCTCAGGATTCAAGCAAGAGACCTTGCCTCAGTAAAATAAAGAGGAAAACGATGGGGAACCACTGGCCTTCATATGCACACACACATGCACCCACACACATGTGGACCCACACACACATACACATGCAAAAAATAAAAAATACAATGTAGAAATGTAATTTCAAACAAAAACCAAAAAAAGAAAAGCTGTAGCATAATGTATATTTTCCATAATGGCTTTTAATATTTCCTTAACCGAACAAACACATCACCTTCAATCAGTTTTGCCTTTTCTCAGGATACCTCTTAATATAGTACTGGATAATAAATGGTCTGTGGCATGTTTATTTCAGCTCTGGAAACACAGCCTGCCACTCAGGAAGATGGATGTTTCAAACCCACTAGCAGTGATAAGTGGCCCTGCACAGATAAATCTGAGAGAGGGAGGCGCCACCAATCCCCTCTATTAGCATCATGACACCCTGCAAGAGAAAACTTGTGCTGGAAAAACGTTGGAAGCTATGACTTATAAGAAAAGAATAACCTCCAATCATTGGCTCCTACTCTACACACACACACACACACACACACACACACACACACACACACCCCAGCTCAGCCTTTGGGCCAGTCATTGTCAAGAAGCAACACAGACAAGAAGGTCATCAGGCTTGGGGTGTCTAAGTCCTGTTTGACATAAAAGTCAAGCAGCTTTGGCAGTCCAGTCTGCAGACAGTACCTCATGCATCTGAACAAAACATCACCTACTACGGGACAACAACATTGGAGTCATTTACATAACTGCCTCAGGCGTGCGAAATCCCTACTCTCAGAGGCAGACATTGGGAAACTGATAAGACCCAGGAAGAATGCCTCTTTTTGACTTTAGAGATGAATGGAGATGAGAACCCATCACTGCTGTTTCGGGAACCTCTTCTCTGTTACTGATAACTGGGATGGGGACTATCAGCTTACCTAATAATGGGTCCCTTTAGCTCGGCCACAGTCACTTATCAGGTACATTAGTTTAAACCCTGCAATTTTGAGCTTTGCATTATTGAGCTTTGCACAGATTAAATTACTGAACTTTTGTTGGTGAGCATCTCTGCAAAATTTCCTGAAAAGGATAGCCACCCCCCTTCTTTGTGTGAAAGCGAAGCCAAATCGCTTACCTTATTGATATTTACAGACATCCAAATGATAGCACTAATGTGCTCTAATGTCCGTCTGCTGGATGGAGAGGCAGTGTCTCTGCTTTGGGGCTTTTGTTTTTCTTGCGATACACGGAGGACTGTAGTCTCTTTGTGTATTAATCAGTGTGCTGTCTTTCCTCTCCTTTTCTTCTTCTTTGCACCAGAGTCTTATTTGGAGGAAGGCTCGCACCAAATCTTAGTATGAAAACAGGCTCCACGGTCACCCTGATATGGGGCCTCGTCTCTGCAGGGCTCTGGCAACAAAAATCTACCCTTGTGCTGGTCTTTGCGTCTTATGTAGAAGCCAGGGACATTGATGCTGCCCCACGCCTAGAAGTCTAGAGAATCGCTACTTGCAGGGAGGGAGACACTCATTGTGTGTGTGGAGTGTGCATGTGTAAGGGTGTCCATATGCACGTGGGACGGTTGGTGTGGAGGCTAGGTGTGGTCATTAGGTGTCTTCCTCCATTGCTTTACACCTTATTATTTTGAGACAAGTTCTCTCACTGAAATAGGATCTCACTGATGCCAGTAAGCTCAAGGGATCATCTTATTTTTGCCTCCCCAGTGCTGGGATTACTGGTGTGTACATGAGTACTGGGGGTATCTGAACTTGGGTGGTAAACACTACACCCATCTCGAATCATCTCCTCAGCCCAAGGGAGAGACTCGTAAACTCCTTGCTCTGAGGATTTCATGCTTCCAGAGTCATTTTAGAGACATTCTGCTTGTCAATCCCCAGCAGGGTCTAGAGCGGTTTGGGTCACCACAGGTTTGAGGAGCATCCAGGTAGGAACCAACTTTGTGATTCTGAGTGAGGACAATTAATGCTGAGGACAGTGCAGATTTAAGAGATGACTCACGTGTGCTCTTTTTATGGCAAAGACTCAGCTGGAACTCGAGTACCCCAGGCCAGATGGGTAATAACATGGTATATTTCCTGAGAAAGACAACAGTGAGTTGGCTGAACCATTGACAGGTTGGAGGAAAAGGGGGCGGTTTCTCCCTCTCTCTCTCTCTCTCTCTCTGTCTCTCTCTCTCTCTCTCTCTCTCTCTCACACACACACACACACATCCCAGTGTACACTAAAGTCTGTTTTCATCCTGGATATTCAGAACAAAACTTAGGTTTAGGTTGCTGGTAACCATTGGCAAAGTGATTCTTTAGTTACCAGTATAATTATGCTGAATATGATTCAAAGATATTGCCCTCGACAACTCCCAGGGCTTGATAATATTTTGAGTTTTTCAAGAAAACGAACCTCTGAAAATTGGCCAGAAATATAAACAGCAAAAGTGAGTGTGTTGCTTTATAGCTAAGTTTATAATTTGCAAAAATGACGAAGCTCAAACTGTTTTATTAGCAGCATTTAGCAACCTATGAAGATGGTGTTTGCCACTCAAACAACAGCGAGGACTCTGTCCTAGTAAGTCAGGAAACTGGGGACTGTTTCCAAGATGATTTCTAAGATCCTCCTAGAAGGGTCAGTTCAGTGGAGTGCTCAGCATTGAGACGTCTCTATCACACTCTCCAAGGCTCAGGGTCCATTGTGGAAGAGATGGTGGAAAGAATGTAAGAGCCAAAGGAAGGGGAGGACAATGTGCAATACACTTTTCCAGACACAAAATGGCCTGGATATCCATGACCTCGCAGTGCCTAGCACTACCTACACAAGACCCTCATAAAATTAAAAATTAAAGAGAAATTAATTGAGGGGGGATTTGATAGAGGGTGGATTTGTGACGGGGAAAGTGGTGGAAGGGAGGGGATTATATGGTTTATTGTCTGTAAGTGTGGAAGCTGTAAATAAAAAAAGTTTTAAAAGTCAGGAGATTAGAGACTGTTCCAAGATGGTTTCTAAGATCCTCTTAGAAGGCTCAGTTTCCATTTAAAACAAGGCATACTATTGACAGAAAGTTTTTTTAAGTGGTGAGTCTAAAAGCAAAACTCTTAGCTGGTATGGGCCCTGTAATCCAGCAACTTGGAAGGCTGAGGCAGGAAGATTGTGAGTCAGAGGTCAGCTGAGGCCACATAGCAAGATCTCATCTTGAATGAATGAATGAATGAGAAAGGTAAAATAAAATCATTGGACAGGAAATTCTGAAATCCCTCTTCACTTTGCTGTTTTGAAATCCTAAATTTGGAGATAAAAGGAATATGCTAGTGGACTCTTTTGCTGGCCCAAATTAGAATTTAGAGCGGGGTGAGAGCCTCCCTCATCCTTCTAAACATCCTCAAATTGTATATATCCAGGTGTTTGTCACACAAATCCATTCCCAGGTGTGGGCATGTGTGCAAAGGCGACTGTCTCCCATCTTACAAACTGACGATTTGTTGAGATTTGGCCAAAGTCTTCCAAAGGGGTTCTGGCTTCAAATGGGAGTTTCACTAGTTAAATTATTTCTTACTTCAGTGTCAGCAACTATCAGCGCAGGCTTTCCCCTGGCCCTTGGCATTACAATAGCGAGAGGCACTGAGCCCTTCTCTTTAAACAAGATATGCTGTTGTCAAGTGCTGGATAAAGCCAGCAGCTAGACATTGCCTGAGACACCACACCCTCCTGGAGGACAAAGGGAGTGACAGGACAGATGGGTGCAGGGGACATTACTTGAACACAGGGTTCCACAGTTCCTTCTCAGAGACATGACTCCAGAGAGGCGAAGAAAGGAAAGGCCTGGGGTGAGGGGGTCACCCTGATAAGAACAAAGAAGTCACTTCTAGCACTTTCTCTCATTGTGCCTCTTACACTTATTGGTGTGAATAATGTTGTTTTGTTTTCAGAAAGACAGTCATGAGCAGGGAAAAAAGAGCTGTGAGTGATAAGGGAGTTCAGGAAATCTGAGAAGGACACATTTGTGATAATATATGTTAATTTAGCTGGTTACATGTGAATATTCCTTAAAGAACAAAGAGAAAGATGGACATTGGCTAAGAGTTGCACATTTAGGTGTTTAAATAGGCATTACCCATGTTCAAAATGTGCAAATTTCTTGGAATCCAATTTTTTAAAGAAATTTATTTTCTTGAAGTGGCTTATTTATGTAAAAGGACCATATTTTTCTTGTTTTGGAGATAAATCTCTAGTGGAGCCAGACTTCAATAGATGATATTCGGAGCACATCAAAACAAAGAAAGTGTTTCTGAAACCAAATGAAAGCATTTTTTGAATGACTCCCTCATCCATTCACGGCTCCTTTCAGCTCCCAGCTCCCTGGCTCTGGCTCAGATAAAGTCTCAGACACCTCGCGGCCTATTCAAAAGTATCGGATTCAACTGAAGGTGAAGAAAATGGGCTATCTGCAATATTCATGAGTTGGGAACTTTCCAAGTTTGACCATTGTCTGAATGACTTTACAACTGCTCAGGGTGTGCATTACATAACAGATATTCACAGGCACCCAGAGCTCCTATCAAGCCCAGCCTTGTAAGTGAGTCCGCAGGCCCCCTCTTTGCCCTGCTCCAGCCCCAACCCCAGCCCCATTCTTTCCTAATCCAGGCTCCAAGAAAAATACTGCTCAGTCTTTGAAGTGTGCTATTCTAGTCCTTGGATTACCAGGCCAAACTAAAGGCCTTGATAACACTTCTTCATGTTTTGTTTTCAGAGAATGCGGATTTTTTCTCTCTCTCCCACTAGAACAATACTCAGTTTGGCACACCATACTTTTCTGAAATAAAGAGATGACTGGGTCAGGTGAGACCTAAGATGAGAGCATTAAGAAATCCGAGTAACCCTGGTTCTGGTCTGCACAGTCAGAGTGGAATTTCCACGAACCTCCTATCAAATGAGAATTGTAAGAGGAGGACTGGAGAGATGGCTTAGAGATTCAGGCACTTGCCTGTGAAGCCTAAGGACCCATGTTCAACTCTCCAGGTTCCACATAAGCCAGACGCCCAAAATGATGCAAGCAAGCATGCAAGGTCATAGATGCCCACAGATGGCTCATGCATCTGGAGTTCAACTGAAGAGGCTGGAGGCCCTGGCATGCCAGTTCTTTCTCCCTCCCACCCACTCTGTCTCTCTCTTTCTCTCTCTCTTTCACACACACACACACAAAAGGCCAATATGTTGGGCTTGCCTCAAAATAATTTTTTTTGAGAGAGAGACAGAGAGAGGGAGAGGAAGACAGAGATGGGTGCACCAGCAGCCTCTCAGCCAATGCAAACGAAATCCAGATGCATGCGCCCCCTTGTGGTCAAGTGCGGCATTGCGCCCTTGCATCACTTTGCATCTGGCTAAACGTGGAACCTGGAGATTGGAATCGCTGGAGATTGGAACCAGCGTTCTTAGGCGTAGGAGGCAGGTGCCTTAACTGCTAAGCCATCTCTCCAGCCCTCAAAATTTTTTTTAAAGAGAATTGTAAGATGAAAGTAACACAAGCATTTTAAAATACATTCTCAATGTACTTGCCACCTGTCTAATGCCCAGCCTGCCACTGAGTTCTAAATTTATTTTATTTATTTATTTATGTATTTATTTATTTATGAGAGAGAGAAATAGGCAGAGAGAGAGAGAGAGAAAAAAAGAGAAAGAAAAGAGAGAGAGAAGAGAGAATGGGCACACCAGGGCCTCCAGCCACTGAAAATGAACTCTAAATGCATGCATCTCCTTGTGCATCTGGTTTATGTGGGTCCTGGGGAGTCAAACCTGGGTCCTTTGGCTTTGCAGGCAAGTGTCTTAACTGCTAAGCCATCCCTCCAGCCCCCTATCCTTGATATCTTGCTGTTCCTGAGCATGGGGTGGTAGAGAGAGCCTTCAGATATGCCCCAGATCTGCTTTCAACTGTGACCTTGAACAAGCAACCAGATTTTTCTGCCTAATTTCCCCATTAATATAATGAAGGAACTTTACTGCATCTCAAAAGCCACACCACTTAACTCTGTGATTGTCCTTATATCTAGACTAAGAATCCATGGGAAGCCAAGTGTGAGACTAAGACTGACCCTGAGGTGGAGAAAATTGAGGTGGAAGTTCTTGTGGAAACCAATGTAGCTGTTTATAAAGGGTTATATCCCAAAAGATATATCCTCATTCTGAAGCTAGGAACCAGTGAAATGCGACCTGGTTTGGAAAAAGGGTCTTTCAGGTATAATTAGTGATCGCAAGCTGAGATCGTCTTGTATTACGTGAGTAGCTCCCCAGTCCAATGACAAGTGTTCTTATAAGAGACAAAAAGGAGCAGTGGCACAGAAGGGAAGGAAGTGAAGATGGGGACAGAGATTGGAGGGGTGTGTTACATAACAGATGTTCCTAGGCCCCAGGACCACCTGAAGCCATGCAGAGCTGGAGGCAGAAGCAAAGACTCCCTTGGAGCCTTTGGAGGCAGAGTATCCCAATGACACATCAACTTTAGCCTTCTATTCCCTAGAATGGCAAGAGAATGAATCCATCATTTTAAAATTATGTGTGTTGGCACACGCCTTTAATCCCAGCACTCGGGAGGCAGAGGTAGGAGGATCGCCATGAGTTCGAGGCCACCCTGAGACTACATAGTTAATTCCAGGTCAGCCTGGACCAGAGTGAGACCCTACCTCGAAAAACCAAAAATAAATAAATAAATAAATAAAATAAAATTATATGTCAAAATAGAACAGGGTTTAATTGGAAAGAAGGGGTTCAGTGGAGGCTGGATTTTGGAGGGACAAATTGGAGTCATGGGAGGGGATCGTGATTATGGTATATTGTCTATACTTATGGAAGTTTTTAATAAAACATTAAAAATTATCTGTATATGTGGATATGTATGATGTGTGAGTGTGTGTGTGTGTGTGTGTGTGTGTGTGTGTGTGTATGGGCAGGATATACCAGAGCACATGTATGAAGGTCTAAGGACAACCTGGGTGTTTGTCCTCTCCCTCCACCCTGCTCCTTGAAACAGGATCTCCCTTGGGTTTTATTTTTGTTTTTGTTTTTGCCTCTGTTGCAGTCAGCTTTTCACGTT
Organism: Orientallactaga sibirica; assembly: GCA_036365145.1. Classification (NCBI taxonomy): domain Eukaryota; kingdom Metazoa; phylum Chordata; class Mammalia; order Rodentia; family Dipodidae; genus Orientallactaga; species Orientallactaga sibirica. The sequence continues at coordinate 111,174,797 of JAEOAD010000001.1, read as the reverse complement.
GCTAGCAGAAAACACCCAACCAAGGGAACTTGTGGGAGGAGAGGGTTGATTTTGGCTTACAGACTTGAGGAAGCTCCATGATGGCAGGGGAAAATGATGGCATGAGCAGAGGGTCAACATCATCTGTGGGCCAACATCAAGTAGACAGCAGCAGCAGGAGAGTGTGCCAAACACTTGCAAGAGGAAGCTGGCTATGATATCTGTAAGCCCACCCCCAAGATTACACTGCTTCCAGGAAGTTCCAGTTCCCAAATTGCCACCAGCTGGGGACCTAAGCATTCAGAACCCACAAGTTCATGGGGGACACCTGAATCATACCACCACAACCTCTTTGCTTCTTATGTGCCAGTCTAGCTGGCCCATGAACTTGCAGATTCTCCTGTCCCTACCTCCCATTGCCATAGGGATCACAGACGTATTTGCCTCTGCATCTGGCTTGATGTAGGTGCTAGGGAGGCAAACTTTGGCCGGCAGTTTTGCAAGCAGGTACCTTTAACTATGGAGCCATCTCCCCAGCCTGAGAGTCATGTCATTTTGTAGCAACTGATTATGTGCTCTAGGAACCAATACAGTGTGGCTATTCCTTTGTCTTCCTCACCAAGATGTCACATAGGTTGCAGGGCTGTGCCAGACATAGAGTGCCACTGTTCTTCTTCACCCACTCAGGAAACATCAAGCATAAGACATATTGGAAGGTGTAGTGCTGCTGAGCGTGTCTGAGCCCCTTACCTCAGGGCCAGGCAACTCACGTTTCCTAGCTTTACCTGCCCCATGACAGCATAGGAAGTCCACAGACTTTCCACGGGGTGAGTTAACTAGTCTACTTGTAAAATTTCAGGATGGTTGCAGGAGGTGATGTATTTGGGGTGGGGGTTATTCGGAGGCATTGGGAGACAGGAAAAGAAAGGATAAAGAGAGTGAGGTGTGCTCTGCCCTGCTTACCTGAGTCTTCTTGGCCGCCTCGGAGGGAATCTGGACAGCTGGTTGGATAGGAAAGACACTTGGCAGGGGGTGTAGCATACAGGCAAAACTGTGACAGAAGGCGTCCCTTTGACAACCCAACCTTTAAAGAGGTTTTCAGTTGCTTCCACAGCATCCTATTATTCTCACAGTACACAGTGTCTGCTTGAAAGGCAGAAGCTTAGGAGAAGACGTACCTGGAGGTACAGTTCTCACAGCTCTCACTCCAGGTGGGACCTGACACACCCTTCCCCAAGTAACAAGTCCAGAGGGAGGTGAAATGCCTCCACACAGCTAACAGGGAATCTTGACCCACTAATTCTCTCCTGATCCCCTCTGTGGTCATCTGGTCATGTTTGACACCCAGGTGAAAGTGAGTTCCTCAGTTTTTCGGATGGGCTCCCTACTCCTCACACTGATGACCCTTATATATAGAAACTCTACTCCCTTCTTGGAGTTCAGCCCTTCACGATCAAAATTGGGCTCTGTGTCTTTTTACAGTGTGCTAAATCACCTTGACATCACTTTATCAGTGTACCTCTTTCATGGACTTGCCAATATATATTTTTAGTATTTTATTTTTATTTGTTTATTTGAGAGAAAGACAGAGAGAAGAGACACAGAGAGATTGAGAGAGAGAGAGAGAGACAGACAGAGAGAATGGATGTGCCAAGGCATCCAGCCACTACAAATGAACTCCAGACGCATGTGCCACCTTGTGCATCTGCCTTATGTGGGTCCTGGGGAATTGTACCTGGGTCCTTTGGCTTTGCAGGCAAGCACCTTAACCACTAAGTCATCTCTCCAGCCCAACCAATGATATTTTCTTACCTGCCTTTCCCTCCCACATAAGCTCTGGGGAGGAATAGCATATCTGTTTTGTTTTATTTTTTGTCTATATAATCTTGTATAATCACATATATGACATATTACTATGGCCTTTGTCATTTTGTGTCCATAATTGTAAAAAGTGAATGTCCATTTTTGGACAATCACTTGAGGTCCCAAAATCTGAAAGCCATTTCCAACTCTCATTCTAGACCTGCATGTTTGCATTCACAAACATATATGCAGATATATCTGTCTGCCTACAGATCTCTCTTTATCCATTCACCCATCCATTTATCTATTCATCTATCATCCAACTACCCTATCATCCAACTCTCTATCTATCTATGTATCTATCATCACAGTTACCTTCTCTTGCTTGGACAAAACACCAGAACAGAAACAGCTTGCAGTTAACTGGGAAGCTCTATCATGGCAGGGGAAGCAGAGCAAGAACAGGAAATAGCTCACATCACCACGTATCAGCAGGGAGGAAGTAGCCCGAGTTCTGGGCTTGCAGCTGGGCTATATTAACTCAAAGCTAGTGACACACTTCTTTTGGCAAACCTCCACCTCCCAAAGGCTCAACAACTTTCCCAAACTACCACTAACTAGGAGCCAAATATTCACAACACATGAGCCTACAGGGGATGTTGCACTCAAACTACTATACTATCTTCTTTGTTATCATTTATCCGTCCACCTTCACTTTATTTTGTGCTTTTGTATTACCTACTTCCCCTCCCCCTGACATCATGTCTTGTGGAGCTTTGCTTTCTTAATCCATAGTGATCTACCTAATTTCATATTTCCTCACTCAGTACTCCATGGAAAATCCAGTTATTTCAGTGTTCCAAGCTAGGTGAGTGGGCTTCTCCTCAGCCATGCATGCTGATGCACACGTGTCATTGTTGCTCATGGACAGACACAGGTGCTGACAAAAACTTCAATATCCTAGTGATTTCCATGGGGACCCTTTCTTCCTCCCTTCATGCTCTTCCTTCACACATTGGGTGCTCCTGGACTTGTTCCTGTCTCAGGAACATTGACATTGACTTTGAGTTGCAGTTTCAACTTGGCTTTAGGTTTGTTTATCCATAGGTTTGAGCCTTTCCATCTTTCAGAAATTCCTCACTCCCATTTTCAAGCATTGTCAAGAGTTTGAACACATGTACACCCACAGATCTGAACATGCACCTTGTGTGACAGGGAAGGGGGTTAGACCTGTGGGCTTAGCCTGCTCTGAGTCACATGTTGATAACAACCCTGTGTTTCATTCGCAGTGCCAGCACTTGATAAACCACGACACATGAAAAATAAACTTATTTGAGCAAGGACAAATGTTCTCTTAAAGGGCCTGGCCAGGTACTACTTACCGGTGTTTGTGTATTACCCCTCATTTAATGACTAACAATTACCCACAAGATCCTATTCAGCAGATAATTACCTACATGGGGGTGGAAGTGGTATGGGTCTGAGGGAAACATTTAAGTCTGAATTTCTATATACGTTCAGTGTGAACCAAAATTCTCCTTTCCATTCCTGCAGGCTCTGTAGCCTTCTCCCAGACAGCAACAAGGAAATTTAATGGACTTCAATTTGATGACTTGTGTCCCATAAAAGGATGTGTTGGCATACATGTCAGACACTCAGCTGCGTTTAGCATTTCCTTCATAGATTTTTTTGACACTGCTTTGATTTCTAAGATGCACGCCCGTGCGTGGGAGAGCACCAAACGACTCTTACAAACAAGTGCCTGTTCAGGATGCTTGGCTGAAATTTGCTGAGTTCTACTTGAGACCCACAGAAACACTCCAGCAACCTTCAATCTATTGACCAAACCCAAGCAGGTTCTGCTCTTCCGCCCTGTACCAGCGCCCCAATGTCACCCTCCTGCTGACAGGTGCTACAGATGTGAGGCCTGCTGGGCCTTCCTAGGCAGCCATCTGTCAGTGAGGCCTTCACTCCTCCAGGCAACAGGCGTGTTGATAAGAATATACACTTTCTGCAGTTGACAGACTTTGCTACTCAAAACACTGCTAAAAAATGGCTATAGGAATTTAATTAGCAACTTCCATTAAGAGATTAGATGGGAAGAACAAAGGGAAAAAAAATCAAGGGAACGGCTTCTTAATAAAACTGGAGAAGCTGCAGAATTATTCATGGTGAAACAAAGGAAACGGAGGATCTGCTCCGTGACTTGCTCGAGGTGACAGCCACACTCAGAGGCTTTCTGGTGGCCTGGTGGGGCTCTGATTAATGAGGTGCACAGTGAAGGGCAGAACTCTGACAGCATCTTTTACTCATTTCAGCAGGTAGTAGATGTGGCAGGAGCGCGGTAGTGATGAGAAGAGCCCCTGGGCCTTTCTTTCCACGTGCCTGCGTGGCTCCCCGGGGTCTGTGGCGAAGGGACTGTGCTCCAGTGTTCAGGGATTCAATAGATCTTTGGACTGTGGATGTCCCCTTGGCCTGGTCAGGGCTCAGCCATGTGTGTTGTGTGGGGGAAGGGGAGGGGAGGGTAAGAAGATAGATGGATCCCAACACATCCATTCTTCCTACTGAGCAAACTGAGTATGAGTCATCCCATGGATTTGGTGGTGTCCTGGCTGTGCGTGTGTCTTCATCTGGTTGGTGTTGGTATTACAGATGACAGCAGACTGGGGCACTTTATTAAATGAAGAAATCTATTTCTCACTGGGAAATCCAGACAGATATCAAGGGGCAGGAATGGGTGGGAGCCCTTCTGCTATGTCATCCTGTGGTGGAATCCAAGGGGAAAAGCAAGAGTAAGGCACGTGAATCGGGGCCCACTCCTGTGATACTCGCTCTCCTGGTGAGTGCATTAGTGCATTAGTCTGTTCTTTTTGTTTTGTTTTGTTTTCTTTTTTGGTTTTCCAAGGTAGGGTCTTACTCTAGTTCAGGCTGACCTGGAATTCACTATGTAGTCTCAGGGTGGCCTCGAACTCACGGTGATCTTCCTACCTCTGCCTCCCAAGTGCTGGGATTAAAAAAGTGTGTGCCAGGGCTAGAGGGATGGGTTAGTGGTTAAGACACTTGCCTGCAACGCCAAAAGACCCAGCTTCAATTCCCCAGGTCCCACGTAAGCCAGATGTGCAAGGAGGTGCACATATCTGGAGTTTGTCTGCAGTGGCTAAAGACCCTGGCACGCGCATTCTTTCTCTCTGTCTCTATATATCTGCCTGTTTCTGTATCTCTCTCAAATAAATAAAAAATAAAATATTTTTTTTAAAAAAGGTGCATGCCAATTAATTGAGTTAGGCAGACCTGCCCCAAGTGTGGACAGCACCATTCCATGGCCTGTGTTCCCAGACGGAATAAAAAGTAGAACACAATTGTTCATCTATCTCCCTTTGGTTGCTGACTGTGAGTGCCATGTTGTGACAGCGGCTTTAAGCTCCTGCCCCGTGTCTTTCCCATCATGATGGACTGCATCCCCTTGAAATGCAAGTCAAAACAAACCCCCTCGCCCTTCAGTTTTGTCGGTCGGGTACTTTGTTGCGACAAACAGAAAAGCAACTCACATACTAACCTGCGCACTTTGGGGAACACATCACATCTTAGTGGTGTGTATGTGGTAGTGGTGGTGAGGAAAACACAATTGTTTCTTACACGAGGTCAGTGAAATTGCTGAGTTCATTGTGTTTGTACTGCTTAGGTTGAGTAGCAAAACGAAAAGGTTGACTCAAGATCCTATGTGAAGACCTAAATTCCTAACTCCTTAATGGTAAGATATTTTCTAAAGAACACATAACAAGCCAGAGGTGGTGGCGCACACCTTTAATCCCAGCACTCAGGAGGCAGAGGTAAGAGGATCGCTGTGAGTTCAAAGCTGCCCTGAGACTACAGAGTGAATTCCAGGTCAGCCTGAACTAGACCAAGACCCTACCTCAAAACACCAAAAACAAAACAAAACAAAAATAAATAAAAACTAAGAGGCTATAAATAAGTCATATGAGCTGGGTGTGGTGGCACACGCCTTTAATGCCAGCACACGGGAAGCGGCGGTAGGAGGATCACTGTGAGTTTGAGGCCATCCTGAGACTACATAGTAAATTCCAGGTCAACCTGAACTAGAGCGAGACCCTACCTCGAAAAACCAAACCAAAACAAACAAAACAAAACAAAACAACAACAACAACAAAAACAACAAAGGTGCAGGTAAAGAGGAAAAAAAAACCAAGAAAAGCATTTTGGCAATTACACTTCCACCCAGTGGCCATGTATATCATCCAATGACTTATTGCCCCACATCCCAGAGGTAGAGATGGTTTCTGTGTTATAATGTCTTCTGATTTTGATCTTATTAAAGGCCTGATAAACAGGCTCTCACGGGATCGCATGGGAATGTCAGATCAGATGTGGCCAATGAACAAAAAGCTCCTTAGGTCTACGTTTTAGTTGACATAAACTCAGTTGTAGTAAGATCATCTTTATATCTACTTTCTTATTGCTGGGACAAAATACCTGACCAGTTGCAACCCAGGGAAGGAAAGAGTTTATATGGGCTTACAGTTCCAGAGGGTAGAGTCCACTGTGATGGGAAACACGTGGCAGGAAGCTGGCTCACATCATCACGTCATCAGGGAGGAGGAAGAGCGAGAACAGCAAGTGGCATGCTTCCTCTAGCCATGCCCCACCTCCTGAAGTTCCCACAGTCTTGCAGAGCACCCCCACCAGCTGGGAGGTATGCATGGGTGAGCCTATGGGAGTGGGGGGCACTTTACATTGAAACCATCACAACAAGAAGCTCAGTGGTCATTCTTGCTTAGCATGTGTGAGGCTGATGGTCACACACACACACACACACACACACACACACACACACACACACACACATTAACACTTCGGTTTTCATGAAAGCTGACCTCTGCTATGGATCTGTCAGATGCATGTGAGTGTGTCCACACTAATGCACACACCCACACAGATATGCCTACTAAAGTTAAAAATAAACTCTTTTTTAAAAAATATTTTTTTATTTATTTGGGAGAGAGAGAAAAAGAGGCAGAGAAAGCAAGAGAGAGAGAGAGAGAGAGAGAGAGAGAGAGAGGAAGCGAATGGGTGCGCCAGGACCTCCAGCCACTGCAAATGAACTCCAGATGCATGTGCCACCTTGTGCATCTGGCTTATGTGGGCACTGGGGAGTTGAACCTGGTCCTTTGGCTTTGCAGGCAAGCGCCTTAACCACTAAGCAATCCCTTCGTCCCTCTTTTTTTAAAAAATATATTGTGTTTATTTATTTATTTACAACATAGATAGACAGATAGGGAGGGGACAGACAGAGAGAAAGAATGGCTATGCCAGAGCCTCCAGCCACTGCAAGTGAACACCGGACACATATGCCATCTTGATCATCTGGTTTATGTGGGTTCTAGGGAAACGAACCTGGGTCCTTGGGCTTTGCAGACAAGTGCCTTAACCACTAAGCCATCTCTCCAGCCCTAAAATGAAATTCTTATGAGATTAACTATCCTTAACTCCAAAGTCAAAATTAGGTAAAAGTGCATTAATTAACAACTGAGTCATAGCCTATCTCCTGTGAATACAAGATATCTCTGTAATGGGTTTTAGTTACTAAACGATTAATTAATTTTTTTTATTCCCAAGGAAAAAAAATTCATTTAAGATGAAATAGATGGGTGGATGTAAGAAGGAAAAGAGCTGGAAAATTGCTAATGGCTGGCTAAAGGAGCCAAAGGAAATTATAATTGTTGCCTTTTGTTCTTGGGGTCTCAGAGCTATTTCTTATGGTTGTGAGTGTAAACCTCAGAAAATGTGTGACTTCAGTGGCTGCTAAATGCAGGCGCCTGCTTCATGTGGGTCAACAGTGTGGCTCTGGAGCTTTTGTCCTGACACAGTGATGACCTCGGCTCTTCTGGGAGCTGGACTTCCTGTAGAGCTTTCAAATGCCACACACTCCTCCCCAGCATCCCTTCCTTCATGAACCCAAAAGAAAGGTCACTTATGAGTCATGACTTATTACCCAGTCTTTATAACTAAGATGGGGATCTCTGATTGCTTTTCCCCCAGAAAGAAAGGGCTAGAACAGGGCCATAACCATTGTTGCCCGTAATTGGTAGGCAGTCCCTGTGAGTCCCTTGATCCCTTTCCCCACCTGTTCCATTCCAGGGGATGTGTGAAATGTTTTTCTCTGAATCAGCTTCTTTAAGTTGATTTTTCAGAGTTGAAAAAAATGTTTGCCTCGCTCTGATCATTTCTAGAATCCTGAAACGCCCCTGTTGCCCTTGCAATCTCTCTGGCTGGCAGCTAGGGTTATCCTGGTGAGCTCTGCACTCTAATTCCATGTTTCTCTTCTGGGTGTCAGTCTCAGATGAGAATGCATGCGCTCTGCCAAGGTCCTGTGCACCAACCACCTGCCATGCTGTGTTCTAGGCACTGGCAAGAAAGCCAAACCGAGAAGACAAAGCAACAAATGTGACTTTTGGAGCATTTCTATTGGAGTACTGAGACAGGGCAGTGGGTAGGTAAAGGATGGAACTAAGTACCATGGAGTGTCCATCAACCAGGGATTTCCTTGCAGGTTATGGAGTAGAAGGTAATCCCCCCACAGGGCAGGGGTCATGTCTGACGTATAGATCAGAGATGCAGCGAGAAGAAGGAATATCAAACATATCAAATAGCTTCAGTGCTTTTTTTTTTTTTTTTTTGCCACCAACAAAGGGATGCTCATAGAATTAAGATGTAAACCTGTAGGCAGCTCAAGAAATGTGTTCATGAAAATTAAACACCTCCTTAGATTTCTGTTTTGAAGCCAGCATGAACCAGAAATTCTTAGGATGAGGGCGCATCCTTGGCTCTTGATCTTGAGAAGTCAGAGGTGGCCAAAGCTATTTGGGGGATGAAGAGGTTTATCTGATCTTCAGGGAACAGACAGCCAGCTGTCCCCAAGATTATCCTTAGAGGGACAACGCTGTCCCTCCATCCTGCAGTATCTCTTTTAAACTTATGTTTAAATAGCTATACTTAAGTGATAAGGAGCTAGCCTTTCACCTCCCGGATCCTAACTGGATTCAAACTCTAGTCTTCTGGGAAATGAGTTTGGTCCTCTAAGCTGAGCCTCATAGACAAAAGTCCTTATCTGCAAACTCCAAGCACCATTCAGCCCATCATGGCAGGAACTGGAAGTCTGCTCTGGAGGACAGCCGTGGAGTGAGCTGGGGTAGAAAGTAGAATACTGAAGTAGTTGAATCAATCTTGAATTCAAATCCGCACTATTGAAGTGATAGTTCATTTCTTTCCAGAGAACAAAACAGCTTTTGAATGCCACACCTTTCTAGTGGCATCCCCAGGCGAGGGGCGGGGGGTTGGAGTCACTTAGAACACTTAAGCCTCCAAAAATGAGGTCAAACCAGCAAAGAAGCTCGAGCACCTTAATAAATTTAAATATTCCCTGAATAGTTTCCTTATCTACCATGGAGGAAGACGGGTCCTTCTATGCTGGAAGCCAGCACTGTGACTTATCTCGGATATACTTGAAGATGTCTAAACATGTCAGGGAAATATCATGTGCAAAGATTGTGTGTTCTCAAGCAAATTCAGGAAAATTTAGAATAACACAACCAATGTTGTCCCCAAACACTGACAGCATAAACATAGAACAGAGTCAAAAGAAAGTTCAGAGGACCCACTTCCATTGGGATGACCCTGCCAGGCTCAGATAGGAGCAATTATGGACGAGAAGCTGGACTGACTTAGCTTATGGGTGAGAAGTCACTATTGAGGGATGTTTTGGCTGTGAGGAACCTTTGCTTTCCAGGTATGGTATACAGAGCCAGGCATTACTCTCTATGCCTTTGGCCTGCCTACCCCCCCCCCACCCACCATTCCATTTATCAAGTTAGCATTTTCTTCACAATAAAATGGATGACAGTTTCATTACAGAACGGCCTCACTTGTCAAACTTTGAATTACTGATCATAAAAAAATATCTGTTCTGCTTTGAAGGATTGTTGGAGGACTTCCATTTTTCTATATATGTATGTATTTTTTTTTATCAGTAGGGCTGTTTAGTGCAACATTGCAAAAGGAGGGTGCAGAGGGGAGGAAAGAGGAAATCAAACCGGGTTGAGGAGCCCAGGGTCTGCTGTATCCTGCCCATACAAACAAGCTTCTATCACAGTTCGAGACAGCAGAAATAAAAGGGAGCTTTTTGGCTCACAGCTATAAAAAAATTATCATAGTGATGAAGCCCCTCTGCCATCAACAGAGCTGTGATAACGCTGTTTGATGATGGTTTTCCCATGAATGTTAAACAGCCGCCACTGCGGAGGCAAAGGAGCTTATCTGCACCTAATACTGATCTCTAATTCCTGCCCTTCTTGAACCATCCATTTTCTAACAGCATTAACTGGCAAATTTACATCCCATCTTAATGCTGCTAAAGAGGACAGGAGATGAAGAGCAAATGACAGCGGTGTAATGAGGGTGGCTTTTTTCTCCTTTCTCTTTAATGGCTGAAGATTTACACAATTGTCTGTAAGCTTATATAGAGAGCTTACCTGAACCTTTTCCCAGCATGGATTCAACTTGCAGGCGCTTTTGTTAACTAAACACACATAAATATTTTTAAGGAGGTTTAATAGTGAGACTTCAAAAGAAAGCCAAAGGATAGAAAAGGGGAAAAACACATTTAAGTTTCATAAACAATATCAATTTGGTAAAGGGCTAATGATTTTAGAACTAACAAGGTTGTAATTGTAATGTTCTCTTAGGTTACTAGATAAGCAGAAAGATTCCCAAAATATGAAGAGATGATTAATTAAAGCAAGGATTTAAAGCAAGATGTGTTCCACATGCCACCAAGACCCGGGATTTCTCTGATCATATAACATCCATCAAAATACTACCTGTTCACTAACAGGGTGTGAAGAGATAGAAGGCAATTTCAATAGTAAATTTGAATGTAGAGCGCTACAATAGCTAGATGTGGGAAAATCCCATTTGTGCATCCAGATGATAAAAGTAAACCAAATAAAAATCACCATGGACGAGCCATTTAACATCACAGGCTAGAAACCTTGAAGTTGTCTTTGACTCTCCCGTCTCTTTCATCCTCTTTATCCAATCCATTACCAATCCTGCCTTTCCTTCCTTTGAAATTTTTTTTTAATGTACTGTCTTCTTCTCCCCCACTACTCTAACCCACTTCTCCAGCGCCTCTCAATTAAATAGTCCAGATTCCCACCGTGTTCCTTGCTCCTACTCTAGATGGCATCCCTCCCTGGTGTTGTTGAAATAATACTTTAGTATTTTCACCATGTAATATGAGTCTTTCAGAAAAATAACATTTGGGCTAGGGAGATGGCTCAGCAGTTAACAGCATTGGTTGCAAGCAGGAGGGCCTGAGTTCAGGTCTCTAGGGCCTGTGTAAATGGAGGGGTGTGGCCGTGTACATCTGTAACCTCAGTCATGTGAGAAGCAGAGACTGGACTATTTCTGGGGCTCACTGGGTTCTGAGAAAAATTCCACCTCAAGGAAATATTAGGATGAGTGATAGAGGAAGAACACCCACATTCTCCTCTGGCCTCAGCAGGTCTGGGAGCACCTCTGCACATACATGTGTATACACCACACACATACATACACTCACACATCCCATGCCACACCTACTACATATGGAAAAATAAATAAAGAAAAATACCAACTATTGTTCCTGCCTCCACCCCTTCCACCAGTGATGAGGCCTCCCTCATACAGTGGTCCACAGTGAGCATGTGTGGAGGTCAGAGAAGAACTTTGGGTGCCCTTCTCCATCAAGTGGAACATGAACTTCTTTGAGGCGAGTCCCTCCCTCAGCCTGGAGCTGCTGTTAGTCAGAGAGCCCCTGTGGGGACTCTGGTCTATAACCCTAGTAGGTGGTGGGGGTGGGGGGGGTACAGATGTGCCTGGCGAAGCTCAGGTTTTCATGGGTTCTGGGAAGCCAAACTTGGCAGTCTCCAGCCTGAGAGGTCTGCATGCTTAGGTAGAAGCATTGAGCCATTTTCCCAGCCTGTGAGCATGAACTTAATGCAAGATGTATATGACCCGCTCATTAAAAACTACGAAACTCTGTAAAAGGAAGCAGAGATGGGCCATAGTCAAAGATTCAAACAGACGTTGGGAAACTTTCTATACAGGACCAGATAGTAAATTTGTTGGCTCTTTGGGTCATATTGCTTTATGCAGAAGATTTGTTTTGTTTGTTTGTTTGGTTGGGTGGTTGGTTGGCTTTTCTCAAGGTAGGGTCTTGTTCTAGCCAAGGCTGACCTGGAATTCACTAGGTAGACTCAGGCTGGCCTGGAACTCACAGTGATCCTCCTACCTTTGGCCTCCCCAATGCTAGGATTAAAGGCGTGTGCCACCATGCTCAACTCTTATTTATTTAAGAGAGAGAGAAAAATAAACAGGCAGGAGAGAAAGAGGAGAGGGAGAGAGAGAAAAAAAGAGAGAGAGGGTATGCCAGGGCTCCTAGCCACTGCAAACAAACTCCAGATGCACGTACCACCTTGAGCATCCGGCTTACGTGGGTATTGGAGAATTGAACCTGGGTCCTTAGGCTTTGCAGACAAGCACTTTAATTGCTGATCCATCTCTTCAGCCCTCTTCTTTGTTTTGATCACCTTTTCAAAATGTAAAAAACATTTTAAGCACAGGTTTATATAAAAAAATAAACCATATTTGGGCTGCATGACAGTTTGTTGACCTCAGGGTTAGAAGGTTCAGTGTTATTTAGATGGCAGTAAAATGCAGTCTTCCCATGTAGACCCATTGATTCAATGCAACAGTAATCAAAGTCAGCGTGGTGGCATACCCCTGTAATGCTAGCACTGGAGGCTGAGGCAAGAAGATTGTAAATCCATGGCCATCCTAAGCTAACAAAAGTTTTGGAAGAAATTAATAAGTTAACTTTAAAATTTATATGGAAAAGCAATGGATTTCAAGTACTTACAGTAATTTTGAAAAAAAAAAAAAAGAGATCAGAATTAGAGGCCACATGCTTACTACCTAGTATTACGACTTACCATAGAGACATATTAACCAAAACAATGATGCCCATATGTAAAACTTAATCAAACACAGAATAGGGAGGGCAGAAACAGACTCACCATTATGTGATCAACTGATTTTGATTAAAGACCCCAAATTAATTCAATAGAAAAAAGGTATTTTAAGGAAATGGCACTAGAAGAAACCGGATATCTGAAGAAAAAAAGAAAGCTTTGGCTACTACCTTATAGCATATACAAAAATTAACTCCTCATAGATTGTTTTCAAAAGAAAACTTTTCAAAAAGAAAAGCAAGTATCATAAAATTACACACCTTTGTTTGGAAAGTGGTCCTAAAATGAAAGGTAAATCGTAGTAGACCAGGAGAAAAATTTGCAAAACACATCCAAGGGAGCGAGAGCGATAGCTCAGTGGTTCAAGGCTCCTGCTTGCAAAGCTTGGCAGCCTGAGCTCAATTCCCCAGTCCCCACATAATGCCAGATCACAAAGTGGTGCCCACGTCTGCAGTTCATTTGCAGCAGCAAAAAACCCTGGGGCTCTCATTCTCTTTCTTATAAACAAACAAACAAACAAACAATTTGTTAAGGCTTTTATAGGGGCTGGAGAGATTGCTCAGTGGTTAAGGTACTTGCCTGAAAAGCCAAAGTATGCAGTTTTCATTCCCAGTAGCCATGTAAGCCAAATGCACAAGGTGGCATATGCATCTGGAATTCATTTGCAGTGGCTAGAGGCCCTGGTGCATCAATTCTCTGTCTTTCTCTCTTTCTCTCTCTCTGGTTGCAAATAAATAAATAAATACTTTTAAAAAGACTTTCATAATTCAATAAGAAATTCCAGTGAAAACTGGGCTAATGAATTGACTAGACATTTTATACTAGAAGATAGTCAACAAACATCTGAAAAAACGTTCAAGATCACTACTCATAAAAGATGTGAAAATTACAACCCCATAGGGAATACCTGCAACCTCATTAGAGTGTCCCTAACGGAATGGGGGCAGGGACGAAGGAAAAAAGGGTACCGACACATGATGTATCCACATGAAACATCTTGTTAATAACAATAATAAACATTTAAAAAATAAAAAAGAGAGCTGGGTGTGGTGGCACAGGCCTTTAATCCCAGCACTTGGGAAGCAGAGGTAGGAGGATCGCTGTGAGTTCGAGGCCACCCTGAGACTACATAGTGAATTCCAGGTCAGCCTGAGCTAGAGTGAGACCCTACCTCAGAAAAACCAAATAAATAAATTAAATTAAATAATTAAAAATTTAAAAAAATAAATAAAAAAGGAAAAGAAAAACCTTGACATCACCCTGTAGATTTAAATGGCATTTCTCCATGCTCCTTGTTTTCTATGAAATGATCTGCAAAGGTCTCATCTGTAATACTAGCACTTCCTTTGATACGAACAGTGCTTTTGTGAAATCCTTGTGTCTGAAAAGAGAAATCACCATTCACTCTGGCTATCTGACAGGAATGCTGTGAAGCTCCCTAAAACAACGGAGGTGAAAAATATTTGATTTGTAAGTGGTACTACCATCCTTGCACAAATACCTCTAAACTTAAATATGGAGTCTTTATTACATTTCAATCAAGTGGAATATTTTAGACAAATTCGAAGATACAATGACATAGCTGAAAAAGTGACCTGACATTGTTTGTATCCGACCATGTGGGGGACCATTTAAGAAGAGCAGCGTTCCTGTGTGATAGCCTTGACCTTCACTTCAGTGGGCACCATACAAACAAACCTCACCAAGAGGACTGCGAATAAAAACCAGTCAATAGAAGGCCCTCTCTAACAATGACTGAAAAACCTAAGCAAAGTCTAAAAGGTCATGAGCCTTAGGGGTATAAAGCATACTCTTATCTAAATGTATATACTATTCCCACCAAGCTGCCCGGAAAATACTACACTTAATGCTCATATTCACATATTAATGCTACTCTCACTTCTGGTTAGAGAAGCTTCTCTTTTCAGATGGCGATGACCACTGGGATGATCCAAAAGGCAACATAGTGCTGAGAAGAAGGGATGGAGAAGTGCCCAGCACTGAAACATCTCTGTCACACCCTCCAAGGCTCAGGGACAATTGTGGAAGAGGGGGTGGATAGAATGGAAGAGCCAAAGGAAGGGTACAACTCCTTACAATGCAACTGCCCAGACAGAAATTGGCCTTGATATCCATGACCTTGCTGTGCCTAGCAATACCTCCGCAAGACCCTCATAATAGAAGTAAAAGATGATGACATCAAATTAAAAAAAGACTAATGGAGAGAGGGAGGGGATATGATGGAGAGTGGAGTTCTAAAGGGGAAAGGGGGGAGGGGAGGGAAAACTATGCACCTTTTGTATGTAAGTATGTTGTCAATAAATATTTAAAAAAAAAAAAAAACCAGTCAGTAACAACAATGATGACAACAAAAAAGATGTGAAAGTTAAAACTTCCAGGAAACACCACTACACACTGGCCAGAAAGGGGAACAAGGAAAGGTCGACAATACCAAGTGTTGGCAAGGGTGTGGTGCAACAGGAGGTACGATGTGTTGTAGGAATGCTGACTGGTGTTGCCAGTTCAAAAAACAGTGTGTCACTACAGTTAAACATGGATCCACCAATTCCACCCACATCTATTTGCCTAGAAGAAATGAAAACATATACTCATATGGAGATGCTTCTGTGAATGGTGAAAGCAGCATTGTTGCTTAGAGCCGAGAATGGGAGACAGCCCAGATCCTCACAGCACACACATCAACAAATTATGCAATATCCATTCAGTGCAATAAATAATGCAAAACTACAAAGAAGAAAATATTAATATACTGAACATGAGTAAATCACAGAGATATTATGCTGTGAAAGAAGGAAAATATAAAAATCCAAGAACTAGCCAGCATGTATGAAATTGTGGAAAATGCAAAATGACCCTGGCAGGAAACAGACCACCATTGCCAGATGAGGGAGAGACGTGAGCAGACAAGGCTGTGAGTGGAGTCCTCAGGGTAGAGCAATCGTTCCGTGCTCTGGAGCAGTTTTAAATGTTATCAAACTGAACATTTAAAACTTTGTCTACTAATAATACCTTAACAAACAAAATCGAGAATAACCTATGAGTGTTCAAGTTCTGGTGTAAAATCCAGATTACCCCAAATTATCTGAAAAGGTTCTTGAGTCTATTGTGTTCCCGTTTTCAATGACATATGTGACTGAGACGTCCTTTCTGTCTGTAACAGCCACGCGCTGTCAAGGCAGACTACATGCAGAGCCCATGAGAAGCCAGCTGTCTTCCACGAAGCAAGACGTGAATGAAATTTCCAAGTTGTCTTTATTACTTTTTTTTTTGAAAACTATAGTTATTCTTTCTGGGTGTGGTGGTACACACCTTTAATCCCAGCACTCAGAAGGCTGAGATAGAATTGCCATGAGTTCAAGGCCAGACTGGGGCTATGGAGTGAGTTCCAGGTCAGCCTGGCTAAAATAAAAGGTGTTGCTTCAAAAAAAAAAAAAAAAAAAAGTCAGTATTTGTAAAATTATTATTTATATGAATATATAATGGGTTGGTCACTGTCGTTTAATATTTTATTATTAAAAAGTTTAGGGGCCGGGAAGATGGCTCAGTGGGTAAGAACACTTGCTATGCAACTGTGAGGTCGAGTTCTACCCCTCCCCCCAGCATCCATGGGAGTGTGGGAACCATCATGCATGCTTGTGACCCCCATTCTGAGACAGGAGGAATGCTGGGGCTCCCTGGTTAGCCAGTTTATGTGAAAATTGGGGAGCTCAAGGTTCAGTGAGTCTGTCTCAGGAAAGTAAGACAGAAATGTGATAGAGAAAGGTATCTTTTGTCTTTCCTTTTCTTTTTCTTTTTCCCACGGTAGGATCTCACTCTAGCCCAGGCTGACCTGGAATTCACTATATGTCTCAGGCTGGCCTCGAACTCATGGCTATTCTTCTACTTCTGCCTCCCCTCTGCCTCCCGAGTGCTGGGATTAAAGGCACACACCACCATGCCCGGCTACCTTTCATCTTTCTCTGGCCTCCATTTGTGTGTGTGCATATGGGGCTCATGCATCTGCACACACATATACCATACGCAACATTACACATACTGCAAATGCACACACATCAGAAGAGCTTGATATTTTACGATTTTCTGTTTGATTTCTGCATGTTCATTATCTTTACGGAAGGTCCACATAGCAAAGTGCTTCTGTGTTATTGATAATTGCCCAGGGCATGAAGGTGTCCTCACCCTCAATAGTCTAAGAACTGCTGGCTGATTCACCAGAGCACAAAAAACAAAAAAACAAACAAAAAAACCCACAAAACAAGACTTCAGGTTCTGCATAACAGGGATGTTCCTGCCCTTCAGGCTTCACCCTTCCTGGCAGCTGGAGACTTCTTCCTCAGCCACCTCTGGCTTCCAGGCTGGTTTCATCAAGACCTTAAGCCATTCTTCACTGAAGGCTGCTCACTGTCTGCCTGGCTCAAGCTTACACTGCAGTCTCCTCGTCTGTGGGACTCTTAAGAGGATCAGCTGCACAGAGCTGTTGCAAGAGGAAGCGAGTTCTGGCAAAACCTTTAGAATGGCAGCTGGCAGATGAAGAGCACTCCAACCACAGGGTGACCCTGTGACTGTCACAGCCATTGCTTCTTCCTGGGTTTTCTTTTCGTTTTAGAAATAGGACTTTTCCATTTAGAAAAAAAAATATTTATTTCTTTATTTGCAAGCAGAGAGAGATAGAAGAAAGACAAAGAGAATGGGCACGCCAGGGCCTTCAGCCACTGCAAATGAACTCCAGATGCATGCATCACCTAATGCATCTGGCTTTACTGGGGGAATCAAACCTAGGTCATTAGGCTTTGCAGGCAAGTGCCTTAACTGCTGAACCATCTCTCTAGCCCCTACTTCTCCATTTGCCAGTGTCCACCTAGTCACACTTCTATCCAGAAATGCTGATGCCCATAATAAATGAGATCACTCTGTTATCTTTTTTCTAACTGTGTGAAGCATTTTCATTTTATGCACTACCCCCACACTATGTCTAAAGCTCCTTTTCTTAGACAGATGTTTACTTACCCCAAAAGTGGACAAGCAATAGATGTGGAAATACTTTTTTATAGAATGTGGGGTGTTTGTGTGTGTTGTTGTGTGTATAGTATATGCACGTGTATGTGCATTTACATGCACCCATGCCCACATGTGCAGGAGACCATTGGGTGTCCTCTCACTCTTCAGCATTGTTTTGGAACAGAGTCTCTCATTGAATATGGAGCTGCCTTTTTCTTCAGTAAGACTGGCTGGCCAGTGACCCCAGTGATTCTCCTGTCTCATCAGCACTGGGGTTACATGCATGTGTAGCTATGCTTAGCTTTTTTTATTTTTAATATTGTATTTATTTATTTATTTATTTGACAGAGAAAGAAGGAGAGGGAGGAGAGAGAGAATGGGTGTGCCAGGGCCTCCAACCACTACAAACGAACTCCAGATGTGTGCGCCCCCTTGTGCATCTGGCTAACGTGGAACCTGGGGAATCGAACCTGGGTCCTTTGGCTTTGCAAGCTAACTCCTTAACCACTAAGCCATCCCTCCAGCCCCATGCTTAGCTTTTGACATGGGTAATAGGGATCCAACTCAGGTTCTTAGGCTTGCACAGCAAGCACTCTTACCTGCTGAGCCGTTTCCCCAGCCCCAGATGCTTAAATGACTTCCTGAGTTGCTAGTTTCCAACCTGTCGTATGGGAACAGCAACAGTGTCTTTGTTGTCTGCTCCATGGATACCTTGTGGTAATTGATGCCATGAGGTGTAACTCCATGAAGAAACCCATAAGCCAAACCAAGCCCTCTTTGTGTCTCAGGAAGCCCTAGGCCATGATAAAACACTTTCCAGACACCACTCAGTGCTGCAGATATCCCGTAGTACTTACAGGTCTGTCAAATAAGCATTTAATGGAAAAGCAAAACTTTGGCTGTCTAGGACAAATGAAGATGGTATTTCCTATTGACCTTGCTAAATATGTTCTCACTTAGAATTTGTCTTGTCATGAGTTTCTGCCTAGGATATTCTCATGAGGGAAAGAATTAATCCATTAAAATCTGAAATGAACAAGACCTCCCTCACATTTTGAAAGCATTTTTGCAACATTTTTGTAACTACTTTAATCTGTATAAATTTTATGGATATGGTGATTGCTAAAATATAGCCAAAATTCTAACTTTTTTCAATGTTGAACCTAAGAATTTGTGAGTACAATAAGTTCAAATATAGCACTTAAAACTAAAGACCCAATGTGATGTTATGCTGAATTAATCACATTAAAAAGAGAAGGCTAGGGCTGGAGAGATGGCTTAGCGGTTAAGGAATCTGCCTGCCAAGCCTAAGAACACCCACTCAGTTCTCCAGGTCTCATGTTTAGCCAGATGCAAAGTGACACAAGGGTGCAATGCCTCACTTGCCCACAAGGGGGCACACGCATCTGGAGTTCATTCACAGTGGCTGAGAGGCTGCTGGCACACCCATTCTCTCTCTCTCTCTCTCTCTCTCTCTTTGAGTCTTTAAAACCAGCACTTGGGTGGCAGAGGTAGGAGGTTCACTGTGATTTCAAGGACAAGCCTGAGACTACATAGTGAATTCCAGGTCAGCCTGGGCTACCTCAGAGAGAGAGAGAGAGAATAAAGATTTACTTGGTCTGAGGAAATAGCTCCGATGTTAAAGACACTTGATTGCAAAGCTCTTGTTTAGGGTTCAATTCCCCAGCACTTAGATTAAGCCAGACTTTAAAAGTGGCCATGCCTCTGGTGTTCATTTGCAGTGGCAAGAGACTTTAGTCATACACACACACACAACAACAATAACAACAAATAAATAAATACTTTAAAAAAAAAAAAAAGAAGAAAGATTTACTGAGCATCAGCTCTGTACCTGGCACTGGGGACAATGAGGTAGGCTTAATTGTATTAGTAGGAGACAGAGCACCAGTGAAAACTAAATGTATGGGAGCTGGGAAGATGGCTCAATGTGTAAAAAGCTGAGTGTGGCCATGCATGCCTGTAACCCCAGTGCTGAGATCTGTGGGAAAATCATGGATGGTCAGCCAGTCTGACGGGCAAGGGGCAGCTCCAGGTTTAGTGAAACTCCTTCTGTAGGAGATGGTGTGGAAGAACAATAGAGTAGGACACTGTAGTAGATAGGCCCATGTCACTGGGATGAACTTCCAGACCCGGAACAATTATAGGAAGAAGGAATTTGTGGAAGCAAGGGAAGTTCCATAATGGAAGAAGAAGCTGGCCCACTTCCATAGGTCCAAGCAGAGGGAGAAAAACCACCACTGAAAAAGGCAGCAACTACACTCCAGGAACTCCAGGCAAAGCTCAGGCACTTTGCATATCCTTAGACCGGAATTCCGGAATTCCAAATCCACCCCCACACCTTAGGCCTGGGTCCTAGAATCTACCCAGTGACACCTCCTCCAGCCAGGAGGCTACAGATCTAAATTTCAAACTTTAATAAAATCGTGAATATATTGGGGGCCTTTTATTCAAACCATCACAGGAATCTCACATCCTACTCCAGTCTCTTGCATGCATTTGCATGTGTGCATTCACTCACAAGATGAATAAATAAAACAATGGAATACAATTCAAAAAGCTAAACTAACGAGGTAATTTCACACAGTGATAAGTGCGATGATTACAATAAAGCAGAATGATGGGATGGAGAATGGCTGGGCCTTAGATGTTATTTGATAGGCTGAGCGGAAATTATAGCGACTTATTTCATAGTTATTCAAAAAAATACATATCTAAAAAAATACTGCCAGGGATTATCTCTGTGAAGGGTGATTTTGTTGTCTTTTTTGTTTCTATTTTTCTTAATTTTTTAAACTTGAACATGTATTACTTTCATAGTCAAAGAAAATTTATACAGATAAAATTTTACTCTGATAGGCAAAAAAATTCAAATTGTACTGACCCTCTGAATAAAGATATTGAAGAGATTAAAATTCTAAAGAGAAACCATTATCTGTGTTGTTTTTACATTCATGGATTCAGATGCCTATTAGACAAGTTCTGATTCTGTAAATCACATAGAAAAATATCTGGCACCTAGCTAGTGCTCCATAAATGCTCAGTAAATGAATACATTGATGAATATCTTGAAATGATGTTTAATTCAGCTTAGCAAACAATGCTGGCCAAAACTTCCATGTGCAAATGACTCTGTAAGCATTGAGAAGTATTAAATAATGATGGGAAATTGTTTGAAGCTCAGATTTAACTTGCTCTTAAGAAATCTACCTGGATATTGTATACAACTATCTATGATTCTGATATTACTTTTTGCATCATAACCCAAGTTTTTAAATATATTTAAATTTTTCATCCATCCATTGTACATGGCACTGTGCTACATAAGGAAGTTTTCATGTGTTTATATTATACTTTAAGCATATTCCTCTTTAAAGTTCCCACCCTTGCCTTCCTCTCTGCCACTCTCTGCTAGGTTCCCTCTGTTCCTTAGATAATACCACTTCTACTTTCATGTCATATATACAGACATGCTCTTATGTATCTATAAAAAAACCTAAAAACCATAAATGAGAAACAAAACATGTAGTACCTGTAAGAAATGGACAATTCTTTTTTAAAAATTGTTTTGTTTATTTACTTATGCATTTATTTGGGAGTGACAGACAGAGAGAGAAAGAGGCAGATAGGTAGAGAGAGAATGGGCACGGCAGGGCCTCCAGCCACTGCAAATGAAAATCCAGATTCATGCGCCACTTTGTGCATCTGGCTTATGTGGGTCCTGGGGAACTGAGCCTCAAACCGGGGTCCTTCGGCTTCACAGGCACTTATGATTGTCTTTAGTTGCTTTCACTTTTTCTGCAAGTGACATAAGGTCATGCTTGTTAGTGGCTACAAACAAATCCTCGGTGAATATGGTCCAAATTCTCTTTATCTATTCTTCTGTTGAGTTGATTGACTTAGCTGCTGTAGGTAGTGCTGCAATATACTGATAGTGCAAGCATCTATGATAGTATCTGTGATAGGTTGACTATAGAGTTACCAACAGACCCAGTTATCCCCTTACTGGGCATTAACCCTAAAAGCTCCATGTCTCAGTTCAGACATATTTGCTTAACCATGTTTATACCTGCTCAATTCATAATAGCTAAGAACTGGAATCAACCCAGATGTCCATCATTAGGCCAATGGATAACCAAGATGTGGTATATCTACACAATGGAATTCTACACAGCAGTAAGGAAAAACAACACAATGAAATTTGAAGAAAAGTGGTAGAACCTGGAACAGTTCATTCTCAGCGAACTCACCCAATCACAGAAAGACAATTGTCACATGGTCTTTCTCATCTGTGGCTCCTGGATCTGCCTGAGATGCTGACATACCTAATAGGCATTGCAAGGACCAGACAATAGAGAGGGTGAGGTTGGGGGGGAGGGTAAGGATAA
The DNA here is from genome assembly GCA_036365145.1 of Orientallactaga sibirica. Classification (NCBI taxonomy): domain Eukaryota; kingdom Metazoa; phylum Chordata; class Mammalia; order Rodentia; family Dipodidae; genus Orientallactaga; species Orientallactaga sibirica. The sequence continues at coordinate 111,152,503 of JAEOAD010000001.1, read as the reverse complement.
GGGGGACACAAAATTGGACCCTAATGGAACTGGTATCATAAAATCCTATATCCTGAAAGACAGACTAAAAGATTAAACCTTAGCCAGGTCCTTAGAGGGAACACCTGAATCAAAGGACCCTGGAGAGGGTATGATTAAGACTAACCTTAATTTTCTCCTGTTTTTCTCTCTCTCTCTCTTTCTCTTTTATATTACCTTTCCTTTTCTTCCTTCTTTACCCTTGGCACTGGCCTGTAACTCCCAGTACCAAGATGCAGTTAACATGCACAAGGAGCTGTTGATCAGAGAGACCTACAAGGTTTCCCAAAAGAAGACAGAGCTTCTGTCAGAACACTTGATTACCCGCCAAAGGTTAATAGTAAGATCCTACTGCTGAAGACACCATATGCTGTTGGCATGGAGCATGGAGAGACCTGACTGCAATCTGGAAGAAAGCCAGTCCCCAGACAGTTAGCTCATCTAGTACCAGAAAGTGCTATATGAGCTACTGGGGGAAAATGACCAACATCTGTCCAAGCAACTCGAGGTCTAAGCTACTCAGCAGCAAACAACCTGACATGATGCTCACCCAAGTGCAATAGTGGCACACAGCCATGGTGGGTAACCAACTGCTGTTGGATTGGCTAACAGATCCACTCAGTGGAATGGAACCCATAGCTGGAACTGGGAAACAAGTCAGAACCATATCCAAACAATGAGTCCACTCTTCAATAGCAAGCTCCCATCAAGCTTGGGCTACAAGAGAGCCTACTCCTATTAAATTCTCTCTAAACTAATAATTGTTATCCCATTTATCCAGTGCTGACTTCACTCTCCACTAGAGAATCTGCTTCTCTTTTTCAGATGGACGCAGAACCTGAGGAGAGAATCAGCCCATCGTGTCTCACCAGGGCCCCAGCTGAAACCATAGAGTAATGGGGGAAAATGAACAAGAGTGCTGCTTTCTTGGTGAAGCTGGTATCAGCACAAGGGTGAAGGAGATAAACACAGAGAACATTCAACTCCTACCAAACCAGAGATCCAGAGACACACAGACTTCCAAGACCTCATCTCTGAAGTAGACCTAAAACGAACCCAACGTGGCTCAGGGAAGTTCGCAGAAGAGGGGCCGGAAATATTGTTAGAGCCACAAGCTGAGATGTTATGCACAGAGACGTTGCCTCTTCCCCATAACTGATGGTGCCCACAATGCACCACCCACAATCCCCATGGGGATAACTGGCGTCCCCAATGAGGAGGGCCTCTTAGGAGGGGGGAGGACAGGGATGAGGGTAAGGATGGTGCCAACATGTGTTTCTTACACACTGAGTATGTACATAGCTAATAAAGAAAAAAAATGGTTAAAAAATCAGTATTTTCTTTTGAAATACTTTTAAAATATATTTTCATTTTTTAATTAATTAATTTATTTATTTATTATGAGAGAGAGACTGTGTGTGTGTGTGTGTGTATGCATGGACCCGCCAGGGCCTTTTGCAGCTGCAAATGAACTCCAGGTGCATGTGCCACTTTGTGTATCTGGTTTTATGTGGGTATGGTGGAATTGAACCCCAGGCTGGCCAGCAAGTACCTGTAAATGATGAACCATCTCCCCATCCCCCAAGTTATATTTTCTTCAGTAAAGTCTGATCAGGAAAAGAGGAGTTGATATTTTTAGGTCCAGTCAAGTTCAAAGGGGAATTGAATTACTTGACCTTGATGACCACACTTCTTCCTATTGGGAGAAGTTGAATATGTGTTCCCAGTGATCGTTCATTATACATAGACTTCATAATACACCTGTGGCTGTGCGGATGGATTGTAATAAACTACCAAAATGTTCCCTAAGAAATGTTGCTTCAACTCAGGCCTAGTGAGCTGTTTGCAAATACAGTGTTGATAGTTAATGGCATTTTGGAAATGGTCACCTACACACTCACACCTCTTAGCGGTGCCTTATAGGAACAGCCAGAAGCAAAGACGATACCAGCTAGTGACATTGAGCAAAATACATACATCTGGCTGTTTCTATTACAGAATTTCTCATAGGCTAGTGTGGAAACAATAGGTATCCATCCTGGGGATAGCCAGTGCGGGCATCAGTGTGCCAGGTGGAGTTGGGTAAGGCCAGCAGCCTCAGACCCCATGCTTGCTATTTAACAGAATTTGATGACACGAGAAAACTCTCACTTCTTGTTACCCCTTAGCCCTAAAAAATGTTGGCTTAGAAAGCACATTTTGAAGGTACTTTGGAGGAAGAGAAAGAAGTCACGGAAAACTTTAATCTGGCACACACAGGCAGTCATCACTTTTCACCTCCTCATTTTCCATATCTCTGCTTATTCGGTGCTACTCAGTTCAGATCTAAACAGGATGCCTCCATCTGCTGAATGTGCGTGGGTCTGAAAATTTACCGTTAAGGTCGAGTTTGTGGGTTTGAGAACACAGTTTTCTTAAGAGGGAAAAAATATTTTAAATGGTTGCCCTGTTTCCAGATGATCTCCAAACCAATCTAACCTAGTGTCCCCTAAAAATAAAATAACAGCCCAAGGGGAGAGTGTATATGTGGGACTGTGTTCTGGCATGTGGATCATTCAGAAAGATGCCAATGGACTGGATGTTTCCTCCTAGAGGAGACTTTCATGCCATTTTACTTTTTTTGTTTGTTTTTATTTTTGTTTTTCGAGGCAGGGTCTCACTCTAGCTCAGACTGACCTGAAATTTACTTTGTATTCTCAGGGTGGCCTCGAACTCACAATGATCCTCCTACCTCCGCCTCCCGAGTGCTGGGATTAAAGGTGTGCGCCACCACGCCCGGCTCCGTTTTACTTTTAAATCACTAGAAATATTATCCTTTCTGAATTTTTGCATTGAAAAGATGAAAGCACAGTTAGAGAGATGGCTCAGTGGGTAACAGCACTTGCTGTACAGGCATCAGGACCCCATTTCCACCCCCCAAGCACTCATGAAAAACACAGACATGACTGTGCATGCCTATAAACCTAGAGCTGGAGGGAGACAGGAGGATTACTGGGACTTACTGGTCAGTCAGCCTGACCAAAAGACTGGGTGCAAGGTCCAGAGGGAAATGAAGAAGAAGAGTAATAAAGGAGGATGCCTGATGGCTTTTTTTTTTTAACTCTGCACATGTGCACACTGGGTGTGTGCATCTGCATACACACACATCCATGCAACACACACACACACACACACACACACACACACACACACAAAAGAAAAAACAAAAGCCCATCTATAAATGACAAAAACAATATGAGGTTCTAGTGTCCAGAACAGGTGATGAAGTAAAGGAAGACGGAAGTGGCTCACGGGTTGCTTCAGTGTGAGTCAGCTCTCTATCATTGGGACAATATACCTGAGAAACTCAATTTAAAAGAGGAATTGGCGCTACAGGGATGGTTTAGCAGTTAAAGCATTTGCCTGCAAAGTCAAAGGACCCAGGTTCTATTCCCCAGGACCCATGTTAGCCAGATGCACAAAGGGGGACATGCATCTGGAGTTTGTTTGCAGTGGCTGGAGGCCCTGGCACACCCTTCTCTCTCTCTCTCTTTCTCTCTCTCTGTTAAATAAATAAATAAATAAATAAATAAATAAATAAATAAATAAAAATATTAAAAGAGGAAGTGGTTTTTGGTTCACAGTTTCTGAGCTTCCATCCACGATTGGCTGGTCCATGTTTCTGGGCCTGTGGTAATGTAGTCCATCACTGTGCAGAGCTTGTACTGGGCAGAGCTAGCTGCTCAGCTCATGGTGGTCAGGAAGCAGAGAGAGAGAGAGGGAAGAGAGGGGCAGGGCTCAAATATCACCTGCAAGGGCACACCCTTAGCAACTTCGACTTCACTTCCTTCTACTCAGCTGCACTTTTTTAAATTAGTTTTTAATTTTTTTGTTTTGTTTTGTTTTTCAAGGTAGGGTTTCACTGTAGCTCAGGCTGACCTGGAATTCATTATGTAGTCTCAGGCTGGCCTCAAACTCACAGCGATCCTCCAGAAAGAGAGAGAGACAGAAGAGAGAGAACTGACATGCCAGGGCCTCAGCTGCTGCAATCGATCTCCAGATGATTGCACCACCTAGTGGGCATGTGCAACCTTGTGCTTGCCTCACCTTTGTGTGTCTGGCTTATGTGGGATCTGGAGAGTCAAACCTGGGTCCTTAGGCTTTGCAGGAAAGCGCCTTAACCACTAAGCCATCTCTCCAGCCCTAAGCTGCACTTCTTAAAGGGTAAGTCCTCTCAATAATGGTGCCACAAGCTGAAGACGAGTACTTCCTTTACTTGGATAGTTGTGATGATCAGTCTTGATTGTTAAATTTGTTTTTTGAAATTTTTTCCCTGAGTTAGGGTCTCGCTCTCGCCCAGGCTGACCTGGAATTCACTACGTAGTCTCAGGGTGGCCTCAAACTCACAGCCATCCTCCTACCTCTGCTGGGATTAAAGGCTTTTGCCACCACCATGCCTGGCTTTTTTGATTGTTTACTTGATGAAATCTAGAATCAGCTAAGAGATGCCTCTGTGAAGGCATTTCCAGGAAGGATTAACTGAGAGGAGAAGACACTCTCCCCCACCTACAGTGGTGGCCCAGATATCCAGAGGTCTGAGAGAAATCACTGCTGCCCACCCGTCTTGCTGGTGAGGGCATCTGTCTCTGTTGTTGCTGCTGCTGCTGCTGCTGCCCTTCCCTGACATCAGAATCCACCTTCTTCACGTTCCAGTGTGGACTGTGGCCCTCCAGGAGCCCTCCAGGTTTTTAGCATCAGACTGGAGCTGACACCCTCAGTTTGATTCATGGACTGAGCAGCTGCTGAGTTACCAGCCTCTCTGGTGTTCAGATAGCTATTGTTGGATTACTCAGTTACTATCCATTATAAGTCTTTCTAGCGACTCACCTCTGTCTGTCTATCTGTCTATCTATCTATCATCTATTTATAATCACACATATGTTATAATACACACATATGTGTGTATGAACATACATGCATTCTATTGGTTCTGTTCCTTTAGAAGGCCTTGCCTAATAACAGAGGTCATTTCATGTCCAAACCAATGCAGCCTGCTCTTCACATCCCATCACATTTCATGTTTGCCTTTTACAATTTTTTTTGAGGAAAAGCAATTATATTCACCTACTTTACAGAGAATGTGAATGACTAAAAAAAAAAAAAAATCCATACTTTCCATGAATTATTTGCATGCTCCGTCGAGGTAGTTCTTGAAAGGAAATTGAAAATTGGAGTGTTGTGGGTGTGGATGTCTGGGACCTGGAGGATTGCTTCTGGGTGAGCACTTTCCCACCTGCTGTTTTCTTCTACATGGACATGGGAGGATCCTAACAGCTGTGGTCTTTCTTAGCAATCAATGGTTGGAGGGACATCAATAGAGAGGTGGAAGGATTCAAGCTCTTGTAATGTTCCCCCAACACTTAGGTGGCCAAACTGGGTCCATCTGAGTGCTAGTCAGGCTGATGGGGCCTGTGTGTGGTCCCAGGATCAGAGATTGAGCAAAGTGCCACACTGCAGATATGCAGGGGTGGCTAGAGGCAGAGACTCTGAACACTGGAGTCCTTGGAGTGCCCTGAGTGTGAATAGACAAACCTTACCTCCTGGTAAGAAAGAGCTGATATGGGGGTTGTCAGAGGTGGTGGCTCCGTGAGTAAAATGCTTGTTGAATAAGCATGAGGTTCTGAGTTTGAGTCCTCAGTGCCTAGGTAAAAGCCAGGTGTGCGTGGTTGCCTGTAATCCCAGTGCTTGGGTGGCAAGATAGGAGATCCCTGAGGCAAGCTGATTAAGTGGACTAGCTGAATCAGTGAGCTTCGGTTTCAAGTGAGAGATACTTTTCAATAAGTAAGATAGAGAGCAACGAAGGAGGACACTTAACGTCAACTTTTAGGCTTCTCCTCTGTATGCTCCCACACATGCAAACAGGCATACAGACATACATGCATAACACACACATACATGCAAAAGAAAGAAAAGAAAGAAAGAAAGAAAAAGGAAGGAAGGAAGGAAGGAAGGAAGGAAGGAAGGAAGAAAGAAAGAAAGAAAGAAAGAAAGAAAAAAAGAAAGAAAGAGCTGACATGGAAAACAAAACCAAGCAGTGAGAATGATGTGAAGGTTTGGGGTAACAGCCAGCCAGGAGCTGTGCTTGACTGTCCCCCACCCTCCGCCCTCTGTGAGCATCTGATGAGTGGTCCATGGCAGGTGGGAGGACTCACAGGCGCAGGGCCTGGTGAACAGTGTGCAAAGAAGTGTTGCTCATTGTGTACTTTGCAGCGATCAGCCCACTGCCTGGCACGTCTTGTTCTGCATAGATACATTGTGTATATATTCAGGATTTTGCCTTAAAATACTATGCTTTATGCAGCCACAAAGTAGCATCTTTGGTTAGCCTATAATCCGTATTTCCTACCTCTCTCTAGCAAAGACAATGCCCTTTACATTTAAAAAACAAAAGCTTTCCTGCCAGTTCTTCTCATCAGAGCGCTGAGGCTTTCCACCCTGGAAAGGCATAATGATGTGAGGCCCTACAGACTCGCCTCATCTAAGTCTGCTGGCACTTTAGGAACCAATGGGTTTTGACAGCTCACCCTTTGATGTCTAGGATGGACAAAGCCTCAATGTCCTGTGAGTCCTGAGCTGTGATCTCCATCGCCATCCTTTATGCCAGGATGGACAAACTTGCTCACCTGCAGCTACTTGCTGTATCCCTGGTACCCAACAGAGCTCAATTGCAGACTTCCTAGGATCTTCCTGTTCCTTTCCTAGTCATGGAAATGCATTCATCTACCAGTGACTTGGAATTCTCTGGGTATTGGCCAGAGAATGTCCACTTAGAATTAAACACAGCACTGGCATCTATGACTTGAATTGGTTCTGGGAAATATGGCATCTGGGACTTAACTCTGGGATAATTAGCTTGACCCTCTGTGTTGTAGTTACCTTCCCGTTGCTGGACAAACATCTGACTAAAAGTAGCTGATGGGAGGAAGGCTTTCCACTTTATTTTATTTTGGCTTAGAGTCTCGAGGGGAAGCTTGAAGATGGCAGGGGAAAGCATGGCATGAGCAAAGGCTGGACGTCACCTCTGCCACAGCAGGTGGAAAACAGCATGGGGAGAGAGAGCCAACTCTGGCAAGGGGATCTGGCTACAACACCCCTAAGGCCATCCCCAGAGACACACATCCTCTAGCAAGGCTCCACCTCTTAAACTGCAGTAGCTCGGGACCAACATTGAAAACACATGCATTTAGGAGGGACATCTGATTCAAGCCACCACACCTTGCCTGGCCCAACCTCTTCTCAAGGGCTCCCCTCTGCTCCCCCATTCGGTTATGCACCTCACTGTGGTTGCATTTGTCCCCTGGCTTCTATGACAACTGGTTGCAGCTCGGAAGCAGGAAGCAGCCCAGGTGGTGGTTCACTGCATGTCCCCTGCAAAAGTCTGGGCTTACCTGAGAGTGTCCCGCCCAAGCTTTCCTGTAGCCACCGGCACTTCTAACAGAACGACTACATCCTCAGCCTGCATCTGCTGCTAGTGGAGCTGTCCCTGCAGGGTCCACCATCCACATGCTAATTTGATATGGGAAGGCCTGTGAAAGAGGTAGGTCCAGGGTTTCATGGCGTACAGATGAGAAAGCTAAGGCTCTGACTTAATTGCTCCAATAAATGCAGTCATGAAGTTCCTTGGCTGAGGCAATGTAAGGAAGTGGCTGAATCAAAGACTAGACCTGGCTGAGGGACAGTCACATGATAAAGTCATGTGGTACCCAGATGGCTTGGGATCTTGATCAAGGATTGGGTGCTGAAATCATTCATTCATTTCGTAAATACTTACCTAGGTGCCCACTGTTGCAAAGCACTCTCCTTAAGTCTGCCCGGGACACAAGTCACCAAGAGACAACTTGCCTGGTCCTGCCAGCTCTTGCCTTCACTGACTTCTTCTCAGGAATACTGGATGGCCGGCCCTGAACTCACACGTGTCTCTGGCTGCACTTCCATGCTCCGGTATACATGGACACCACAACAGGGTGACCCATGCCTGCCCAGCTTTGGGTCTGTGTCTCTGCGGCTTGTCCCTCGAGGGGCCCTTTCAGGCAGGACCTGAGTTTCTAACTTGTTCACTGTTTTTTGAAGGCAAAACAAAGCCCAGAAAATTTGGTAAATGCTTCTGAAGAAACATCTCGGAGAATCAACAAGGAACAAGAATGAGACCATGGCTCCTTTCTGCACCTGCTGGTGATGGTGCAGGTAAAATGTCTCTCAAGGTCAAGCTTCTGAGGGAGGTTGAGTAGTAACACTGAAAAGAGTACGGCTGGATTTGCAACTGCTTTTACTTTAAAAATCACTGGTGAACATCATTTTAGAGGAAAAACATAAAATGCTAAATCTGGGCTAAAAATACCTCATGTTTGTGGTACGTACTGAACCTCAGCATATAAAATAATACATAGTTGATTTGATTCACAAAACAAGCCTAAGAGATCAGTGATACACTATAATTATCTAGAATCTTTTGTAGACAGGGAACGTGAAAACTCAGCTTTCTGGGCTGTCAGAAATGTTTTCCTTCATTCCTTTTTTTTTTTTCTTTTTCTAATCTTCTTTAAAATATTGGTGTGAATTAAACACACTGAGGAGGAAGCCAGCAAACATCTTCTATATGTAGTTATGAAAATAAGAGCAGATTGTTATTACTCCCATCTGGGACGCCAGATGTTTGCAGACTGGTGTGGGAGTTGCCGCACATTTCTGACCCCAAACTCATGACCTGGTTAAATGTGTTTAAAACATCCTCTTTGTTGCTCTAGACATGTACATGCAATTGACCAAAATGAACCCTATGAATACCTGTAATCTGTGAAGAAGGCCCAGGCAATCATCACTGGTTAGGTCTGGGGGCTTTTTTGGCTCTGGTTGGACACATTGTTCACAGTAGGGAAGGACAGAATTTGGATGGTGCCTCACAGGACATCACGATTTTAATAAAGCCACACCCTGTCTGGCTACTGCTGAAGGCAGGAAGTCCAGCGCAGAGCTTCCTCAGGACTTTTATCTTGAAATGTCAGAGACGATATAGATTTTCCTTTATTCATACATCTAGAGGGTCAAAGGTGGAGGCATAGAGCTAAGCAGAAAGTGCTATTTAATCAGTTGTAACATTTCTGTGTCAGCTGCTTCAGGCCAAGTGGTCCACACATTTATCATCTTAACATGGAGTCTGAATGCAATGTCCCCATCTGGGATTGGAGCTGTCACCCTTACTTGGCTCACACAGAGTCTTTGGAAAGTGGGGCTCCTTTTGTGAGTGCAAATGAGACAGTGGAGGAAAGGTGATAGCTAGCAGACCTCTGAACTTCCAGAATTTTTTTCAGTACAAAATAACTGTGGAATATCCATCATAACATAGGTGTCATTGGATAGGTCTATAATATGTGTGGTGGTTTGATTCAGGTGTCCCCCATAAACTTAGGTGTTCTGAATGCTAGGTTCCCAGCTGACGGAGATTTGGGAATTAATGTCTCCTGGAGGCAGGGTATTATTGGGGGTGCGATTATGGGTATTATAGCCAACTCTCCCTTGCCAGTGTTTGGCACACTCTCCTGTTCCTATTGTCCACCTTATATTGGCTAGGGGGTGATGTCCACCCTCTGCTTATGCCATCATTTTCCCTGCCATCATGGAGCTTCCCCCTCAAGCCTATAAGCCAAAATAAACCTCTCTTTTTCCCCACAAGCTGCTCTTGGTCGGGTGATTTCTATCAACAATGTGAACCTGACTACAACAAGATAGTTAGTGCTCCAGAGTGCAGAAAAAAATGTACCAATTGTCTTGATCCACAATGGCATGACACAATTCTCCTGGCAGTTTGGTGAAAAGGCTACCAGGACAGAGTGTCTGGGCAGTAAGGATCATGAATCTCCTTGACTGTGGTCACAGTGTAATACAGCCTTCAGCCAAGCCTGTGTTTTATGTCTTTGTAAGACTGAACAAGATTATAGGTAATACTTGAAGAATAAAAACCTCAAGGAGAAGGACGTCAGGAGAAAACTAGGAAAGCCTAAAACATGGGTGTCGGTCACTAGCACCCATGCTGGTTCACTAGTTAGGACAACTGTGCCATTGTAGTGCACAAACAGGAAGATGAGCAAAAGATGGCAGTGTGTGCTGGGAGGTCCTGTGTGCAGACAGCTGCCAGAACAGCAAAGATAACAGGTGCTTTCAGAAACCTGTACATTAATTCTCTGTAGAGAGGGATTGGGGAGTGACTGAGAGGGACTCAGGGGGCCTACAAGGGAGGTGGGAATGCTAATTTTCTGTAGTTAGGTGTGGCTACACAGGTGCATTTTGTCTTAATTCCTAATGTTGTCCTTCCTCAGTGGGCATGTCCATCTTCAGATGCAGTAGGCAAGAAGTTAAGTTAAAGGATTGTTTTTTCTATTTCTTTCTTTATTTGCAAGCAGAGAGAGAGATAGAAGAGAGACAGACTGAGAGAAAGGGCATGCCAGAGCCTCCAGCCATTGCAAATAGATTCCAGAAGCATGTGCCACCTTGTGCCTCTGGCTCCATGTGGGTACTGGGGAATCAAATTCAAGACTTTGGGCTCTGCAGGTAAGTGCCTTCACCACTAAGCCATCTCTCCAGCTCTGGATAAACCAGTTTAACAAAGTACCTCTGTTTGCCTTCATCAAGTGGAGGATCTGAATCCAGTGGCTATTAGCTTTTGTCAGACTGGTTTAAACAATTTTTCTATTTAATTTGTTTTTAGAAGTGAATTATCCATCAGGAATAAGAGGAGAAAAACCACATTGACTACTGCTATTCCACATTATACTGGAAATTATACCCAGAATATAATTAGACACGAAAAAGAAATAAAAGGCATCTGAATGAGAAAGGAAAACAATAAACCCATCTCCTTTGACAGGTAACAGGATCCCACATACAGAAAAGCCTGAGAATCTACAAGGGACTGACTAAAGCTAATTGAATCACCTATGCTTCTATACATCTGCAATGAACAATCAAAAGAATTAAGGAAACAACTCCATTTACAAAGCACCTAAAATAACAAAATAACTTGGAATAAATTTAACCAAGGCAGCTAAAGAAAGACTTATACAGTGAAAACTAGAAAATATAGCTGAAAGGCATCAAGAACAACAGAGTAAATGGGAAAATATCATGATCACATGTTAGATGGTGGTACTCCTGAAGTGATGGACAGATTCAACGTAATCCCTATCAAATTTGCAAAAGTCTTTTCCCCTTCAAATCCTCAAACACATATGAATTGTAGGGGATCCCAAATAACTAGAGTAAAGTTGCAAAAGAAAAATAAAATTGTGGAATAATATAAAATCATCTCTTCTGATTTCAAATTTTACTAATCAAAAGCAGTTTGTGGGGCTAAAGAGATGCTTCAGCAGTTTAAGGCATTTGCCACAAACCCTAACGACCAGGGTTCAATTTCCCAGTACCCATGTAGAGCCAGGTGCTCAAAGTGGCACGTCCATCTAACATTCATTTGTAATGGCTGGAGGTCCTGGTGTGCCCCATTCCCTCCCTCTCTCTCTCTCTGCTTGCAATAAAATAATTAAAAATATTTTTAAATGAAAAAAAAAACAGTTTGTACTTATTCAGGATAACCCAAAACTTATGTGGTCAACTGGCTTGACAGAAATGCCAACTTCATTCATTGGGAGAAAGAACGGTGTCTTCAACAACAACAAGAACAAAAGCCAGAAGCAACTTTTCATGACTTTTAGTTTGACAATGGAATTTTAGATGTAGCCTCAAACTACAAACAACAACAACAACAACAACAACAAAAAAAAAAACAGATAAATTGAATTTAATCAAAATGTATTATTTTTATTTTTATTATATTTTATTTTTATTTATTTTCAAGCAGAGAAAGAGAGAGAAGGAAGAGAGAGAGAGAGAGAGAGAGAGAGAGAGAGTGAATGGGTATCCCAGGTGTCTGACCAGTCCCTTAATCAAAGTTTAAAAATTTCACATATGGAAGGATATAATCAAGAAAGTGAGCTGGGAGTGGTGGCGCATGTTTTTAATCCCAGCACTTGGGAGGCAGAGGTAGGAGGATCACCATGAGATCGAGGCCACCCTGAGATTACACAGTGAATTCCAGGTCAGTCTGAACAAGAGTGAGACCCTACCTCAGAAAAACCAAAAAGAAAAACAAAGTGAAACTACCTACACATAGGAGAAAGTATTTACACATCATATGCACAATTTTCATAATATAAAAAAGACACTTGAAGACTCAAAATAACAAGAAAAATCCAGACAATCCAATTTTTAAAAGAGAAGTTCTTCTAAAGAAGATATATAAATGGCCAGTAAACACATGAAAAAAAATGATCAATGTTATTAATCATTAGGGAAAGGTAAATCAAAACCACAATGAGGGCTGGAGAGATGGCTTAGTGGTTAAGGCGCTTGCCTGCGAAGCCTAAGGACCCACGTTTGACTCTCCAGATCTCACATAAGCCAGATGCACAAAGGTGAGTCAAGTGCAAGGTTGCACATGCACACTAGGTGGTGCAAACATCTGGAGTTTGATTGCCGTGGCTGAGACCCTGGCAAGCCAATTCTCTCTCTCTCTCTCTCTCTCTCTCAAGTGAAAACAAAACATGAGATTCCACTTCTACCCAGCTAAAATGAAAAACAAGGCCACATGCCTTTAATCCCAGCACTTGGGAGGCAGAGATAGGAGGATCGCTGTGAGTTCAGGTCAGCCTGGGCTTGAGTGCAACCCTACTTCGAGACAAACAAACAAAACAACAACAAAAAAAGAAAGAAAGAAATAAAAAAGAAAAAAAACCTCCCAAACTAAGAATATCAAGTGTTGATGGTTTGCAGAGAAAGCGGGACTGTCCCTGTGCATTGCTTGAGGGAATGTACCATAGTGTAGTGCAGCCATTGTGGAAACCATCTTGGTTGTTTCTGAAAAGCTGAACAAAGCATTGCCATATATATTTGTCTCCCTAGGCTGCCATACAAAATGCCAAAGAATGGGAGGCTTAAACAGAGAAGTTTATTTCTCACAGCTTTGAAGCTGGGATGGCCACATAATATTAACAAAAGTAAAATTAGTGGTTACCAGGTGGTGGGGGAACTTAAATGGGCATAGAATTTCTACTTGGGGTGATGAAAAGTTCTAGGAAACATGATGATTCTGCAATATATTTAAGGCCAATAAGTGCATATTTACAATGGCAAATTGTAAACGATATATATTTTGTAATTGAAATTTTAAAATGATCACCTAGAGATTTTAAATACAGGAATTACCTACACAGAGGAAAAAAGTGACATCACAAACTATTTTTTTATTTTTTATTTTACTTTTTTAATTTGAGAGAGACAGAGAGAGAGAGAGAGGAGAAGACAGATAGAGAATGGGCACACCAGGAACCTCTCAGCCACTGTGAATGAATTCCAGATGCATGCGCCTCCTTGTGCGCATGTGCGACATTGCACACTTGCGTCACTTTTGCGTCTGGCTAAACATGGGATCTGGAGAATTGCTTGGGCATTCTTAGGCTTCGCAGGCAGGTGCCTTAACTGCTAAGCCATCTCTCCAGCCCACAAACTATTTATTTCAATTTGAGGTCAACCCATTGCTACCTGTTGCACAACAAATGAAGTAGTCACAACTTTGTGAAGGGAAATATGGAGTCTGAACTGCACACTGAGAAATAGTTAAATCAGTCAGGCTTGGAGGCACACATCAGCAATCCCAGTACCTGGAGGCTGAGGCAGGAGGATTGCAAGGTTCAAGTCAGCTTAGGCCACACAGTGAGACACTGTCTAATATGCACAAAGTAAAAATAAAACACTCAAGAATTAGAAACATTAGAGAAGTAACTGATGGATGTGTGACTCCAACCGAGGTCCTGGTTCCACGGTCTACCTAATCTTGGGTTCACAGAGTGAAATCAGGCAGAGCTACCATATTTTGGATGTTTGAACCAAGACTTGCCAAAACACAAGTGATGTGTCCATAGGATCACCTTAGTGGGGTGGGTTGGTCTGGAGAAGATTGGTTGGTGCAGTAACAGAAGGGAATATATGAGCCTGGACCAGGGATGGAGTCATGTGAAAGGAGAGGAAGGGGCAAATCCAAGTATAGTTCTGGGGAAGAGGCGCAGGGCTTAATGACTCCTGGAGACAGACCATGGTGACTGAAAAGGAGAGGGCCAGCCTGGAAGCAGGAGTGGTGTGCTGCTGCTGCTGGTAAGGAGACATTTGAAGAAGACCTCCCATTATCTTAATGCTCAGCGTGTCTTCATCTCCCAACCACATGAATACTAGTGTCACCAACAAAATTAAGCTCACTATAGTTGGCTCTTGGGAACTAAATATCTCAGAATACAAACCTCTCTACAAATGATCACCTTTCCCTTTTTTTTGGTATGTATGTATGTATGCACGCATGTGTTCATGTGTGTGTGTATGGAGGTCATAGAACAACTGTTGCATTGCTGGAAGAAAACACCTGACCAATAGCAGCTTGTGGGAAAAAGGGGATTATAGCAGACAGCTTCAGGTTCGCTGAGATGAACTTCCAGACCAGGCACAGTTATGGAGGAAGGGATATTATTTATTGAAGCTTACAGATCCAGGGGAAGTTCCATAAAGGCAGGAGAAGCAGCCTGCTTTCACAGGGCCAAGCAGAGAGAGACAAAGCCAACCAGCCACCACAGCACACAGAGCAAAAACTACAGCCAAAAGGTCACACAGCACACTTCAGGAACTCCTGCTAGGCACATTTGCATATCTTTACAATGGAATCTCAAACCATCACCACACCTTAAGACCAGCCCCCAGTGACCTTGCCTCTAGCAAGGTGATTGCAGATGCAAACTATAAAGTAATAAAACATTGAATATATTGGGGGACATATATTCAAACTACCACACCCTGCAAATGCACAAGCACCTGCATTTGAAACCCCAAACTCCTGGTAAAGGCCAGCAGCTGTGGGAGAAAGGAGAATTTCCAGGAAGCTGGCCACCAGCTAGCCAGGCAGTGAATAATGAAAAACCCTGAAAGTTGTGGTGGTTTGATTCAGATGTCCTGCATAAACCTAGGTGTTCTGAACACTAGGTCCCCAGCTGATGGCATTTGGGAATTAGATCCTCCTGGAGGCAGTGTATTGTTGGGGGTGGGCTTATGGGTGTTATAGCCAGCTTCCTCTTGCCAGTGTTTGGCACACTCTCCTGTTGCTGTTGTCCATCTGATGTTGACCAGAAGTCGATGCCCACCTCATGCTATTGTTTTCCCCAGACATCACATAACTTTCCCAAGAGTCTATAAGCCAAAATATCCCTGTGGTAGTTTGAATATATGGCCCCCAATATATTCAGTGTTTTATTAGTTATAGTTTGCATCTGCAATCACCTTGCTAGAGGCAATGTCACTGGGGGCCGGTTTTAAGGTGTGGTGATGGTTTGAGATTCCATTGTAAAGATATGCAAATGTGCCTAGCAGGAGTTCCTGAAGTGTGCTGTGTGACCTTTTGGCTGTAGTTTTTGCTCTGTGTGCTGTGGTGGCTGGTTGGCTTTGTCTCTCTCTGCTTGGCCCTGTGAAAGCAGGCTGCTTCTCCTGCCTTTATGGAACTTCCCCTGGATCTGTAAGCTTCAATAAATAATATCCCTTCCTCCATAACTGTGCCTGGTCTGGAAGTTCATCTCAGCGAACCTGAAGCTGTCTGCAACAGTAAAGTGGTACCAAGGAGTGTGGGGTGAGATGAACCTGACCGTGTGGATATTCGTCTTTTGGAACCTTTGTTTTGGAGGAATGGGCATGGACTTGGTGCTTGCAACTGAAGATGCCTTCTGGAGTGGTAAGCCAAGTTTTATGGACTATTCTGATGAGAGTTTGAGAATGCTAAGCGCAGATAGTATTGAACTTCGAGGCTTGGCTTATGAGCTTTCTAAGGGGAAGGAAAGACTGCAGAGGACTTTGTTGGAACTGGGCTACTGGCATAAGGGATGGCTACGTTCCGCTATCCAGGCCCAGAGTGTTTGATCAAACTTAAATTTGTAATGGACTGATGTACTTGGCTAAAGATATTGGACTGAGAGATTTAAGATTTTAAGTTGGAAGACTTGAAGCAAGTTAAAAGTAGAAGCATTGAGGCTGGTTTAACTGCTATTGTCAAACACATTAGCAATCTTAAGGAAGGTGGAAAGAAGGTGGCCAGACTTGATTTACATTAAAACAATGGAGAGGATGCCTGAGGAAAGACTGTTAAAAATGCAAATTCTTGGAAAGAGTTGACTGGAGAAGGAACCTGCTTTTCAAGGCGATGGTTTATTTTGTCCCTGGATTAAGAATATGGCTGTGTCCTTCACACCTGGTATTAGTTTTGGAAGCATGAAAAATGCATGGAATGGTCATGAGTTGCACACGGTTCCAGGAGCCGCTGCTGAGATGCAGCATGAAGGCAGGGCATGAAGTCCCTGAGGAATAGGCTGGAAGAGCCTTTTGGAAGATGGACCGTGGTTTGCATGGAGACCTGAAGATGTTTTGGATATACCAGGACTGTGCAAAGGGCTACCATGGAGTGCAGTGTTGGCATGGGATGAAAGTTTTCCCTGGCGACTCTGCCCAGCTGGAGGGGCGGAATTGGAAAACCTGGAGACTGTCAGTCTCTGGTTATATTGAACTTGAACTGCAGAAGTTTGATGACTGCTGATGGTGGTTAAGTTTGCATTATTCTAGTCTCTCCTTGCTATGCCTTATACCAGTTAAAATGTTTACTCTGTGCCTTTACATGTTGAAAGTATTTAACTTGTTTGATTTTATAGGACTCACTATCTTAAGTTGATCAAGACTGTGAGAACCTTTGAAATTGGACTGAGTACAATTTACAATGTGTGATAGTTATAAATCTATTGGGGGCCAGGAGCTAAATATATTGGGGCCAGGGGCGGAATGTGGTAGTTTTGAATATATGTCCCCCAATATATTCAATGTTTTATTACTTTATAGTTTGCATCTGCAATCACCTTGCTAGAGGCAAGGTCACTGGGGGCTGGTCTTAAGGTGTGGTGATGGTTTGAGATTCCATTGTAAAGATATGCAAATGTGCCTAGCAGGAGTTCCTGAAGTGTGCTGTGTGACCTTTTGGCTGTAGTTTTACTCTGTGTGCTGTGGT
Organism: Orientallactaga sibirica; assembly: GCA_036365145.1. Lineage (NCBI taxonomy): Eukaryota > Metazoa > Chordata > Mammalia > Rodentia > Dipodidae > Orientallactaga > Orientallactaga sibirica. The sequence continues at coordinate 111,135,321 of JAEOAD010000001.1, read as the reverse complement.
GGCTGGTTGGCTTTCTCTCTCTCTGCTTGGTCCTGTGGAGAGCAGGCCGCTTCTCTTGCCATTATGGAACTTCCCTGGATCTGTAGCTTCAATAAATAATATCCCTTCCTCCATAACTGTGCCTGGTCTGGAGTTCATCAAATTAAAAGAAAGACAATGGAGAGAGGTAGGGGATATGATGGAGACTGGTGTTCTAAAGTGGAATGGGGGAAGGGGAGGGGAGGGAAATATCAGATGTTTTTTGTATGTAAGTATAGAAGGTGTCAATAAAAAAATTAATAATTTTTTAAAAAGGTTGTACCAAAAATGAGGTCAATAGTAATTCAAGTTAACACCTAATTTTATTGTCATATATTCCTAAGCACAAAGTTCAAAGTTCTACCTGCCTATTTTTTTTTATTCAAGGAACCCTGGTTTTGTTGTTCTTACCTATGAACAAAAACATTAATATAGCTAAATTTATATAGTGATCCAACAGTACACGTGATTTCTGATGGAAAGGGTGAGGAGTGGGTGGGTGCTGACATAGGGCTGAGAGCTCAGTTCCCACCCAACTGCATCTCTAGCTTTGAGTGGTGTTTCTGCACATCTGTGGCAAAAAGAGAAGCCATGGTTGTCTCCCACTGCCGCTGCAGCTGAAACCAAGCTGACAAGTCATCTTGTGCAGCCACAGAGACCCAGCAGAGCTGTCTAGAGGCACAAAGACTGCTGACACTTACACTCCGCTCGGTTCTCACATCTCCTCCCTGGAGACTCAAGTGATAGAGTTTTAGAGAACTTGCCAGATTTTTATATTCTAATAAGCCAGAAGAAAGCAAAGCAAGTCTATTAATTCAATGAGGATTTTACATATTTATGTCTTCGATTGTCATCCCCTAGGACTCTCAGTATACTGAAGCTGAGCGGAAGTATTGCTAAAACTATAGAACAAAAGAAGTTTGAGATGTATTCATCATGTTATCTAACAGAACAACAGAACAATAGATGTGCAAATACGAAGGGTTCCTCTCTCTTTCTTTCTCCCTCCTCCCCCCCCTTCTCTCTTTCTCTCGTATTACCCCTGGCTGGTATGGAATTCTTTATGTAGACTGGGCTGACATTGAACTTGCAGTAATCATTCTGCCTTTGTCTCCCAACTGCTGGGATTCCAGGCAAGTGCAACAATGCTCCGATTGGATAGATTTGGCATGTGTATATTTATGTGTAGTATGTAGTATGGTGATGGTATATGGTGTATGCATGTGTGAAGATGTGTGTGCCCATGGGTGCGTGGAGGCCAGGCGAGAACGTTGGGTGTTCTTCTATCACTCATCTGCTTATTTCCTTGACATTGCGTCTCTCACTGAACCTGGAGCTGCTGTTTTTCCAGTGGGCCCCAGAGATTCTCCAGTGTCTGCTCCTCTCCACAGGACTGGAATTATAGGCATGCGTTAGCCACACTCAGCTGTGTACATGGTGCTAGGGGATCAAACCCAGGGTGAATCCGGCCCTCTCAGGCTTTCACGCTTGTGTGGCAAGTGTTGAACCATCTCCCCAGACCCTGTCTTATTCATTTTGAATGAAGGTGTCTTGACCTACAATATAGAGCATTATAAAGGCAAGTCATTACACTTAGGAAAGCGGCCAGAGACATAGCCTATATGAACCCGTAGACTTGAAGTACCTTGAGAGCAGAAAGCGCATCAAGTGAGCTTTCACATCCACGGCTGCATCTCCAGTGTCCAGCATGGTAGATGATCCTTGGTATGCATTCACAGGATGGGCGGATGCTTAAGCCGATGTTACGCACGTCATACGATAACTCTAGTTGCATTACGGAGAAAAGGTACCCTAAGTGCAACGCCAGTGTAATATAGGAGACTTTAAAATGAATTATTATGTGGGGCATGTTGCTTCTGTACAAAGTTGCTGAACCTATGGATTGCAATACAAAATAATTAGATCTGTAAACATTTTAATGTTGCTTGGTAACAACCACATACAGTTCATGGCTCATTTTGTTTTAAAAAGAATCCAGTGAAGGCATTTAAAATATGCATTAAGCTGAGCATGGTATGAAGGTAATCTCAGCATCAAGAAGCTGAGGTGGGAGGATATTGAGTTCAAAGCCAAGCTGAGAAACATAGCAAGACTGCCATCTCAGAGGACACACACACACACACACACACATACACACACACTCATACGCACACCCTACAACACACACATAGGTATATATATATATGTATGTATATGTATAATGTATGCATATACTTAAATGCAGCCCTCTTCACCGCTTTGAATCTTAAATTCACTCTCTAACCACCTAACCTCCAGATAGTCTCTGGCTGGCTATTAAAAGCTGGTGATGAATCACTCGAAAAAGGAATTCTTATTGCTTCTGGGGTCTCTCCATTACTGCAAATCCCTAAATTGCCCAGAACTGCAGCTTTGAAGAAGCTCCTAAGATTCCAACTATGAATTTAATATAATCTTCCTTCCTGACATATCTTTTAAACTTCCTGTTTAATTATTTACTGGCTACACCTTTAAATATTGCTCTGGCGCAGACCACTGCCCTCCCTGACTGCTGAACCCGTCCTCGTCCTCCCTCCCTGTGTACTGTAGTTCACGCTCCCTCCCATGCGCGTGCATGTGTGCCGCGCCCGCCTGTCACTGTTCTAGGAACATCCTATCCTAATGGACTGAATGAGGAACTTCTCTTGGTCTTGAACTCAGTTACTGACATTTTGACTGACATCAAGCATGAAAATCACATTACCCTGGTTGTATAAAACCTTCACTGGCTACCTGTAAAGTACGGGATTATGTGTAAAGTCCTAGTTATTAACTTACAAGTCCTTAAATTGACTTGGGTTTGAATACCTCAGAGACATTCTGGAACCATACATCCCCAGTCGTTTCCTTTGGTCTCACTCAATTGGATTAGTTCTTTTTGGCTGAAGACATTGAGCTACAGGGCATTTTTAATGTTTGCTCTCTACTTATGGAATTTATTAGCCATGGAGGTCAGGCCGTCTTACTTTCTGTCAAGCTTTCAGTCCGAATTTAAGTAGTACCTTTCTCAGATAGCTGATTTGGTTAAATAAGTCATAAATCGATCCAGTGTTGTTTAGTCCTTGGATCACCATTCTTCTTTCGAATTTTTATGAATCTGCTGTAAGACTTTGACATTCTACAATTAAATTTTATATTATTCCACTTAATATCTTTGTTTTTCACATGTTGGCTTGAAACGTTGTCAAAGTGAATTTACTAATTAAATGTTTTGCATGACATAATACTTTCTCACATCAGTTTCAGAAGGATGTCACAAGGACGAGATGTTATATGTAAAAGTACTTGGGTTGTGAAATATCACAATATTAAATTCAATTTGTACATATATTTCACCTTATTTTGATTATGAATCAATCACTTCACTGCTGTGGTATTCAGAAATTAATTGTTGGGTGGATGGATGAATGCCCGACACACAGGAGAATGCACAGGCAGAGGTCATTGATTTCTTTAGCAAATTTTAATTTAACATCTTGTGATAAGGTATAAATATGTCAGAAGTGAACTAACAGTAAAATAACTTAAATAGCAGGCTGAGACAACACAGGGAACTATGATACACAAAGTTAGCACCCCGTTAATGGCCAAATGAGTTCCACATCTAATTACAGCTGTGCAATGTCTAAGAAGAGTCAAGTTTCTCTCGTTGGAGAAAAGGAAATATGCCCATGTAAGAATGGGATGGGGAGGTGGTGGGCATTATAAGGAAATGGAATGATATTAGGAAAGGATAAACCATGGATTTTTCTTGAAGTTGGAGGGGCATACAAATTAAATACATTTGTCTGGAAGATAATTTAGACAAAATGTAAGTAGGGAAAAAAATGGGCTGGATGGATGGCTTAGCGGTTAAGGCATTTGCCTGCCAAAGGACCTGGGTTTGATTTCCTAGGACCCACATAAGCCAGATGTACAAGGTGGTACATGAGTCTGGAGTTCGTTAGAAGTGACTGGAGGCCCTGGCATGCCCATTCTCTCTCTTTCTCTTCCTCTCTCTCTCTCTCTCAAATAAATAAATAAATAAAAACTTTTTTTAAAAAAAAAAAAGTAGGGCTTATCCTATATAAATTATCAAATTAAGAGGTTCCTTCTTTTTTTAATGGGGAGAAGAGATTACTTTGATTTTTCTTAAAACTTTGACCCAGGTTGGGTCCAGAGAGATGGGATAGGCAAAACTGGGGGTGCAAGGATGTAAAGTTAGAAGTTGCTGGTAATATGGCTTCCCTATTTTGTCTTGTTTGAGGACAGGTTGGTGCGACTGAGGAGACAAGTCTGAAGTCAGTGCTAGAGCTTGATAGCATGCTTAAGGATCACTGCAAACATTTCCTTAAAGCTCTTGCATGTCCGTCTGGAAATCCTACTTGAAAAGAAATGTGTTCTCACCATAGGTGAGAAAGCAGCATTGGCTCAATCAATTTGATAGAAGTCAATTCAACAAAAATTAGCAGGGCCTAGGTTAGGGCACCTGATTCCTGCTGTCTGGAGGTAACAGAGATTAGAATGTATTTGCAAAGTTTCGCTTGACACAGGAAGCATCAGGTGGCTCACAGACCGAGCAAACATCAAGGTTCGTGTGTGCCTAGTACTTGGTGTATGCATGCTTGTATGTGTGTCAGTACACATGCAGGTATGTGCTTATGGAGGCCGGAAGTCAATGTAGGATATCTTTCTCTATTGCTTGTCTAGCTTATTTATATGAGACAGGGCCTCCCACTGAACCTCAGACTCACCAATTCAGCCAGACAAAGCCCTGAGGGTCCTGTTGTTTCACCTCCCTTGCACTGGGATTAAAGCAGGCGTCCCTATACCTGGCATTTTACCTGGGTCCTGGTAATTCAAACCCAGTTGATGCTGCAAGTATTTTATTTACTGAGCCATTGTCCCAGCCCCAAATACCAAAATTAATACCAAATGTAGTCAATCTGAGTCCACACAGTTCAGAGTAAAGGATAAAGGGGGAGAAAAAGACTTAATTAGGTGAGGGCCCCAGCGGAAACCCACTGCTCAAAGGGGACCTGTGGGACAGTAATACAAGCATCATGTGGAAAACTGACAAAACTGCAGAGCCGCAGGCTCATCGCAGACATTCTGAGCCAGAATCAACGTGTGCACTAGACCCCGGGCAATCCCCATGCACATTGCAGACTAGGAAACGCTGTGTTATAAGGGCCAATAGACCTGTTCAAGTTGGTGAACATCAAACAAAGAACTCTAGGAAAAGCATGTGGGTTGTCCCAGGTGTATCGATGTCCTCCCTGAATCCCTTCCTCTCACAGACCTTCTGGATTCTGGCACAGAGTATGCAGTGTAAAGTGCTACTCAGTGACCAGCCCTGTGGAAATTATCTCCTGAAGTCTGATGGGTAGAAATATTTGAGAAGTAAGCTTATGAATAGGCAAGAGGTGAAAATGCCTCCCAAGCATGTCTAATTCTATGCAGAAACGCCTGCAGGTATGGTTGGAACCACTGTTTTCAAAGGATTAAAAAACAAAGATACAGTGCAATGAATGAATTAGTGAATGAATGGATGAGTAAGAGACATAAGAGGAAGTGAGGCATAATCCTATGACCCTAGCACCTGGGATGCTAAAACAGGAGGACAGCTAGATCCAGGCCACCCTGGGCTATATAAAGCGATCTTGTCTCAAAGAAAATGCCACTTGCCGGTTTCTGTCATATTGTTTCCATTTACCTAGCTTGAGCTGGTCAGAGTAGTTCATAACAGAAAATAGACATTTTAGTGAAATTGGAAAAATCCAAGACATAATGCCAAACAGAATCGGCTAGAAATAAACAAGTATGCCATGATCTTCTCCATACAAAATGTGGTGGTCAGGCCTAGGGTTTTAAGTAAACAGCTATAGAGTACATCTTACAATTTTTAAAATCTCCTCCTCTTTCCTCCTTTCTCCTCCCCTTCTCCTCTTCTCTTTTCTCTTTTCCTCCTCTCTTTCACATGGTTCCCATGCAAATCACAATTATCTGAAAGCCTGCCAAGGCCAAGATGTAATTGAAGGTGGCATTTAAACCTCAGTGTCTCCTTTGTCTCCAGAGATATCATCATAAAATAAAGGACTTCATCAGGTAATGTTTTGTTCATTATTCAACATCACAATTCTGAAGCGAAAAAAAGATAATTAGACATACGGCGCTGTCGACACATAGTTTATGACGAGCTTCTAGTTAATTAGTTATGGTAAAAGGTTTTATATAGTCATAATTACTTTATATTCCAGGGGAAAAGAAGCAAACATACATGCATTTTATTCTACTTGGTGACAAGTTTCTCAGAGTGACGCTGATGCTGTTATGACCCTTTGCCTCCTTCTCAGACTTCCCAGGATACAATGCAACATGTCAGAGGGATTTTTAACAGCACTCTTGTTAACTTATATAAGAAGTACACATCTGAGATATTACACACCATCATGCTAGATTCTACAGGAAAACACTGTCTTCTTGGTGTCCATATTGCCTTTGTCATATGGAAGATTTGTCTTTGGAGATTTGTCAGTGAACATTTATAATAATTTTGCCAAAATGTGAGACAAGCCAGTTTATGAGAGTTCTTTTTATTTTTTATTAAATATTTTATGTATTTATTTGCAAGCAGAGAGAGATAAGGAGAAAGAAAAAATGGGCATGCCAGGGCCTCCAGCCACTGGAGAACTGAACTTGGATCTTTAGGCTTTGCAGGCAAGTGCCTTAACTGCTAAGCCATCTCTCCAGCTTGAGTTCTTTTTCTATGTTAACTTCTTGGGTCCGTCACTGAAGCAGAAATCATGGCAAAAATAATACACTGGGAAGTGTAGTATCCTTTAATCTACTTGGTTAAAATAATTTCAGTTTATAAAAGCTATCTCTTTTCTCACCAGGTATTGCTCCCCCCTCCCTCTCTCTCTCTCTCTCTGTGTCTCTCTGTCTGTATGTGTGTGGATGTGTATGAGAATGGGAATGTACTTGTATCTGCTGTGGTATATGAGTGTGGAGGTCAGAGAACAACACTGGATGTTAGTCCTCACCTTCCACCTTGTTTGAGGCAGAATCTCCTGTTGTTCACTGCTGAAATGCTGGGCCAGCTGGCCTTCAAGCTTTTGAGGGATTCTCCCACTTCTGCCTCCCGTGTCCCTAGAAGGTTTGGGATTACAGACACCCTCTACAGTGTCCAGCTCTGCGTGGATTCTGGATTCTGGAGACCTCAACTCAGCTTCTCCAGCTTGCACAGCAAGTGCTTTATCAACAGAAACATCTTCCCAGCCACTCACTGTATATTTCTGCTGAGTTGGTTGTTAAGCTCTCCATCTAAAGAAGAAATGAGGAGAACTTAAAAATTTAGATCAATGCTCCTTCTTTCCTCTGTAACAGATGGACTAGTTCCAATCATTTCTTGGCTCAGCAGAAAGCCAGGAGACCGTTACCATCTCCCATACATATCTGGGTGCCTTGGGACACAGCTTGTCTAATCATTACTCATGGTGCCTGTCCCTGAGAGAGGAAATTAATCAGGCAGCAACATGCCCTTGATTGTTGATCTCCTAAGATGTCACCTGGCTGACACATGCCTGGGTATACAATGAAGTTATATCCAACCAAGGCGACAGACCACACCTGTTCTCAATCCCAGTCAAGTGCTTTATTTATTAGAACAGAAGATGGAAAACCGAGATAGGTGCTAAAGAAGACCAGTGGATGGTTTTCCATGGCACTATGTGAAATGCTGACTGTTACCTTATCCGCAGAGAGCCCCAGGGGCGGCGGCAGGCTCATGCTTCTGTCTGCTCCTGACATGTGACTTAATAATAACACTTTTAGATATGATTATGAATAATACAGTTGTCATCTTGGGAGTGTTTAGTGATGCTTACACATATCCTCCTCAACCTGGATTTTTCACTTAGTCAAAGCCTTGTCACCTTTTAGGTGAGGGAGTGACTTGGGGAAGGTGCTTCATCTTCTCAAACCTTAGATTCCTCATCTATAATGTGAGGTGAATGACAGCATCATGACAAATAACAAATGCAAGGAAATTCACACACAGGCAGATACAGACAATGCTCGGTAAAATTGGCTACTGTTATTTTTTAAAAATATATTTTTATTATTTATTTATTTATCTAACAGAGAGAGAAAAAAAAATGGGTGTGCCAGGGCCTCCAACTACTGAAAACGAACTCAAATGCATGTGCCCCATTGTGCGTCTGGCTAACGTGGGTCCTGGGGAATCGAACCTGGGTCCTTTGGCTTTACAGGCAAACACCTTAGCCACACCCCTCCAGCCCGGCTACTGTTATTTTTATTCTGAGGAAGGCTCCAAGTCAAGTATTTACTATTATTATCCATCTAACATGATGAAATTCAAAGGTAAGAAAGTTAAGCCTCATGTTCCCATGGGAGAGTGGACCCATACCCCATCTTTTGTTCTCATCAAGAACAACTGTAATTACCCTAAGCTGTTATCTCCTCCCTTCCCCCTGTTGGCTTTCCACCCAAGAAGACAATCTGGAAAATGCATCTCTAGCCAGGGCTCCAGGGACGTGACACTCGGGCCTGGTTTTGGGGGTGATCTGGAGGCACTCAGAGCCTGGTAAGCAAAGCCTCCCTTGCACACTCTTTAACTTGTCCAGATTTAAGTGTTGCCCAGGTTATTTGTATTTAAAAGTGGATGGAGCAGTGCTCCTCTTATTCATTTAGCCCACCTGACGGGTCTTCTACGGTGTCCTGGAAGGCCCTCCCTGCTCTGGTTTTTCTCAGTATTACTCCCTGTGTCATTTCTATTTCCAACATTATTGGACAGGATGCTTACATATCTTTTTGGCATATGTCAGAATGAAAATATTTCCTTAGATAGAGAAATGTCCATTTCAGCATTCAGCATCTTCAGTGTCACCTTGAGTTTTGGATCTTTAGCATAGGTGTTAAGTTTGCTAAATGAATAACAAACCATAGGAATGCATGATGGTTGTCAGAGTTCAACTCAAGAAAGCTGCTAACTCAATAACATTTTGTTGGTGGTGTGCAAAGCTAGTGAATATGTGAAACCAAATAACATCCCTTGTCATTAGAGTGATTCAAGTCCTGCGCACCTGCTCTCACCCGACTCTGCACGAGAGACGCCCAGACTTGAAAGATGACAGTTATGCCCAAGTAAAGGGAAGTCATCTTGAATCTCATTTCCTTGAGATAGGAAGATAATATTTACTATTTTCATAGATTTAATGGGAACATTTTGGCTAAGATTCTAGTCACTAATAATTGTAATGTAACCTAGGAAATACAGATCTAGAGTGACAAGACAATGCTTGGCCAAATCACTTTGTCTTTTCTTTAAATTTTTTGTTTATTTTTACTTATTTATTTGAGAGCAACAGACAGAGAGAAAGAGGCAGATTGAGAGAGAGAAAGAGAGAACGGGCACACCAGGGCACTGCAAACGAACTCCAGATGCATGCGCCACCTTGTGCATCTGGCTTACGTGGGTACTGGGGAATTAAGCCTCGAACCTGGGTCCTTAGGCTTCACAGGCAAGCGCTTAACTGCTAAGCCATCTCTCCAGCCCCGTCTTTTCTTAAGATAACCAAAGGTAAAGGGTTTAGTATATCCAGGGTGGGTGGTTCCTAAAATTTGTGATACTTTAGGACAGATAAACATTCTCAGCTTATTTATACGGAATACTGCAATGTTCAAATTTCCTGAATAAACAATTCTCAATGAAGTGTGTTAATTAATTCTCAATTAATTATGCTAACTTACACTAATTATGAGTGTATTTAAAAATTGCAGATTAACCTGGAAATTTGAAAGAGCAATGTTTCTGTTAACTGAACAGGAATACATTATGTCAGTATGAGCTGAGGGAGCTTTATTTATTTATTTATTTTGCTAGCTTGAGGTTGTCCACAAAGTACAGATGGCTTCAGAGCTAATATGAAAAATCTCATAATCCACCCACTGTCCATTTCATTCCCACTTGCACCTGTCTTCAACATCCCTCAAGTTTTACTAAGCTTTTCCTAACAATGAGAAAATCATGTGTAGTCAGAAAGAGAGAAACTATGAAAAAGACTGGGTGCTGTTTGTAGCATTTTGTGTCTATTGGAAGCTGCAAAATTGTTAGACATACTGACCATTTAAGGGGATGAAGAAAGCATCAGTATGTTTTTTTCTGAATGTAAACTAAAAAATGTAAATCCCGGGCTGGAGAGATGGCTTAGCAGTTAAGGCACCTGCCTGCTAAGCCTAAGAACCCGGTTCCAATCTCCAGGTCCCACGTTTAGCCAGATGCAAAAATGACGCAAGGGGGCAATGCCGCACTTGACCACAAGGAGGCGCACGCATCTGGATTTCTTCACAGCAGCTGAGAGACTGCTGGCGTGCCCATTCTCCGTCTCCTTCTCCCTTTCTGTCCTCTTTATGTCTCTCTCCAAAACTAAATAAAATTAAATTAAATTTAAAAAATGTAAATCCCAATCTCAACATAAGACTGCATTATGCATGACAAAGACCACTATCTTGTGGCACTTTAAGCAGATGGTAGAATGAGTTGGGGTGCTATTGAAGATGGTGAAGAGTACCTCATCACCTTACCTCCTGTAAGAAGCAGGAGCATAAAATTCCAATTTTAGGTACTGCTATATTTTGGACACCTAATGGTATTTAAAGAGCTTGATGGGGCAAAGTTTCTCTGTGACTTCATAATAATTATTCAGTCAATCAGTGAGTAACCACTATGTGTGCACTGGGCAAGGATGTGTGTGTGTGCACGTGCACATGTGTGCACATAGGTGAGTGTTCTCCTGTGCTGAGCTCTGAGCTAGATCTCGAGTGTATAAAAATGAAACACTGGGGCTGGAGAGATGGCTTAGCGGTTAAGGCACCTGCTTCTTAAGCCTAAGAACGCTGGTTCCAATCTCCAGTGGTTCCAATATCCAGGTCCCACGTTTAGCCAGATGCAAAGTGACGCAAGGGTGCAATGTGGCACTTGACCACAAGGGGGCGCATGCATCTGGATTTCGTTCGCAGCAGCTGAGAGGCTGCTGGCGTGCCCATCTCTATCTGTCTTCCTCTCCCTTTCTCTCTGTCTCTCTCCAAAAACAAACAAACAAAAAAAGAAACACTGAAATTCCTATCCTCAGGTAGCTCTCACCTGGGCTGAAGTGGTGGATATCCCATCATTTTCTCAGTAGAAAATGACTATTTCAAGAGTACAGTTATTCACAGGTAGCAGAGCAAGACTACTAGGAAAGAGTGGAAGAATTAAAAGGACAGACACTTTAAAATTGTTATTTATTTGAGAGAGAGAAAAGAGGCAGATAGAGCAAGAAGAGAGAATGGGTGCACCAGGGCCTCTAGCCGCTGCAAAGGAACTCCGGACTCATGGGCCACCTTGTGCATCTGGCTTATGTGGTACTGGGGAATTGAACCTGGGTCCTTAGGCTTCCCAGGCAAGCCCCTTAACCTCTAAGCCATCTCTTCAGCCCCAGAGCACTTTTGAGAATAACTCATTAAGAAATAGTTTTCAACCCGAGTTCCCACGCTGATCTATCTGGCATGCACTCACAGCCAGAAGTTATTTAGAGGGTTCACAGAGGGGGGAGGAGGAACAGCCCGTCACTTTCCAAGGCAGTAAGAAATGGTTCCCTTTGCTGGCTTACCTCAGAGCTTAAGGAGAGGTATTGCACTGAGTCTGGATTTGGTCCAGCCCTTTTTCCCCCTCCCAAAGACTTACTAACTTATGCTGATTCCTAATGGAACAAAGCTTCTTCTAAGGTAGAGCATCTGTGGACTTAGAATGCTATGAGGAGCAAGAAATAAATGTGTTTGAAGTTTGTTTGTTTGTTTATAGTGTTGAGGACTGAACCCAGGGTCTTGTGCTTGCTCAAGTGCTCTACTGGTGAGCTGTCTTCCCAAGCCCATCAGGAGTATTCTAAACATCTCAAGTGAAATTTGCCATATTAAAGCCAAGTCGTACGAACAAGAATCACCAGCATGCTAAGAACACAGAAAAGCTCTGAGCACTTACTCGTCTTGCGAGTTTTAATCCATTGTGCATTTCTTTAACGGCAAAACTGATCTTATTATAAATTATTAGTTATAAATTACTTGTTTCAAATCTTATGAATAGTCATTTGAATAAACCATGACTAGATTTTTGCTATAACTTAAAATGTTACTGAATTAACCATAATTCATGGATGTCAGACCTATTAAGCCAAAAGCAGAATGAATCATGGCTTCATCACAAGAGGTAGATGAGAAATATTCAAGAACTGAATATTATTTTCAGTACCCTGGGATTAACTGTTATTTGCAGCAAGCACTCTATTTAGGGATACAAAACACAGAAGCACAGTGAGTCCTGCCAAGATCTCTATTAGCCAGCATCAAGATGGGTGTCTCCCAACCCCAGTTTGTTTCACTCTGGGGCATTTCCAGCTACCTGAAGGGATTTTATGAAATTCTTCCAAATTCCCCAAACAAAATTAATTTTTAATTCACATTAATGTTAAAAGTAAGTATATGCCATGTTTCAGCTTTAAGGGACAGTAAGTACCAGAAAAAAAGTCAAACGAGTAACTTTGAAAAAGATTCTATTTCATTAGCCATTTTAAGTGAGGATTTAGATAACACTTTTTAAGCCAAAAAATTCTCAGTAAATAGGAATGGAATTCTGGAAATGAAGAAAAAAATTACTGAGTTTTAAGTCTTCAAATTACATATTGAAATCTTTTGATGGAACACTTCTCCTTAGAGGACACATATTCTACTTCAAAATGATTTGCAAATGCCCTTGTTCTTTTAGTTTTGGTAAAGATAATGTTTTATCCCTCTACATAGTTGATGATACTCTTTCACAGAGTATCCCAGTAATGCTGGTGACATAACTGATGACAAGACTGGTGACATGACTGGCCCCAAAAGAGGAATGAAAGGCTGTCTCCACGAATGCCCTTCACTGAGCCAAATCTCAAGTGGGATAAGATACGGCCCAGAGAATATAATATTTTCTTTGGAACACATGGTGGGGGAAATGGGCAGATGTGACTTTGAGGAGCCCTGCAAGATCCAGCACCACATGTAGCAACTAAAATGATGCATGAATCTGGCCTCACTCTGTCCTATTCCAAAGTAAACTAGACTGAGGAATGGTCAAGGACCAGTGGAAGATGGGATTAAACAAAATGACTGGTTCTCCTCACCTGAATTTAAAGTAAGCAGGCAGGTAATGATCTCTTGGGGAGCCTGGGTGAGCAGGCAGGTAAACCATGTGGCCATGCGGAGAGCTCAGAGTGCAGCAGTTTGAAATAACCCTGTTGATGAGGGCATGTGAGACTCAAAGGGAAAGCGTGAGGGTCAGAAACATTCTTAAAAAGACTAACTTTGGTCTGGGAAATGGCTCAGTTGGGAAAGCACTTGACTTGCAAGCATGAGGACCTGAGTTAGATCCACAGGACACATGTCAAAATGCTGGACATGTGGAATGTGCTTATAATCCCAGCCCCGGAGAGGTGGAGAGAGGTGGATCCCTGGGGCTTATTGACCAGCCAGACCAGCAGAAAGATGGCATTACACCATCACATCACATCAGCCAGGAGGAGACACACACATACACACACACACACACACAGAGAAAGAGAGAGAGAGACAGAGACAGAGAGATGAGAGAGAGAAGCAAGCAGAGCTGCTCTGTAATACTTCAAAAGCCCTCCTCCAGTGACATGCTTCCTCCAGCAAGGCTCTGACTCCTAAATTTCCACAACCTTCCAAAACAGCACCACTTTCCTGGAGACCAAGTGTTCAAACACAGGAGCCCATGGGGGCATTACATTCTAACCACCACAAAGGGGGTTGGGGTCTCCCTACGGTGACCAAGAATTCATTCTTATTAGTTTGTTCCAATGACATTTTGAAAACTAAGAAGTCTATGCTCCTGGCTGTTAAGAAGTCACACTGTGGTGGAATAGGTACGTGTGCTCACAAAAAAGGTTAATATCACACAGGTCAGCATTTGGATCTGAAGATGAAGAGCAGGAGTCAGCAAGTAGAAAATCAGGATGTCCAAGGTAGAGAAAAGGAAGGTGCGCAGCTAGAGGAGGGTGCCTGCTCTGGGAGGAAGCAGATGTGCAGTCTGCCTGGGGCATGAGCACGTGAGAGACAAGCAAGGAACAGGGTTTGCTTCTGCACACACTGGCAGGAGAAGAATGTAAAGGGTGAAGTGGAAAACAAAATCAAAAGCATTTACAACACAAAAGCCTTCAGGAGGGCTGGGGAGATGTCTGGGTGGTCAAAAGCGCTCACTTACAAAGCCTGCCAGGCCAGGTTGGATTTCCCAGCACATGGGTAAAGCCAGAAGTATAAATAGTGCTCACATTTGACATTTGTTTTCAGCAGCAAGAGATCATAGCATACACACACACACACACACACACACACACACACACACGTATTGTATCAAAATGGTTTTTAAAACCACCAAGGAAACCATACTGTAATTCGCAATCATTCTGGCCATATGATTCTGAACCTTGTGGTAGGTAGCTTATTCCAAAGAATTTTAGCCTAATAGTAGAAATTGATAAGAAAAAAATGGTTTGATCACTAAGGTGTATTTTACAGTTTGTTAGAATACATTTATTTTATATTGAACTTATGGCTATTTTTAAATAGATGTGAAGCCAGCATGGTGGTGCATGCCTTTGATCCCGGCACTGGGGAAGCAGAAGTAGGAGAACTGCCATGAGTTTGAGCCCACCCCGAGACTACATAGTGAATTTCAGGTCAGCCTGGGCTAGAGTGAGACCCTACCTCGAAAAAACAAATATATATATGTCATTAAGTGTCCTGCAATTCTTGTGGAAAACTACAACTTCAAGTGTATGAAATTCATGAAACCACACCCTCATTTATAACTGAACACTTACAAATGAGACCAAATTTCACCTCCTGCATTTCCTGTAGCTACAGCCTGCCAAACTCTGCTAAGAGCTCCTAGGAAGTGTGCTTATGGTGAATGTTGCTCAATTTTCAAAACGTTCTTCTACTCATAATGGGAATCTTGGTGGTTAAATGCCTACAATAACACAGAAATGCCTCTCAGCTCTTGAACAGGTGGAAAAAGTCAGAAATGATTTTTACAATAGTTTCTCTAAAAATCTCAGAATATCAGACAGCATTCAAAATGTTCATTTTTAGGAAAGTAAGCTTGTAAGATATGTAAACTTATAATATGATAGTATGACCAAAAAGATCACTGAATTCTTGAGAAAGATCCTAGCTCCAACACTTATGAGTTGTGTGACCTTAGACAAGTTTTGTATGTTTTGGACAAGTTATTTACCTGTGTGTTTCTGTTTTCGTAAAATGCTTGCCAGCACAGTGCCTACATGATAGGATTATTATTAGCATTTTGATGATCTTCTCTTTGCCCCTTAACTTCCACCTCCAATGGTTCTCTTCCCAGCATCTATCATCCGGGAGGCCTGCCCATACAGGAGACATTAGCGAGCTCTTTGGCTTTCTGTTGGTTGGAGGGCTTGAGAGCAGGCACCAGCAGGAGTGCCGGAGGCAGGAGAAGAGTGAGACTGGGGTGTTTATCCCCTTCTTTCTCTCCTTACCAGGTGGCAGGGGTTATCTGTAACCTGCCAAGCATCCTCTGGGCAGTCTCTGCCCACTCCCTTGGTACCCCCCTGCAGGCTGCCCCAGGGTGTTGCACCATCTCCTACTCCACATTCGTGACATAGCTTTGTAAAAGTGCCTTTCGTAAATTTCATTCACTTAAATATACCCAATTTGTGCATGTCATCTGCTTCCTGCCAGGATCCTGAATTACAGGTCGAGATCCTTGGCCTGAAGCATTTAGAGTAATAGCTTGTGGTTGTGAACATTGGATAAGTATTTAATAAAATAAATGAGATTAGAAACCTTTTGCAGCCAGCATTAGACATATATTTTTGTATGCTATCATACAAAGCAACATTTCACAAATGTTTCCCAAATAGAAGTACTCTCTTCACTAGACTTTATGTACATAGGCTAACCATCATTCTATTTTCAATCATAATATGTAGTGCTTTGGTTTAAAAAGTCTCTGAACTTATTTTTGATAATTTTGATACATATATATAATGCATTTTGATCACAATCTCCTACCATTACCTTCTTTTGACCCCTTTTCATCCCCCATCCACTGAATCCCTTTTTTCCAACTAGTCCCTCTTCTACTCTGATGTCTTTTTTATTTCCCCTTGTGTGTGGGTGTGATCCACTGAGTTTAATTAGGGCTGCCTGCATGAGCCTGGAAGTTGTTTTATTTGATTTTGATATGTCTATGGAGAATTTACTGAACTATGCTCATTATAACAATTACATATAGTTATTTTTCTTTTAATATTCTTTGTTTCTTTCTCTATATACCTTTTATCATATATCCAGTAGTTTCCTTGATGTTTTAAAACAGGTTTAGAACATAAATATCGCTGGTTTTTAAATGTTTCTTTGTCTTTCTCTTATACCTTTTATTGCATATGCAGTAATAGTTCCTTGATGTCTTAAAATAATCTGGAATGTAGGTGATAAGTATTGTTGTTCAGCTGGTTGATTAGACATTTCATGGCCATTTCTAAAATTTGAAATATATCTGACAAGAACCACAGAATGTTGCTGTTTTGCATAAGGACATGGCTTTGCAGGTTGGAGTTGCTTTCTGTCTTCCATGTCTTGAATCTAAGGAACTGAGATACTTTCCTCATCTCCATTTCATTCAAAGACATTTCTCTATTTTGTGTACCATTACTTTTTAGTCACTTAATCCAGAGAGTAGCAGCACCCTTTAGTCTGAGGGCTCACATACTTGTTTCTGCTTTTAGGGGTGGTTCTTTCAGATCCATTGTTGTGGTAACATCTCCAGTCAAGATTTTAAAATTCACTCATTTTTTTCTTTTCTTTTTTTTCAATATTTTATTTTTATTTGTTTATTTGAGAGAGAGATACAGAAATAGGCAGAAAGAGAGAGAGAGAATGGGCACACCAGGGCCTGCAGCCATTGCAATCAAACTCCAGATACATACACCCCCTTGAGCATCTGGCTTATGTGGGTCCCGGGGAGTTGAACCTGGGTCCTTTGGCTTTGCAGACAAGCACCTTAACTGATAAGCTATCTCTCCAGCCATTCACTTTACATTACCTTACACCATGGGAGGATTCTCTGTGGGGTATTCATACCTATTTCACTTTGGTTGATTTTCACCCCACCCTCCCATCTCCCTGACCCCTTTTGTTTCTTGCTGTTCCCTTTTGCTCTCACTATTCCCCTTTCTACTTTAGCATCACATGAGTTCTACTGTCTCCACACCCCCTTAAAGCTTCTTTCTCTAGTCTTACAATATTCTGGCCTCGAGTAAGCAGCAAAAGAGAGTCTGAAATCCTGCAGATCTGAGCTTCTTTTGCATTTATGGAGGATGAGAATGTGTCTGGCTGGAGCACTCTAAGGTTTCCAAATCTTTTCATAAGGGCTTTATAGATGGTATTCCAGTAAACTTCCAATAATTGCAACAGTGGAAAAATATGAGCAAAGTCTTTCTCCTTTTCTTTACATTTTTTCTTGTGTTTGGGTTACCTGCCTGAGTGTGGCAACTTACAGTGGTTATATCTGAAGAAATGTCTCCCAGTCCCCTAGGAACCATTAACTCCAGTAACACCTCAAGGACAGATGTACATAGTCTTCTTTTCACCACTTTTATAATTTAGCAATATTGCTAACTAGAAAACTGTCACACAACAACCAATTGCTCTTTTTAAGTTTTTATTCATTTATGAGAGAAAGAGAGAGAGAGAGAGAATGGGCAAGACAGGGCCTCCAGCCACTGAAAACAAACTCCAGATATATGCAGCACCTTGTGCATCTGGCTTACGTGGGTCTTGAAGAATCAAACCTAGGTCCTTTGGCTTTGCAGGCAAGCGCCTTAACCACTAAGCCATCCCTCCAGCCCCCACATGCTTTAAAGATTCTATTCATAAAACACTAAAAGTGTAAGATACCCAGGAATAAATTTGCCCCAAATTATGAAGCTTTATTGAAATATATATTTTTAATAGTTTATTTATTTGAGAGAGAGAGAGAAAAGGTAGAGAAAAAGACAGAATGGGCATGCCAAGGCCTCTAGGCACTGCAAACAACACCAGACGCATGTGCCCCCTTATGCATCTGGCTTACGTGGTTCCTGGGGAGTTGAACCAGGGTCTTTAGGCTTTGCAGGCAAACAACTTAACTGCTAAGCCATTTCCCCAGCCATACTGAAATATATTTTTAAAGACCTAACTCAATAAACTCAATAAGTACACAAATTACACTAATACGTGGGAATAGAAAAATGGTATTAAAAAGATGTCAGTTCTCCCACTCTAGATATTTGGTATAACCAGTGGATTTTTATTATTACACATTATACAAAAGAAAGCCAATGTAGACTGAACACCTAAATATGAAGGCAAAATGTTAAGACCTTTAGAAAAAATTAAAGAAGAATATCTTTATTTTCTTATGGTAGGAAAGTGTTTCTCAGGTAAGATTTAAAGATAAACTACATAGAAAAATGCTCAATACATCTACATAAAAGTTAAAGACAATGGCTAGGGGGATAGCTCAGCCAAATAAAGTGCCTGCCTTGACAGCATGAGGACCTGAATTTGATCTCCCAAAACCTATGTAATAAGGCTGTGCATGGTGGTGTGTGTTAGGGAAGTGGAGACAGGCAGATCATCCTCAGGGCTCATTGGACAGCCGGTCACCACAGATAGTACACCCAAGGATGGGCATGGCTCTGTTGCAGTGTAAACACAAGTTGTATTAGTCAGCTTCACATTATTATGATGATATGCCTGAGGTATTTAACTTATAATGAGAAAAGGTTGATTTAACTCATGGTCCTGGACATTCCAGTGAAGGTTAAGCAAGCTTGCTGCTTTGGGCATCTACTGAGGGAACCACATGGTAATGGTGGGGAGCATGTTCCAGAGCAAGCTACTCCATCAGGAGAGAAGCAGGGACAGCAGCAGCAGTCTCCCAACCTCCTTTGAGAGCAAAGCTTCAATTCCCTAAGGGCTTTCCATAAAAAGTCACACCTCTTAAAGTCCCTAGCAACACCCTGAGGATCAAGCTTTTAACACGTGGACCTTAGTGGGACACTGTCCATATTCAAATCATAGCACATGTGGTAGGCTGGGTTTGGCACAAGTGTCATAGTTTACCTATCCTGCTCGTAGTCCCTGAGGCCACTGTCTCCTGGATGATGAAGAGTAACACTCTCACAGTGCTCATCAGAGGGTAGCCTTGTCACCAATTAGAGCCTCAATCTCTCTTGGAGGCTTTGTTTGCTCTGGACTTTAGTCCCTTAGATCTTTGCAGGGAGTGACAATTTACATTGCTGCTCTGAATTCTGTAATGTGCGGTTTTCAGGCATTGAGGTCAGGCATAAGGAGTTACAAATCATAAAAAAGGATTTCTAATTGAGCAGCCGGGTTTGTCTCAAGGAGATATCCAGATGACGCTTGGGGAAAGACTTCTTGTTTCATTTCAGAAATGGTGTGCTAGATGGTGAACCACATCATAGGTAATGGGCGGATAGATTGAAATTTTGTTTAGCATGTGTACTGAATTTCAGGCATTACATGAGGTCCTCAGCAAGGCTTTATCACTCATACACTCCCAAGGACTAGGCATTGTGGTTTGGGTTGAAGGAGGAGAGCTATAAAGACACCAATGTTGGGAATCGGGCTGATGGAGAAACAAGCTATCTTTAGTTTGCCTGGTGAAGACAGACGTATTCCTGAATTAAAAGGCCATAGGCCATTTGTTCAGGTGCACTCACATGCTTCATGGTGAGTTGGTTTGACAAGTATTTCTTGGACACCCAACACATGCTCAGGCTTTGGGAACAAAGGTGCAGAACAGAAACTTTCCAGCTGTCGCTGCATGCCTCTGAGGATGTGACAGTACAGAATGGAGATGGATCTGGGCTAACCTGAGTGGGTCACACCCTAACATAGACCTTATAGGAGCCTCGTGCCCATCTGTGTGATCAAAGGAAGGATGCTGGAGAACCATTGTTCTGCTCCATCCCCTTCTGAGAACTTGTGCAGCAACGAAGATGGTTCAAGTTCACTGAACACTTAAGACACATCCGGTACTGTGTGCTGAGTGTCCTGTTATATATAGCACCTGACAAGTCGACTCTGAATTCCCAAGTATGTCAGGACAGGCCTGGTCATTTTATCAGGTAAAACTCACATGCCAAATGCCTCTTGAAGATATTCCTTGTCAAATATTTCTCTTCTCAATACCTATAATGCTGTGTGTCTCACTCAATGGCCCATCAATGCCTTTTCAAAAAAATGCCCCTTCACGCTTTCAGCTCTACTGATAAAAGTTTGCTCACTGTAAATAAGGCAGCCATAAGAGTGAATTTTGTAAACACATTACACTCCTCTCAAGATTTTTTTAAATTCCTCAATGACAAGACTTTTATTTATTCTTAAATCCATCCACTGGAATCTAACCACTTTAGTGCCAGAATGTCTACCCCAGACTTGGTTCATAGTGAGAACTAAGTAAGTATTTATTTGAATGAATGAATTATGCTTGGATCTTTCAAAGCTAAGCCTAGAGCTGATTTTTAAAACTTATGTGAGATTTATGGTCAATGATGTTATTAACATGTCTTTATGTTATAATACTTCTGCTCTCAAATACAGCTAATAAAATCATTCTGCTGTTAGATTATTAGGATGCCTGTGCTTTCTTGGAGTGTCCAGCCAAATCCTTCTCTGATCATCTATCACTGCTGGAGTTCCAGAGCCTCTATCTTCAAACCACTTTCGAGATGAATTATTTAATTCACGCTGGGAACATTTCAGTGCTGCGGGTTGTTCATCTTTCAAAGTTCCGCAGGTACCTGTGAGAATTTGTGAGTTAAAATATTCCTGGGTTATAGGTCCTAACTTCATTGAAAATTGACTGCACATTTTTATCATTAAATCGTGAGCATCAGGTGACTTTCACATTTATGTAGAAGGCATGTTTCTTATTAGGCAAAAGCCTTTCAGTCCATACAATTAATGGTTCATAGTACACCAGGGAGTATTTATTAATTTCCATCTTACTTGCTCTTTGAAGGTTATGGGGGTTAAGGGTTCTAAGTTGGAGTTACTGAAATTTTAAAAGGTGTAAATAGGTAAATATTATGGCTCTTGGAAAAGCAAGACTTCTTCTGTTTAAGCATGTGATTAATATTACTAATAAAAATGTCATCAGCCCTCCCTGCCAGTGTGATACAGCTATGAGCACGTGTGTGTGTGGGGGAGTGCAGCCTGCTTTCCATCTCTAATAGGATATTTTGCAAGACTTCTTAGCACAAGAAAATTACCTTTAAAAGCAGCTTATTGATGCTTCCTTGGCCTTCTGCATGATTCTACAAGAACCTTTTGTGCATCTGGTAAAGGCTTACTTGACTATAAAATTGATCCTTTGAAAAATTTGTTTTGACCACCTCATACATGTGCTCGATGTATTTTGATCATATTTACTCCAATTACCCTTTCTCTCATCCCCCTCACACTCTTCCTAAACCCTTTCCACTTCCCAATTAGTCCTCTTCCTACTTTCCTGTCTTCTGCTTTTTGACTCAATGAGTTTAATTAGGGTTGCTTTCATATGCATGGGTGGAGGGATAAATACTGGAGTATAAGCAACTTACCAGTGGCTACACCACTGCAGAAAATGTTTCCACCTCCCCCCGCCACCACTAACTGCCAGTAGCTCCTTAGAGACGGGTGGGGCTTCATGATAAACCCTCCACCATCCATAACAAATGTTGATGGCCCAATGTTGTGCAGGCAACCGAAGCAGCTTTGAGCTCATGAGTGCAGCAGCCACATTATGTCCAGAAGACGGCATTCACAGCACTCCTCCACATCTTCTGGCAGGACTGGGAATATACAGCAAAGTGTTGAACTCTGGCACAGAACAAACAGTAGTTTTATTTTTTTTTAAGATTTCTTTTTTTATTTTAGAGAGAGAAAGAGAGAGAGAGAGAGGATTGGTACACCAGGGCCTCAGTCACTGAAATCAAACTTCAGGAGCTTGCACCACCTAGTGGGCATGTGCAACCTTGTGTTTGCCTCACTTTTGTGCATCTGGCTTATGTGGGATCTGGAGAGTAGAACATGGGTCCTTAGGCTTTGCAGGTAAGCACCTTAACTGCTAAGCCATCTCTCCAGGCCCAAACAGTAGTTTTAAAACAGCTTTATTGAGATAAGATACTTTACTCACTTAGAGTGGAAAGCTCAATGGAATTTAATCTGTCCACAGAGTTGTGAAGCTATCACCCTAATCTAATTTCCAAACAGTCCAACCACCCCAAGAAGAAGTCCTATGCCAACTAGTCATTCTCCATTTTGTTCACCCTACCAAACCAAGACACCACCAATCTGCCCTCTGCTCTGCTGTTTTACTCGACCATTTTTAGTTATTCATGTACTAGGTTTTGGTGCTGTGAGATGAGACCTCACTACGTAGGGTAGGGTGGCCTGGAACTCACGATCCTCTTGCTTTGATTCCTAAGTGCTTACATCACTATGCCCTGCAAGGAAACATCATTTTAAAAATGAACTTTAATTATCTTAAAGTTTTGGTGACTTATGACCTTATTAAAACTAATACATTCAAAATTATAGTCAGGTAATAGCATTTTTCCTTATGCGGATCTTTCCTGTAGAATGAAGCATCTGATTTAAAAAAATTGAAATCCATTGTTAAATTGCAGTATTCCTGCTTTTGCCTGTGCTAGCCCTCTAATAAGTCAGTTCTCTATTCATACCTATACAGATGCAGAACTGTCACATTAGAAAGGTGAAGCATATTTGACTGGTCAGCATGAACCACACTTAGACTACCTCATGCAACCAGGTCATTCCTGCTTTTTAATCAGGTTTTTCTCTCACCAACATGAGTGGAGAGGAAAGGGTAAAAGAAGATAGGATAGGGGAGGGAGGAGAAAAGAGGGGAGAAGAGTCTGAGCAGGTTTCATGCAGTAACATGTATCACCAATGCATGCCCATTACTGATACATTCTCATGCATCCCAGAGGTATAACATGTGTTGTATGTTGTATAGGATTTATTTTTAAAACACACTGTGAGTCACAAGACATTATCTAGAGATTAGAAGTGCTAACACAGAAAGCAGAAATACACAGGTAGATGCTTGATTCTACTGATTTTATTCATGGCATTGTTAGAAAAGCTGAAGACCTTTCTTACACTCACTCATTCATTCCCACACACTTACTGATCAATGACAATGGAAGGGCTTGGAGCAAGGCCCCGTGGCACAGCTCACAGCAACATTCTGGCTGACTAGGACTAGGACTCCAGCACATGAAGGGCGGGCTGTCTTCTTAAAAGGAAAGGGCTGAGAGAATCATGCATCTTTTCCTTTTTTTTTCCTGAAAAACTGCAGCCTATATTTTGCAGAAAAATTCCACATAATTGGCATATACCCATCTTTTAGGTGAATTAGGCTTTAACTGACAGATAACCCATTTTGTTCTAAAATTCAACAAACTCATGGAAAATCTTATTCCACACAATCTTTTGAATATGGCATTTGCCATTTATATTTGATGGCCTTAAGCAAAAAAAAGTTATAAAAAGGCATTAATGCAAGTAGATAATAAAGCGGCATTCTGTAAATCTATAGCAGCTTATGGTGATCATGAAAGCATGCAAAAGTCTTTCATCTATTCAAAAATACGCAGTGCACAGAATGTCTGCTCAGGTGCATGACAAGTCAGAGTTAAATATATATTAATAAATGAATTAGCTTCATAAATAATAGGCATAATGACATTTTAGGAGACAATAAGTCTGAGGATTGTCAGAAAACGGTTGATGTATGAGCTTCACGTCCCAGTGATTCTTCAAAATGAATAGGCTTTGCGAGATAGTTCAGACCCGCGACCAGCCTATTTCCTTGAATAATTTACTTGTTGTCAATTTGTACAGCCACATTACACATGCAAATTGTGCTGCCTGTGCAAACACCACTTGGAGATGATAAAAACAAATTTACGAAGGCTATAGAAGGAGGATTTATTTCACTTTCTCACCCAGGTCAAGCAATACATGTATCTGACGATTGTGTGTACCCAATTTTGTTGTAATTATATCAGCAAATTATTCCTTATAATCTTATTATTTTTAGCAGTCTCCTTGTGCTTGGGATAATTAGCTTTCTTCACTCAGTGTAAAAACAATTCAACTTGCCAGCCAGGCAGGGCATAGCTCCATTATCTGTTTTGGGTTTAAATTTATTCCCTATATTCTTGGACACTTTGTGTAAATTAAAAATTTCATAGTCCCTAATACTGTACACGCTGTTCATTCAGTGATGAATTAAGGCCCCTAAACCTCTCCGTTTGCTATTAGATATCTCACCCACTTTATATGTTAATCTGTGCTAATGAATTCCACAACCCCTAGCCACAGCGAGATGACTAAAATTATTACCACTTACAGAGATATGCCTTTTTCATTTAAAGTTCAATTCAAATTGCTCCCATAAACAGTCTGCCACACAAAGATACCTCCTATAAAGGAGAGTTACTTACCTATAAGTAGAGTTCTCTGAAGGTAGTATTATCTTTGGATGCACATTCCTAGGTCACGTGCCCTCAGGTCTCTGGCATGGGGGGAAGAGGACTCAGAGCTAATGGGTAGGGCTTTCTTTCCTTGGGGCTCTTCATTAGCTCTGTGGCCTGTACTCCCAAGGGTTACTCGTGCCACACCCCTTCACCGAACCAATTCTATCCTGAACACAAGAGGCCCTATGGAACTACCAAGAGAGGCTTGAAGGACTGGTTACCTTAAGCCATTGCTGAAGGACAGGATGCACAGCCTGCATCTTCAAGAAGTTACCTACAAAACAACGTGCCTAGGAGTGGAAAAACAAAAAATGGATTTTTGCGTATAGTATGAAAATTTAAATCTGTCTTATTTTCTATCTGAATGATATTTTATTGTGGAAGTATTCACTACAGAAGAATTAAAATACATAAACAAAAACTAGGTAAAGCTCACACATGTTCTCACTCCCCAGTGATGGTACAGATACAGCTGGTGTCCTATATCCTTTTTTTTTTTTTTTTTTTTTTTTTTTTTTTTGGTTTTTCAAGGTAAGGTTTCACTCTAGCTCAGGCTGACCTGGAATTCACTCTGTAGTCTCAGGGCGGCCTTGAACTCATAGTGATCCTCTTACCTCTGCCTCCCGAGTGCTGGGATTAAAGGCATGCGCCACCACGCCCGGCTATATATCTATTTTTATAGTTTTTTGCTTAGATAACCTTCTTATGGTGCCAAGAGCCAGGCTCATGTCTATAATTCCTGCACTCAAGATGCTGAGGCAGGAGGATCATTGAGAGTTCCAGGTCAACCTGGGCTGTGTAGCAAGAACCTAGTTTAAAAAATGACAAAAGAAAATGGGCTGGAGAGATGGCTTAGCAGTTAAAGCACTTGCCTATGATGCTTAAGGACCCAGGTTCGACTCTCCAGAACCCATGTAAGCCAGATGTCCAAAGTGATGCATGCTCATAGGTGGCACATGTGTTTGGAGTTTGTTTGCAGTGGCTAAGGCCCTGGAGTGCCCATTCTCTCTCTCTCTCTCTCTCTCTCTCTCTCTCTCTCTCACACACACACACACACACACACACACACACACACATACACACAAATAAAAAAGAAGAAAAATGACAAAAATTGTTTAAAATTTTTAAAAGGTGACAACAAAATCACTCTTGTTATCATATCCCTCGTCAACCCATTCCAACCAGGAACGTACTCGGGACACCTGTCCCATTTGCTCCTAACTATGACTTTGCCCATTTCAGGGATGAATTTGCGTAATTCTCAGATTTCTCTTGGGTGAGCCCTTGGATTTTTCCACTGTTTTCCTCAACAGGACCATGTTCTCATGTTGCTTTGGCTCTAATGTACTCTCTGTGGTTACTTCCTTCCAAAATAACTTTTCCTTCAAGAGACAACAAGGCACAAAGGGAAGGAGGGCCTTTGAGCCAGACTTCCTCTGGTGGGGATCAGTTTCACGTTTGCTGCAGGCTCTGCCTGTGATCCCCCACAACCTCCGTGGGGCCATCGGAGCATGCACTGTCATTCCTGCTTTGCAGCCAAGAACCTCCAGGGTCCAGAAGTAACTTGCCTAGAGAACAGAATTAGCACCTGGATCTTTATAGCTCCGGAACAGCATTCTCTTCCTTTCAATTCTTGCACTTGTGACTTTGGTACTGGGGGAGCCTTGGCGTGTTTCTAGTATTTCTCCTTAAAGAAAGATCATTTCCAAAGGTAAATCTTTGAAAACCTGTTTGGTTAGAAATTCAGAGCTTCATACATTATTTTATTTGGAGGTTCCTAAATTATTTATTATCTTGAGAAGGCTATTTACATAAAGCAAATATTTTACCTCAGAAGAGTTTATAATAGCCTACCTTTTATAGTACCCTCTGCTTAGAAGTCAAAACAACTTCTTGAGAATGAGATTGTATTTTCAGTCTCTGGTTAAGAAAATGCCCCAGGACTGGAGAGATGGCTTAGCTATTAAGGCACTTGCCTATGAAGCCTAAGGACCCAGGTTCGATTCTCCAGTACTCACATAAACCAGATGCACAAGGTGGTGCATTTGACTGGAGTTTGTTTGCAGTGGCTAGAGGTCCTGATGTGCCCCCTCTCTCTCTGCCTCCCTCTTTCTCTCCTAAATAAATAAAATAAAATTTAAAAAGAAAAAGAAAACAAAATGCCCCCATATTAACTTCACTCAAGATCACACCAGAGAGCAATGAGTTAGGACCGGCCTCATCTTTCCAGCTCTTTGCTTTTGCCACTGGGTCACTCACAGCCTTACACACCATACAGCCAGGATGTCAAATACATATGATGTATCCAAGTATGGGTGTAATATCCAATTAGAGAATGGTTTAAAATGCCATCTTCAACTGTGACAACATGTGGATGATGGATAGACCCGTGACAATTAACCTGAGTTAATATTTGGCCAAACCAGATGGACAGCTCTTAACACATCATCTCCCACAAAATGCCATCTGTTCTTAGGTAAGAGTAGATGTCCTTTAACTGGGCTTCTTCTCAGGAACACAGTGTGCTTCTTTCTCATTGTCTCTTCTCCACTTATGAAGCCAGACCAAGCCTGGGAATGCGTGAAGTAGGCAGGGTGGCCCCAGCTTCCTCAGGACTTTGCTTGCTGCCTCTTCTTCTTGGGTTCCCAGCAGCCTGTTAGCCCTCCATCATCTCATTGAAACTTCCTTCCTGAGGCCAGTTGGTCATCCAGTCTTAATGCCATTAAGTTGACCAGGGAGCATAGGGAGCTTTCACTGCCAGCATTGTTTTCTTTATGACAGGGAATAAATTCCAGAGAAAATGTTTAACACTCAAATCATGTGACTTCACTCAAAGTTCTCAAGTGTTATGGACCTTGTAGAATTACAGGTAGAAGATATGGGCTCCCTTCCTGGTCCATGTGTGACTTATTTGAGGGGAAAGAGCATAGTTGACTCTTATACAAAAGGAGGGTAATGAGAAATCTTGCTCATACGATGCTTATGAGGATTAGATTACACTGTAAAGCACTTGGAATAATGCTGACATTTAGAAGAACATGGCTCATTTTTTCCATAGGGTTCTTCCCCTTCCTCTTCCTCCTCTTATTTCTTGATGGAGACACTATAGTATGGAGGAACATTTATGGGCAGAGGGGTTAGATGTTCTTTGCCCAGATCTGGGCTCTGCCATCTGCTAGCTCTGTGATGGTGGTCATATAACCTTTCTAAACTTTATTTTCCTATAGTGTATAAAAGGGGATAGTAAAAATATCTCATATTGTTGTTGTAAAAATTTAGATAATGTGTACTTAGTAATGTACTGTGTACTCACTCAGCAGACATATTAGTTACTATTATTGATGCTAATAAAAGAAAAATCTGTCCATGTATTTAAGTTCAGTGGTATAATCTCTAAATATTAAATTGTGTGCTTGTTCGGTGGCATATATACTAAATTTGAAAGGATATAGAGTGGCATGGTTCCTGCATAAAGATGCCATGCAAATTTGTGAAGCATTTCATATTTTAAGTAAATAAAGATTGTCTATGACAGTTACATAGTTACCCAGGGGTACCAAGTTGTTTTCATTAAAACAGTTAAGTAGCCAGGCATGGTGGCACACGCCTTTAGTCCCAGCACTTAATAGGCAGAGGTAGGAGGATCACTGCGAGTTTGAGACCATCTTGACACTACATAATGAATTCTGTGTCAACCTGGGCTAGAGAGAGACACTACCTCCAAAAACAAGAACAAAACAAAACAAAACAAAAACACAAAAAAAAAAATCAGTTAAAGTTTCTATGTTTCTGGGGCATACATGCCATTACCTTTATGTGAATATTTTCTGCTATCCAAAGCAAATAAACAAGTACAAACCATAGTAGGATTGTTTGGAGAAAGCATTCCAATGAAGTACTGACCAGATACCAATACATGTGCTGTTACTATACAGAAAGATTTCACATTTGAAATGGATGAAGTCTATGTTAAAAGACTTCAGTGAACAAAAAAGTAGTAAAAAGATAATAAATTTTGTTATTAGGTATAACTTAGAAAAAGTTCCTTGAGTTTCGATGTCATTGAAAAAATAACTGACTTTTCAAGTCATTTTTTCTCTCAACATCTTTACATTCTCATTACTATTTTAAAACTGTTTGTGATTATGTTAAAACATGTCAGGCAGACTGAATCATAGGTTGTTGCAGACAGCTTCAGGTTCGCTGAGATGAACTTCCAGACCAGGCACAGTTATGGAGGAAGGGATATTATTTATTGAAGCTTACAGATCCAGGGGAAGTTCCATAATGGCAGGAGAAGCAACTGGCCTTCACAGGGCCAAGCAGAGAGAGCAAAAGCCAACCAGCCACCACAGCACACAGGGCAAAAACTAACTACAGCCAAAAGGTCACACAGCAGACTTCAGGAACTCCTGCTAGACACATTTGCATATCTTTACAATGGAATCTCAAACCCATCACCACACCTTAAGACCGGCCCCCAGTGACCTTGCCTCTAGCAAGGTGATTGCAGATGCAAACTATAAGTAATAAAACATTGAATATATTGGGGGACATATATTCAAACTACCACATTCCGCCCCTCCAGCTGGGCAGAGTCGCCAGGGAAAACTTTCATCCCAGTTCAACACTGCACTCCATGGTAGTCCTTTTGCACAGTTCTGGTATATCCAAAACATCTTCAGGTCTCCATGCAACCCACAGTCCATCTTCCAAAGGCTCTTCCAGCCTATTCCTGAGGGTCTTCATGCCCTGCTTCATGCCACATCTCAGCAGCAGCTCCTGGAACCGTGTGCAACTCATGACCACTCCATGCATTTTTCATGCTTCCAAAACTAATACCAGGTGTGAAGGACACAGCCATATTCTTAATCCAGGGACAAAATAAACCATAGCCTTGAAAAGCAGGTTCCTTCTCCAGTCAACTCTTTCCAAGAATTTGCATTTTTAACAGTCTTTCCTCAGGCATCCTCTCCATTGTTTTAATGTAAATCAAGTCAGGCCACCTTCCTTCCACCTTCCTTAAGATTGCTAATGTGTCAACAATAGCAGCTTAACCAGTCTCAGTGCCTCTACTTTTAGCTTGCTTCAGGTTTTCCAACTCAAAAATCTTAAAATTTCAGTCCGATATCTTTAGCCAAGCACATCAGTCCATTACAAATTTAAGCTTGATCAAACACTCTGGGCCTGGATAGCAGAACGTAGCCATCCCTTATGCCAGTAGCCCAGTTCCAACAAAGTCCTCTGCAGTCTTTCCTTCCCCTTAGAAAGCTCATAAGCCAAGCCTCGAAGTTCAATACTATCTGCACTTAGCATTCTCAAACTCTCATCAGAATAGTCCATAAAACTTGGCTTACCACTCCAGAAGGCATCTTCAGTTGCAAGCACCAAGTCCATGCCCATTCCTCCAAAACAAAGGTTCCAAAAGATGAACATCCACATGGTCTGGTTCAACTCACCCCACTCCTGGTACCACTTTACTGTAGCAGACAGCTTCAGGTTCCCTGAGATGAACTTCCAGACCAGGCAGAGTTATGGAGGAAGGGATATTATTTATTGAAGCTTACAGATCCAGGGGAAGTTCCATAATGGCAAGAGAAGCGGCCTGCTCTCCACAGGACCAAGCAGAGAGAGAGAAAGCCAACCAGCCACCACAGCACACAGAGTAAAACTACAGCCAAAAGGTCACACAGCACACTTCAGGAACTCCTGCTAGGCACATTTGCATATCTTTACAATGGAATCTCAAACCCATCACCACACCTTAAGACCGGCCCCCAGTGACCTTGCCTCTAGCAAGGTGATTGCAGATGCAAACTATAAGTAATAAAACATTGAATATATTGGGGGACATATATTCAAACTACCACATAGGTATACTAAAATTATATTAGTATAGCTAAATAATAATACATAATTATCTTTACAATGATAGTTTAAGGCATATTTTAAAGTATGGGTTCTTCATCTTTCTATTATCTCCCCATGTTTCACTTAGTTCATTCCTCCACAGAAACAATTGCCAAATCCATTATATTTGTGTCCTTTAAAAAAATTCACCTAAAGTTTGTGCCTGAGATACAGTCTTTTGCCTTTGGCTTTAATCCTAGTGCTAGACTTTTAACTTTGACTGTGACTCTGGTCTCTATGCCTCTATAAACATCTTGAGTGTAGGAGGCTCCAAATTTTGATGTCTATTCATTCAACTTTCCCTTTTTTTCTGTTGATGAAAATTAAGTTTGGGAAATTTTAGATAGTTCCAAGGTCTTATCATTAAACCATGTTACTCTGCTTAAACAGAGCTTATAATTTCCCCAAATTTCCTATGGTATATCCCCCTATCATATACATCCTTTCTTCTTCACATCCTTCCCAGACCAGTGTTTATCGTGCCTCCATCAGGAAAGTCTCCTGGAAACCCAACCAGCCTGTGTCTCCTTCACTCAAGTCCTTTATCCACTCTCTCCCCAGCACTTAGTACCACCTGCTTGGCATTAGTGTTATTTACATGTGTCTATCCCCCAAGTACACTTTGGATTCCTGGGTGACAGTGACCATGTCTTATTTAATCACCCTCCTCAAAAATAGTGCTTTGCATCTAATCAATATTAAAATCAACAATGAACAAATTAAATTAAAATTCTATTTGAAAAACAGAAGTGGTATCTTGCATTTCAATAAGAAATTTGAATTTTGTTTTCAGTACTATTTTTAAGAAAAATAATAAAATTTTTTCTCAACAGGAAGACATGCCATACAGTAAGGAAAACTTATGCTAAGTTTAACCATTATTCATCACTTAAATATTTATCAAGCTCCCAGTGGCTAGCCCTGCAGATAATGCACTGTCAAGGTGGAACTGAACATAAAGTGTATCTTTCTTGATCTTAAAGAATATAAGCTAAAAGGAAATACGTTTCAACGATACCAACAAGATTCCATGAGAAATGCAATGAATGTTTAAGGAGATAAGCACCTGCATGAATCATAGAACATTGCTACTTCAGACACAGCCAAACAGATT
This sequence comes from Orientallactaga sibirica, assembly GCA_036365145.1. NCBI lineage: Eukaryota > Metazoa > Chordata > Mammalia > Rodentia > Dipodidae > Orientallactaga > Orientallactaga sibirica. The sequence continues at coordinate 111,103,545 of JAEOAD010000001.1, read as the reverse complement.
CCCTTCTGACCAACTCTTCACAGAAAACAACTGTTGACTCCAGAGGAAGTGAGTTGGCTGTGAGAGTGGAGGATAGAAATGAAGCAGGCAGATGCTGGGGAGGTCAGGCGCTTTGAAGAAGGGGGCAGCCAAGGATGAGCTCCTCATTCTTTCCTTTTCTCTTTCTGGAGCCAGCTGCAGCCATGCATGGGGAAGCTAGAAAGTGAACAGAAACCTCACCTTAGCAGTAGAAGTACTGCTAGAAAGTGCAAGAGAAGTTGAGAAAAGAGATAAAATATGTGCCTAAATTCTATATATATAAATGGTGGCCTAATCTCTGGGTTCACCATCACCTATGAAAGTGAAGGTACACTCCAAGGATCCTAGCAAGAAAAAAAAAAAAAAAGGCAAAGCATTATCTGAGCTGCCTGCTGTTGGGAGATACAGAGCTTGCATGTTTGGCTCAGCTGCATTAACTGCCTGCTTTACACAAGTCAGTATTCTCTGGAAGAACATAACAACTCAGAGTGTATATGACTTATTATTCACAATTCAAAATTACTTGTTGTGGGTCTATAGAGATTGCGTAGTGGTTAAAGGCACTTGTTTGCAAAGCCTGATGTCCTGGGTTCAATTCCCCAGTACCCATGTAGAGCCAGAGGCACATGTATCTGGAGTTCATTTGCAGTGGCAGGAAGCCCTGGCATACCCATGCTCTCTCTTGCTCTCTTCTCTCTCTCCTCTCATTTGTAAATATAAATGAATATTTAAAAAACAAAAACAGGGATAGAGAATGGCTTAGCAGGTAAGGCACTTGCCTGCAAAGCCAAAGGACCCAGTTTCAATTCCCCAGGACCAATGTAAGCCAGATGCACAAGGTGGTGCATGCATGTGGAGTTTGTCTGTAATGCTGGAGGCCATGTCACTCCCATTTTTTCTATCTATCTGCCTCTATCTATCTCACAAATAAATATTTAAAAAATCAAAATTACTTGTTGTGATAGCTAGTCTTGTCAACTTGATTGAATGGAGAAGGGCCTAGAAGTTAGTAAAGCACATGTCTGGTGTGTCTGTCAGGGTATTTTCAGACTGGATTAACTAAAGGAGAGGTAGAAGATCCCTGAATATAAGGACCATTCCACAGTCTGGGATGCAGATGGAGTAAAGGAGCAAAGTAGAGAGACCCCATCAGTGAAAGATATTCTCTCTCTCTCTCTCTTTCTCTCTCTCTCCATCCTTGTAGCTAGGATGATGTGAGCTGCTCTGCCACACCTTCCCAGCATGATGAACTGTAACTTCCAGAGATCAAAATAAATCTTGCCCCTTTTAAGGTGTTTGTGTCAGGTATTGACACAAAAAAATCAACTGGTTGATCATATGAAGAAAGGGAACATGTACCATTTTCAAGATTAAAATCAATGAAGCCTAATCCTGAGATTATGCCAATGTTAAAATAAAAGACAAGAATTTTAAAATAATTTCATGTTAGGAAAATACAATAATTAAAAGACAGGGAACCCCACTTGGAAGATATTAACCATCAAAAATAACTAAGTAGGGGGCTGGAGAGATGGTTTAGCAGTTAAGGCGCCTGCCTCCGAAGCCTAAGAACGCTGGTTCCAATCTCCAGCGGTTCCAATCTCCAGGTCCCACGTTAAGCCAGATGCAAAGTGATGCAAGGGCGCAATGCCACACTTGACCACAAGGGGACGCACGCATCTGGATTTTGTTTGCAGCGGCTGAGAGGCTGCTGGCGCGCCCATCTCTGTCTGTCTTCCTCTCCCTCTCTCTCTGTCTCTCTCCAAAAATAAATAAATAAATAAACAAACAAATAAATAAATAAGTAGGAAATATAAAGCAGGAAAAATAAAATACATAAAATAAAAATATTTGTTGGTTGCCTTAAAAACATAATGTATATGACATAAGAAAGATAATTGGTAGACTAATATATTCTGAAGAACAGTGAAAAATCTACTGTAAAGGTAATCAGAGCTCAGGGTGCTACAAATAAATTTATAAATATTACATATTGGAAAAAGTAATCAAAGAATTGAGTATAAAAAAGTATTTGAAGAAATAATGTGAAAATTCCACAATTTGGTGAAAGACATTAATTTTTGAGAAGTTTGAGAAGCCCAGTGAATATCAAGCAAAATCCATAAAACATAACCTGCACATCTAGAAATATTATATTCCAACTATTGAAAACCAAAAATAGGCCATCTTACAAGCAGCTGGAGAAAATGACACAGTTTATATTTTGGGAACAAAGACTTATTTCAAGTACTAAGATTGAACTTTTACATACAAGGCAAGTGTAAGTTATAACTCCAGTCCTCCTTTTTTTTTTAAAAGAAAATTTATCATTTATTTACAAGCCATTAGGATAAAAACCCACATTATGCAGCTATACCCAGTTCATCTCTTCTGGAGAAGTACAAAAGACCAGACTAAAACCGAGACAAGCATTTGAATTCAGCCTTACAAACAAACTGTGCAGTTCTCTTTTTACTTGTTGTTTTGAGATAGCATCTCACTAAGTTGCCCAGACTGGCCTTTAACTTACTCTGCAGCTCAGGCTGTACTTGAACTTCTGATCCTCCAGTCATAACCTCCTGAGAAGCTGTGATTACAGGCTGGAAATAATGATTTGAAAGACCTCTAACATCTCCAGCAAACAACAGCAAGACTAAAAGGCAATGAGGAAAATCTGTAAAATAAGACAAGAAAAAAAAAATCATCAACTCAGGATTCTTCATCCGGAAAAAATATCCTTTGAGAATGAAGATGAGTTCCATATTTGTTGTCCTAAAACAAAGAAAGTATGACATGAATGGAAAAACTTTAACTTCCCTTGAACTAACAGAAAACTATGTCCACAAGGCAAATAGCTGGACATCCAACAGGATTTCTCGTAGGAAGTGATGAAATGGGAATTTTATATATGAACATATTGCAAATTGGCCATATCCCCTTTTGTCCCCTCTCCATGCTCCATTCCACTGCAGGACCCTTTCAGTGGGGGCATTCATAATCACTGTGGGGTCCTGAGTGCAGCAGTCAGTTCTTGTGAGGAGGACAATACCTCATAACATGCTTTCTCACTCTGTGGCCTTGCATTCATTTTGCTTCGTCTTCTGCAATGTTCCCTGAGCCTTGGAGGGTGTGATAGAAGTCTCCGTCATTGTTGAGCTCTCGGTAGCCTCTTATTTTCTGCTTTGGTGTGTTTTGAGTCTCTTCAGTGTCTACCACCATCTTCCTGGAGAAGGTTCTCTGGCTAGCAGTGAGAGCAGCTCTCGTGTTTAAACTGCCACTTCTGTAATGTGAAAACCACAAAATCTTCATGAGAAAAATTAAAGACCTATATAAGATCCAAAAGCAGACTGTTTATGGATTATAAGGCTCAATACTGTTGATATAGATTCTCTCCAGACTAATTTATAGATTGAATGCATGTCCAATCTTTCTGTAGCATTTATGTAGAAAATGACAAAATCTAAAATTTGCATTAAAGGGCTGGGGAAATGGCTTAGTGGATAAGGCATTTGCCTGCGGAGCCTAAGGAACCAATTCAATTCCCCAGAACCCACATAAGCCAGATGCACAAGGGTGCATACATCTGGAGTTCGTTTGCAGTGGCTGGAGGCCCTGGCACACTCATTCGCTCTTTTTCTCTGCCTCTTCCTCTGTCTCTCTCTTTCAAATAAATAAATAAATAAGATATCTTTTTAAAATTTGCATTAAAAAGCTAAGTGGAATAGTCAAAATCATTTCAAATATAAAACAAAAATAAATGTGGTTACAGCTCATGTTACCCAGATTGAAAATGTAAAGCCTGTGCAATGATGGCAGTGGGGTAAGTGGAATGGCAGTCCAGTGAAAGAGAATTCAGGGTCTAAAACAGATATTTGTACTTATACTATCAATGTGATAAAATCAACAAAGCTACAAAACCAACTTTAATGGAAGAGTTTCAACAAATCTTGCTGGAACAATTGAACATATGGGTGCTAAAAATAACCCCTGATTTACACTTTGTACCACAGGCACCACTGATCCCAAATGAAGCACAGGCCTAAAGCTATCTACAACTATAAAAATGTCTAGAATAAAACAGGAAAATTATCTTTCTAAGCTTGGGTAAGGCAAAAATTTCTTCAACTAAATTCCCTTACAGATACACACATACCATAAAAGAAAAATCAATAAAGTGAACATCAAAATAAAAAAAATTACCCTTTGAAAGCCAGTATGAAGAAATTCAAAAGATAAGTCAGAGATAACAGAAATATTAAAATGTCTACATAAACAGATAAACTTTTTTTCTGAGGTAGGGTCTCACTCTAGCTCAGGCTGGCCTGGAATTCACTATGTAGTCTCAGGGTGGCCTCGAACTCACAGCGATCCTCCTACCTCTGCGTCCCAAGTGCTAGGATTAAAGAGATGCTCCACCACACCCGGCTAAATGGCTAATTTTTCATACTCATTCCAAACATGAATAGTAGTTTCATGCATTTCTGGTGAGATCGCAGAATGAAAACAGCCACTTGGAGCATTTACTCAAGAGAAATTTAAACATCTATTCACACAAAATCTAGTCTTGAGTGTTTTTAACAACTCTCTTTATAATTCATCATTACTGATCCCCGTCAAACCACATTATAGCTACATAAGGAAATACTACTTAGTGATAGATGGTACAAATTGCTGATACATGTGACCACATGAATGATCTTCACATATGCTATGTAAAATAGGCCAGACCAAAAAGTGTCCCTCCTATTTGATGCCATTCAGATGACTCTATTCAGGAAATGTCTGAACTATGAGGCCAGAGGGCATAGCAGCACCTGGGGGAAGAAGTGCCTGGCCCCAAAGAGCTTGAAGAAGCTCACTCTCACCAGTCATGGGAGTGTTTGTACATCTATAGCATCCTTAAAATCTCACAGTGGACAAAGTACAATGGGGTGAAATATACCCAGTGTCTAACTTGGAAAAACAATTAACATAAGATAAATGTTCAGATAAGAGAAAAATCCAGAAAATCCATTGCTTCAGACCTATACTGAATGGCATGCAAAAGGAAATTCTTTTGCATAAAGATAAATGAAAGCAGATGCAAACTCAGAAAGTATTGGAGATAGTATGTACAAGAGTAAATTTTTCTTAGTTATTCCTATAAAACACATACATGGAGGGGGACCTGGGGAGTGGAAGGAGGGGATTATGATGATGGTATATTGTGTACATTTATGGGAGTTGTCAATAAAAACTTAAAAAAAAATCAGATTGCAGAGATGGCTCAGCATAAAGGTATTTGCTTGCAAAGCTGGACAGCTTGGGTTTGATTCCCCAGTATCCATGAAAAGCCAGATACACAAAGTGGTTCCTGCATCTGGTGTTCATTTACAGAGACAGGAGGCCCTGTTGCATCTGTGCTCATTCTCTCTCTCCTTTCTATCTCTTTTTCTCTACCTCAAATAAATAAATAAAATATTTAAAAAATACATATATGAATTAAACCAAAAGTTACTTTATTATGAGGTTCACAATGTATGTAGATATGAAACACAGGACCATTTTGAGTATGGTTTAAGAGCATCACATGGGGGCTGGAGAGATGGCTTAGAGATTAAGGCCCATGCCTGCAAAGCCTAAGGACCCTGGTTCAATTCTCCAAGTCCCACATAAGCCAGATGCACATGGTGGCACATGCATCTGGAGTTCATTTGCAGTGGCTAGAGACCCTGGCGTGCCCATTCTCACTCTCTCTCTCTCTTTCTCTCTCTTCCCCCTTTCTCTGTGTCTAATAAATAAATAAATTTTAAAAATAGCATCACATGGATCTGTGCAGTTCCATTTCTACATTTTACATGAACTGTTAAGGTAATGACTGTAGTCTGTGGACAGTTAAGGATGAGTTCTGTGACCCACTAGAGTGACTGTAATAATTAGACAATGGGGTATAGATAAAAATCCAGTATATTTATTGGAATGAAGTTCCAGAAAGCTCTACCTATCTAGGAGCATGGAAAGTCTTTCAATTTTCTCAAGTCCTCATCAATTTCTTTCTTGAGTGTCTTTTTGTTTTCATTATATAGGTCTTTCACACCCTTGGTTAGTGTTATTTCAAGGTATTTAATTTTTTGTGGCTATTGAAAACGGGACAGCCTCACCAATTTCTTTCTCTGTATACTTATTCTTTACATATAGAAAGGCTACTGATTTATGTGTGCTGGTTTTGTATCCTGCCACTTTGCTGAAGGAATTTTATCACCTTTAGAAGTTTTGAGATTGAGACTTTTGGGTCACTTGTATATGGGATCATGTCATCTGTAAATAGAGCTAACTTGACTTCTTCCTTCCCAATTTTTATCCTTTTTCTTTCTTTCTCCTGTCTTATTGCTTGTACTAGTACTTCTAGTACTATGTTGAAGAACAGTGGTGAGAGTGGCCAGCCCTGTCTTGTTCCCAATTTCAATGGGAACTCCTTGAGTACCCATTAAGTATTATTTGGGCTTTGGGTGCTTTATATATGGCCTTTATTGTGTTGAGATATAAACCCTCCATGCCTATTCTCTCCAGCATGTTGATCTAGAAGTGATGGTGTATTTTTCCAAAGACCTTCTCTGCATCTATTAAGATTATTGCCCTTTGAATTTCCATGTGTTGCTAAAGGCTTAGTTCCTGGGGTGATACTACTGGATATGGAGTGGGGAACCTTTAGTTGGTGGGGCCTTGAGGGAGGTTCATTAAGCCAATGGAAGCATGCCCAGTAAGCAGAAAGTGGGACCCTGCTCCCTTCATCTTCTTTTGACCCCTAGCTCATGATGAGATGAGCAGCTTTGCTCTATCATATGCTGGTGTCATGACATGCTGCCTTTCCACAGGTCAAAGCAATGGCATCAACATGTAGATGGTGACCTCTAAAACTATGAGCCAAATAAATCATTATAAGTTAGTTACTACCAGTATTTTGTCATAGTGATGGGAATCTAACACAGAAAGCAGTCTGAAGAAATTTCTAAAACATCACAGTAAGGTCATATGAGGCAGATCATTCAAGATGTCCTCAACTTGGTAAATACCTGGTTTCAAGTGTTTATTTTTGAAGAGTCATAAGACAGCCCAAATAGTTATCTTACTAGAGATAGTGATCTGGTTGGTGATGAGATTCTCAGGTAACATCACATTGTGTGGTAGTTTGAATGTATGTCTCTCATAGATTGAGGTGTTTTATTAAAGCTTGTAACTTGGGTCTCTAGTCACCTGGCTGGAAGAAGTATTACTGAGGGCAGATCCTGGAGTCCAGACCAAAACTGTGTTTGGGGCAGGTCTGAATTCTAGTCAAAAGGTATGCAGAGAGGCTTGAGGTCTGCCTGTGTCCCTGCTTGCTGCCTTTTTGGTGTTTGCTGGCTGCTTGTGGTTTCTCTCTCTGCTTGGACTTATGAATGTAAACCAGATTCTTCTGCCATTGATGGAACTTCTCTCAGATCTGTACTCTGAAATAACTCTCATTCCTCCCATAAACTGTGTCTGTGTGGAAGTTTATCCCAGCATTGTGGAGCTGTCTACTATACATTGCAATACCAGCCAAATAAGGTAAGAAACAATAACAACTAAGAAATGACACCCCCTGCCTACTTTGAATCTTGGATATTTTGAAACTGGTTCTGAAGGGATCTTTTGGCCACCTTCAAGGTGAGATTCCAATTCTGTAATTACTTTTTGCACTTTAAACTTACAGCTTTTCTTTTCAGGTACATCACGTCCTTGTGCATGTCAGTTCTGGTTAGTGTGATGGGGAGTGCTACTTTGTGAGTCACAGAGAGGTGATGGAGAACAAGATGCAAATTACTTGATGGAAAAGAAGTTTCCAGATGATGTGCTTGGACCTGTACCCTTCTGTGAGGAAGAGTAGTTGACAATTATTCTAGAATGTGGAAAGCACTTTTAGGTTCTCTCCATACCAAGAGGAAATAGTATTGACCTAGTCTAGCTTCTAAGAGGACCACCAGGAAGTCACCTGTATGGTCTCCACTCATCTGGAACAGCATCACTGTGTGTTAGAATAAATTGGGGATGTGGCACTGAAGGCAGACAGGAAGTAAGAGTTGGTGAAAATGGGCTGTCTGAGAATATTTAAAAGCCTGGTTTAATTAAAGATGTTTTCTGGACCTGTGAAAGGGGATTAGCTTCTTCCACTATTATGAAACTTCCCATGGATCTGTAAGTTTCAATAAATCCCTCCTCCCATAAACTGTGATTGGCTTGGAAGTTCATCCCAGCATGAAACTAACTACAACAGGTGGTGTTTGTGTACATATATGATGTGTATGTATGGGTGCACATGTCATGGAGTGCATGTGGGGGTCAGAGGATAACTTTTGGGTGTTCGTCCTCACCTGTCATTTTGTTTGAGACAGGGTCTCTCCTATTATTTGCTGCTATAAAAGCCATACTAACTGACCTGCAAGCTTTGGGATTCTCTACACTCTACCTTCCATTGATATAGGCACCTTTATATTACAGGTGACTTGCGTCTGGCTCTATGTGGGTTCTGTGAACTTCAGAAATCAGGCTTGCACAACAAATGCTTCTAACCACTGAGTCTAGCACCTTGTAAAACTCCTGAAGTCTTGATTTACTTATCTGTTAAAAATGTTGCTTCCATAGCTACCTGCGGTAGTTTGATCCAGGTGTCCCCCATAAACTTAGGTGTTCAGAATGCTAGGCTTCCAGCTGATGGAGATTGGGAATTAACGCCTCTGGAGGCAGTGAATTGTCCGGGGGCGGGCTTATGGGTATTACAGCCAGTTTCCCCTTGCTAGTGTTTGACACACTCTCCTGTTGCTATTGTCCACCTTATGTTGGCCAGGGAGTGATGTCCACCCTCTGCTCATGCCATCGTTTTCCCCTGCCATCATGGAGCTTCCCCTTGAGTCTGCAGGCCAAAATAAACCCTTTCTTCCCAAAAGCTGCTCTTGGTCGGGTGATTTCTGCCAGCAATGTGAACCTGACTGCAATACCACCTCATAGGATTACATGAAACATTAGAAGCAAAACACACACACACGTACATACATACATACATACATACATACATACATACATACATACATGTTCCACAAGCATGCCTCTTCTGTTCTCTCCCTACAACCATTTCGACCTGAAGAATCTGGAATTATTACATGAGTAATAAGGGTGGAGGGCTTTTCTTTGATGATATCCTGTATTATAGAAATTTTCTTTCCTCAAATGTCAGTTCTTGTTAATGTTACAATGTTAAGACTATTCCTGGAAGAGTAGCATTGTTTTTAAGCGTTTTTTTTTTTTCTGCAAATATAAAAAGTAAATCTAGATAAACTGTCATTCCTCAGTCATGAAGAGTATGAACACAATTTTTGCAATTTAGAACTCCATGGTTTCATGTCTTTTTTAAAGTTTATTTATTTGAGAGACAGGCAGATAGAGAGAGGGAGAGAGAGAAGAGAATGAGTGTGCCAGGGCCTTTAGCCACTACAAACGAATGCCAAACCTGGGTCCTTAGGCTTCATAGGCAAGCGCCTTAACCACTAACCCATCTCTCCTGCCCTAGTGTCTTTTACCTGTCACTAGACCACTTTTTTCTATATTTGTATAGAATGAAATTATTCTTCCTCAGTTTCAGCCAGAAGCACATTTATTACATGTTCAACAAACTTGTATTCACGTTATACAACTGAGAAATAGTTAAGGAATTTTATTATATCTAGGGATATTTTTCATCAATCAGAGATTTGCTGCCACCAAAAAGAATTCCACAATTAATCTCTTATACCACGGGTGCAAGTTATAATCTCTATACTATGAAAAAATATTAAATATAATAAAAAAATTATTCATAAACCTTACTATTTCTTGGTCAAGAAAAAAGTTCTTTGTGTTTTTAAAGATACGGTGATGAATTTAACTGAAACTTACAAGTCTGAAAAGAGTGCCAGATGTAAACATTCAAGCATGCTTACTGGCAGCATCAGGTGTTTCAGAGTGATTTACTAAAAAGTAGTCAGCAGTTCCATGTTTCATAGAAATATCAAAAATACAAGTATTTCATTCACAAAACACACAGCTTGGCAGGTTTCCAGGGCAAGAATTTGCTGAGGAGTAGGTCAATTTATTGATTAAAATAAATCAGATCACTGACATTTTCCTCAGAAAATTGACAAAACAATACTATTCAGAAATTGAAAGTCTCAAAACTGGAGCTGTAAAAAACTCCCATCTATTATTTATGTTTATTATCAGAATTCGTTGACATCATAAACTAGATCTTTGAGAATTCTTATATTATCATTGAGAAAATATGCATGTAAGACCAAAAACCTTTGATATGAAATTTGGTCTAAATTCCTTCTTTTTCCAATGCATATTCATATGAACTAAATAATGAGCATTCTTGAGCTGAATATATGTTGAAATAATTCAGATTCTCCAAGTAATCCAATCCTTAAACATGTCGCTATTCCTTCTCACCCCACCCTATGGTTTTTCCTCTCTATGTATTCTTTTTCACTATTCTGGTCACATTTTGCCATCACCAATTGTTATCGGCTAAATGCCTTCCCCTCTCCCCGTATTTATGTTGAAGCCTTAACCAACATCATGGCTATATTTGAAAATGGCTTCTCTATGGAAATAATTTAGGTTGAATATGATCAAAAGGGTAAGATTAGTGTCCTTAAGAGAGAAAGGACTTCAGAGAACTACTGTCTATGCTCAAAAAGAGGTCATGTGAGGGGCTGGGGAGCTGGCTCACTGCTCAAACCCAAGTATTCAAGTTAAATTCTTAGAGCTCACATAAAAGCTGGAAGCCATGATGAGCTTCTGTAAACTCAACAGTCTGTTGAAGAGGGTAGGAACACATGAGAATTTCCAGGGAGCCTCTGGAGAGTGCAGCAAAAAGAACAGCAGCAGCAGAATGAGATGTAGAGAAACCTCACCTCAAATGGGGTGGACTGGTAAGAACAGACCGAGAAGTTGCCCTTGCATTTCACATGCACACTATGGCACTAATGCACCCACACTCACACAAACATATATCCACACATGTGTACACACACACAAATAAGTATTTAAAAGGTCATGTGAGCACACAGGTTGCAGTTGTCTACAAGCCAAGAGAAGATACCTTGAATACAACCTACTTTGCTGGTAGACTTTCTAGCATTCAGAATCTAAGAAACACATTTATTATTTAAACCACCCAGCCTGTATATTTCGTTATGGCAACCCCCAAAAGACTAATACAGCAATTAAGAGGCTCAATGCAAATGATACAATAGTTTCATTCATTTCCTTTAACTGCGCACCATTTTAAGGGTTTGGATTAACAAAATGTATTGAGAGGCTAGATAGACTTGTCCAGGAGAGTTTCATATAGATCCTTGAATTCATCAACTTTACTTTTAGTGTAGAATCAGGGAATGCGTGAGACGGGAGCCTCAGCCATATAAAGTCATCAATTCAGGTCTATCATGATTTCGGAGGCTATAGAACACCAGTCCACAAACTTAGCCTATCTTCTGAATGTTTAGGTATCATGGAGTAATGGATAGTTAAGAAGTTGGCTTAAACACCAAGGAATGCTAAATCAAGGTAGAGTACTACATGTAAGAAAAAAAAATGCGATTTGAATACTCCAAAAAAGGCATTTGTTGATAATATTGATAATGTTAACAATAACATACGGCTAAGAGTGAAAATTACATTGGGCCAAAGTAATACGTTAAATTTGGCCTACAACTAACTCCTTGGGTAAGTAGCTTGAACTAATGCCTAAAAGTACATTCTTATAACATGTAACTGAGTCTTGTACAATTACAGCAGCTGACTTTCAGCCAATTAGTCTGCCAAATAATCTATGTCTATTTATGACAAATGACCAGCTAGGATCAATCAAGCTACTGTCTCCATCACTTCTTCCCCCTCCCCAACTCCTCAAATCTGCCAAAGATGCCCTATGGTGCTCTCTGATTCTTGAATGATTCTGGATATCAACTCCACTCATAAGCCAATTATTTGCTCAAATAAACTACCAAATGTAACTTGTCCAGCTTTTTTTTTTCTTAGCTGTTACGGCATTATTTCCTTACATAACCATCACAAAAGGAAAGTATACTAAATTTGATTACAGACGCTAGTTCAGAAAATGAAAATATTTCTAAAATAGCCCTCCTTCTATTTCATTATTGTTCATACTGCTATTTTCTTGTGGGCTTTTTTTCTTTCTTTCTTTCTCTTCATTTTCTACGCTCTTCCAAGCCTAGCCCAGGGCCAGCCACGTAAAAGGACTTCATAAACTTTTGACCTGGAGCGCAAAGCTGGAACACAATGGACATTCAAATATGCACAGAAAGGGAAAATGGCAAGAAAAAGGAAAAAAAGAAAGCATGGACGGAGCAGAACGTTCCTAGAAGGCCAGAGAGCGTTTCTGCAACGATTTTTTTTTTCCTCTGCTTGCGCGAACTCAGCTCAATCTTTGAAGTCAGCACTTTCTTCAGGCAGACGCACCAACGCGGGCACGTGGTGGGGGAAAGAAGAAGGCATTAAAGAAAATAACAAAAACAAATAAATGCTCGGAAGAAAAGCAAAAACAAAACAATACGGGAAACGGCAGCGGCGGGAGACTGGAAGAAGCGAACCGCCTCTCGTAGGCGGGATGAAAGAGGGAAACCACGCCCAGGCCCGTTGCCTTGGCGACCCAGGGCCAAAACGGCCACCCACGATTGGCTGAGGCGCCGGAGCCAATGAGAAGGCGCGATGTTGGCGGGGTTCTAAGATGGCTGCCGCGCGGCTGCTTCCTTACCGGTAAGTTAGGCTTATCGCCGAGCTAGTTCGCGGCGGTTGTCCGCGGCGGGCCTGACGGACTTGGGGGTCCCGGGGCAGCGCGCGAGGTCTCAGCGGCCCTTGACCGAAGCGCCCCGGGACGCGCTAGAAAAACTCCCGGCAAGGACGGCGGGGCGGCCGTCGCTCGGCTCGGCTTAGACTCGGCGGCGGAGGCGCCTTTCCCGGGCTCCTCGGTCCCCGGCCGGGCCAAGGTGGGGGGAAGCGGGGGAGACGGCTTTCCGGCTCTCGTGTGCGCGTGTGTCCCGGAAAACAGCTTCCCGAGGATGCGGTCCGTCCGGCCGGCTAGACGTCCGAGGCCCGGCTCCGCGGCTTGTGGTTCAGGCGCGGCCCGGGCGGGGTCAGCCCGTGCGGGGCTCGGCGTGTGGCTTTGCCCCCCGCAAGCCTGCGGGCTCCCGGGTGCCGGGCTAGTCTTGAACCTGTAAGTATCCCCACCGCGGGGTCCACGTCAAACGACTCTTGGGTGGTACTGGTAGTTGTAAATCTTTCAGCCAAGGTCAAGGGTCTGAGCAAGTGTTTTCCCCACGTCACCCCCCCCCCCCAGGCCTCGGCTAACCAAACGTTCCCTTTCTTGAAAACACAATGACACTTGGAGAATCCTGCCGAACAGTTTATCCGAATGAGCAGATGGGGCAACGTAAATCTGAACTCGGGCTTGATTTCCTTGGATTCTCTGTACAAAGGGAACCATTGATTTCATAAAAATAAGCTCACTGTATACAGTGATGTTGGTATTTCGTGCTTAGGAGTATTTTAGTGAACAATTCCAAAGCATAGGAATTAACTATGGTGTAATTATTTAGCCATATCATTCAGATAATAGGATGATGTTTATGATTATTTTACAAGTAAGGTTATATTTGGATAAGATTACGATTTCTTTGATTATTTTTAATTGACGACTCAATATAGGTTATCACCTCTTTCACAGACTAGACAGGAAACCTTTATCCATTGAGATGCGTTGATTGTGTCTTTTGGGTTTTGTTTATATGTTGCCTGGTGTGGAAAACATAATACTGTTACCTAGGCCTCTAAATGTGACTTAGTGTATGCAACTTAATGTAATATCTTACATAGCTTTTCATATCTTAAAAAGCACAGAAAAAATTCTTATTAGCTAAATGTTAACCATTTTATAATTACAGCCTAGAATCCTTCTTTTGGACCTCTAAATAGTCATAGTTTAAAGGCACCAGGTTCTTTTTTTCTATTAAAAAAAGTGGATCACAATTGGTGAGGCAAGGCAGTGCCTCATCTGTAAGAAGGGTATAGATGTGATTTCTAGTGGAAGGGTTGTGAGGATTAATCCAGGCTGCACTGTTTAGATGACATGGGTGACAGTGGCCTGCTTTGTTTCCTCTTTCTGGTCTGTGTCTTGGGCTGTAACTGGGTTTCCTTTCCTCCTGAAAGTCCTGAGGTATAGTGTCTCTAAAACCTGGTAACCTTGTGAGATGGAAATGGAAACCTTATATACACAGGGGTTTAATCAGAATTGCATGTAATTGACATAGAATGGGATGTTAACTCCAAAAATTGAGGCAGCTCTAGTCATTTAGGACACATAAATATTAAGATCACAGAAAAAAACATTAAAGGTGCCAGACATCTCAGAGATAAATTTGAGGATGGGGACCCAGCAAATGCAGTGGCCTGCTCAGGGATAGAAATCATCAACTTTTAAGACTGGTTTTGCCCCCTAGTAATACCAGTGACCCCCAGTCCTTATACAAGATTTGATATCTCTATGGATTTGATATTTTGAAAGGTTATATTTTCTGAGCTCTATTACTTATAAAAACCAGTTCATCTCTGATGAACACATGGTAAAGAATGATGCTTAACTGACTCTTGCCTAAAGGTGGATGATTTATGTCAGTAGTAGGAAAAATAAAATCGGATAATTTTAAAAATATCCATAATTAGTTTAGGGTCTCCATTACTTTCATCATAAAACTGTAAAATCACATAGTAGCAACCACTAAACTGCTCTCTCTTCTAACTACATTTCTTTCTTTCTTTCTTTCTTTCTTTCTTTCTTTCTTTCTTTTTGCCATGGTGCACTAAATAATGGCTGTGGTTATTTTTCAAGGGTGAAAGAAAACCTAACATATTCAGACTAGGACAGTATAGAAATATTTTCAGTTCATAGTAAGTTGTGTCAGCTCAGGACTGAAGATATGTTCTATATAGTACCCACAATAAGTTGTATGATATTTATTGGATGGAATAAATCTTTACTCCAGAGTTGATGGGGGCATGAAATGAAGAACTGTGATATTTAAAACCATAGAGAAAGGGGGGATTATGAGTCATTTATGTCTTCCCATTACTGGTTGACAGGCTAAAATCTGAATGTTTACAAATTGAATGTTATATGGACCTTGCTATAATCTATTTGAAAACCTTTTCTACTTCTCTGGTATTCCTTATGTCTTGAGAATGGCTGAGTGAATTTCTCAGTTAAAAGGTAATTAATTTGGGCTCTGCTTTAAAATAAAGAAATAAACTTGGCAGGGTATGAGAAAGATTCATCCTTCAGAGAAGCTACGACAGGAATGAAAGGACCAGACATAGTGCCACTTGGAAAACATGTGAGTGGAATGTGTATGTTATGAACAGAAAGATGTATTTTCAGACATCAGCCCATAGCAGAAGTCACTAAGCTGTCTCTCCATACTTGGCTGGCGAACAGTTGAGCTGTTTCTTACATGGGCAGGCTCCTTAGTGAGGGACTGTGGTTACCTGAATCTCCCATACATACATGCATGTGGACATACGTACATGTATATATTTTGTATTTCATTTTTGTCTTTTTTTTTTTTTTTTTTTTTTTGGTTTTTCGATGTAGGGTCTCACTCTGGCTCATTCTGGCTTGGAATTCACTATGTAGTCTCAGGGTGGCCTCGAACTCACGGTGATCCTCCTACCTCAGCCTCCCGAGAGCTGGGATTAAAGGTGTGCGTCACCATGCCTGGCTACTCATTTTTGTCTTTTTTAAACAACCATGGGAAAATGACATGTGACTTCAAAGATTTTCAAGCATTGAGTAAAAAAAAATACTTCACTGAATTTTGCCTTTGAAAGTGGAGTCTTTTAGAATTATTTTAGTTTTTTCTTAAGATAAACCCAAGAAATTTTATCATGTCATGCAAAGGTCATATTGAAGACAGTTTTAATGTCATATCGGCAGGAACTAAAATAATTTTGAGAAAGCTCCGCAAGCCATGAAGGTGGGATAGCTGCTTGGAGGCTATGAAGTAAAGTAAAGTACACCTGTTTTAGGGCAACTGAGACTGCTCTCCATGGAAAAGCACATCTGGATGCCCAGAGTATAGATTGCTTACTTCAGAAATGCTAAGACAGTAGTCTAGCAGGACCCCTGTGCCATTGAACCCTTTGGGAGGCACAAGCCATCTGACATTTGGCTGCTGGTGGGTGTAAATGTTGTTAATCATTTTTGCTTGTTTTGTGTACATCCATCTCCAAGCTCTTAAATACTGTCTAGTATGTAGTGAGCATTTAAAAAATGCCATGGGCAGGAAAAGAAATAGTGCTTCTTGAAATAACTCTAAGCATACTAAAAAAAAAAAAAAATCTGAGTGAAATTCTTAGTCTTTAAGGCCTCAAATGGATAATGAATCTAAAGATATTTGCCAGTGGCAAGGTCATATTGGAGAATATTACTCTCCTCTCTCTGCTCCTGAGAAAGTAGGCTTTATTTTTTATTAATAGTATAATAGTCATTTTCTAGTATTGGCATATTTTACAGAATGTTCTTTGTGCTATCAAAGTATCTTAGGAAGATCTTTATCCCCAACTTGTAAAACCTACAAATCCCACAAATCTAGTTTAGGGATGGATGTATGTCTTATGGAGCTTAATGCTTTTATAAATTTGGGTCTCTACTTTTAAAAATGAATGCAAGTTCTGGCTAGAAAATTTAGCACATGCTCTGGAAGAGCTGTAAAAACGAGGAGTATTGAAACTCGAGTTCCATTAACTTCTTGGCAATTAGTCTTGTTTTCTTGGTCAATTGAGAAGACCCAATACCAGGTTTATTTATAGAAGCATTAATCAGATGCAGGAGTCAGGGAAGAAGATGCTTTCTATCCATTGCTAAGTGAATGTACTTCAAATACTAGAAACTAAACTACCTTAGGAGCCTTTCTACCCATAACAGAAATTATAAAAATGCAGTACATGGCCACAGAAGTGATAAAAGTGAGAACTGAACATTTATTTTTGGAAAAGCCGGAGTTCAGTAAGAAAAGGTTTTCATAACTGAGTATTTACTGAGCCCCTAGAAGCTCCTGAACACCTCAGACTAACCCCTAACCAGCATAATTGTCCTGTGTTACAGATGAAGAAAAACATTTTGTTCGTTCCACTACTAGGCAGTGGAATCAGGAGTCTAGTTGGAACAGAACCTGACCATAAGCAGTCAGTCAGTCAAACCCCCACAACCACCCGCTCCACCTCCTCCACCACTACCACCTGATTCTTTCAAGCTGAGAGGAAGTCCTTAAGAGAGCAGAATCTGTTACTCAGAGTATGGTGAAAATCCTTTATTCCTCTGTCCCCAAGAGAATGAAGATGGTTTTCTTACTAGGATAATTGCAACATAGAACAGACAATTCAGCACAATCTGTCCTGCCATTTCTTCACGTTGACAGTAACTCATGAAAGTTGTTACTTATTTTAGACATCCTTTGAATGAACTGGTTTTGGTTCATTTTGTTTGCAAAAATTGTCTGTGCTATGGACAACATAGTGAAACTAAGTTATGAGGTGTTTTGGTTAAATTGTTGGTATTATATTTCATTTAGTGTTTGAGCAAGCAGTGTAAGATTTAAAAGTAGGGTATCCTTTTCACCTACCACAACTACATATGCATACATATATAACTTGTTTTTCTTTTAAGGAACTGTTTCTCTACATAGTCCATTGAAAGTTGATTATGGTTAAATGTGAGACATCCACCTTTATTCTCTTAACTAGTACAGCTCAAAGTATTTGAAGTCTTTGAAGTTTCTTGTGGTTACTCACACCTACAATATCAGCAACAAGAAGCTGAGGCACGAGGATTCCAGGAGCTCAAGAGTAGTCTGGGCTACATAATGAATTCCAGAACAGTCTGAGTTACAGAGCCTCAAAAAAAAAAAAAAAATTAAATAAATAAATAAATAAATAAATAAATGCTACTCTGAGCCTTAAATTTGTGCAGACTTTTAACATTCTTGAGCAATTAATGTTTTAGTAACTTTCATTTTTAGAAAAATTATCCATCCATTAGAGAGTCAAGATTCTGTTTTATCTGTAAATGTATAGTATAACACACTTGTTTAATTAAATTAAAATATTTTTTATTCTTATTATTTTTTATTAATTTATTTGGAGGAATGAGAGAGAGAGAACGAGGCAGATAGAGAAAGCAAGAACCATTGTGTCAGGGCCTCTAGCTGCTGCAAAAGAACTCCAAATGCATGCACCACCTTCTGCATCTGGCTTACATGGGTCCTGGGGGATTGAACCTGGGTTCTTTGGCTTTGCACACAAGTACTTTAATTGCTAAACCATCTTTAGCCCTGAAGCTTATTTAATACAAGTGCATATACTAGCTGTTTTGGTCCATCCAGTTTTTGACTTAAAAACGTTTAGCTGGACTGATTTTAGGTCATTGGTAGACTTACTAGGCTCTTGAGATGTCTTTGAGTGGTTTGAAAAAATTGTTTCTGTGACTGCTGTTTGTCTTTAAGTTCATCATTTTCCTCCTAGAAGAAAAGATGTGGAGTGGCCTGCTGCCTCCTGGCCTAAGTGAAAGTGATGTTGAGTCAAATTCTGAAGATGAAGCAACCCTGGGTAACTCAGAACTTCATTTACAAGAAGGTGAAGAGGCTGGGACCAGTAAGAATCCAGAAATCGCAGTAGATGGGCTAAAAGCTGAAACAGAGGCCAGTGCAAATGCATATGAAAAATGTCCTTCTGGAATCCCCTTAGAAATGTGGAATGTAGGTTTTCTCTGATGTGCTGTTACTACATCCTGTGTGTGCATGTGTGTTTGGTCCTCTCCATTTCTTGTGGGCAGAATATGTATGTGTTGATATACAACAGATAGCAACAACAGCTCCAAATACTTTCTCTGTACTTTGAGACATTTAGATACATTTTTGCTTTGTGATAAAAAGAGGAAAGGCAGACTACATAGAATTAGCTGGCTTGTCTAGCATGATAAATGAGCTTGTCTTCATTTTATAGATATTTTAAAAATATTTATTTATTTGTTTAAGAGAGAGAAAGATGCAGAGAGAGAGAGGGGAGGGAAAGAATGGGTGCACCAAGGCCTCCAGCCACTGCAAACAAGCTCCAGATGCATGCGTCCCCTTGTGCATCTGGCTTATGTGAGTCCTGGAGAGTTGAACCAGGATCCTTTGGCTTTGCAGGCAGACGCCTTAACCTACTAAGCCTTCTCTCCAGCCCTTCATTTTATATTTTTAATACATGTGAACCATTGGCCTTCATTTTCAAAGTGTCAGATAATGTACATTAAAGCAAATGATGTGTAAACTCTAGAGAAGAAGGTTTGTTCATTATTGATATCTCTATAAATGCCAAAGCATAAGTATTTTTCCTATTTAACACATTTATTAGTTTTCCAAATGCATGTTTTTCTTTAACATATATTTGTTTCTCAATTTTTAATTATATAGAAATTTCAAGAATTACATAAAAAGCATTCTGAACAGAAAATTTCAATGCCAAAATTCAGAGGGAAAAAAAGGAGACGCTCCAGAAAAGGTATTTGTTAATTTATTTTAATATTTTTATTATTTATTTGCAAGCAGAGAAGGAGAGACAGAAAATGGGCACACACACACATCAGAGTCTGTAGCCACTGTGATTGAACTTCAGATGCATGCACCATTTGTGCATCTGGCTTTACATGGATACAGGGGAATTGAACCCAGGTCATTAGGCTTTGCAGGTAGCACCTTAACCATTTCTGAGCCATTTCTCCAGCCCTGTAAATTTATTTTAAATGTAAGTTTCCAATGGTTATGATGCTAAATTGTGACTAATTTAGTTAAATAATGTTTTTAAAACATTTTCAAGTAACAGTTGAATACTTACTATATGACATTCTGAATTCTTTTCAGATAAATTGAAGAATGAAGATTCTCAAGGGTAGGTATGATTTAAAATAGTTACCTTTTTTGAGCAGTATTGTAGAACTTGTCCAAATAGCAGATTACCTGTCTTGAGTAAGAAATAGTCATTGTAATGTAATTGTAGCATCCTGGTTAAAAAAAGTAAAGATGGGTAGCTTGTCTACACAGGAGTTCTTATCTGTCTTGCAGGGAGAAGCCTTCAAATGAAACCCATTGGAAGGAACTTACTCAGTATTTTGGAGCTAATGATAGATTTGAACCCCCTGTTAAACAGAAAAAAGTTGACAAGGTAAGATCTTTAACTGTATCTTATGTGTTTGTTGCTAGCTTTGTCTAAGAGCTTGTTTTTAATTTTTGTAATTAGACACTTAAAATGCCTACTGTGTACAAAAAGGCAAGATAAACAAGTAGGAATGCAGTTAAAACTGTTAAGGAAAAGAACAACTTGTGAAAATATTTAAAATGAGGGCTTCTCTCATTTTATCTTGGGTGGCAAGAGAAAGTTTGTCTTAGGTTATTTCACTAACACCTGAAGGTGGTGGAAGACCACTCACATAAACAGTGATTGTCCCAAGGCTGTGACATGCATAAAGAACGTTAAGGACAAGTTGTCCTGGTACCTCTGAGTAACTCTAAGAAGGCTAGCCTGGCTGCATTAGGGTCAAGATAAGATTGTAGAGCTGGCAGAGCTGCAGGGTTCCTCAGAGTAAGGAAAATGACTAGATCTAGCTTAAGTTTTAAGATTGCCCTTGCTGTTCTGTGGAGACTAGATTGTGGTCTGGCAAAAGTAGACAAGAAAACCACTGTTACCAGGCTGACTCATCTAGGCACAGGGTGCTGGTCAGTTGAACAAGAGAGGTACTGGTAATGATGGAGAGCAGTCTGAGTGGATTTGAGGTCCAGGGCCGAAGTACTGATAATATTTGCCTGTGCATTGCATGTCAGGTGCTAGGGAAGGATTGGGGCATAAAGTGGGAAGATTCAGATTTTGCCCTAAGCAATGGTGTGCCCAGTAACGCTAGTCATATGGTTGAGAAAGGTTAGGAGGAAGAAAGACTTAGATCCCTATTCAGAATACAGTTTGGGTCAGGAGTATTAATTATAATTGAGAAACAGAGTAGTTAGTATTGTGAAGTGGGAGCTTAGAGAAGAGTCTGAGTTTGCAATACATGCATACGTGTAGTTGTCAGCCTGTAGAGTTCAGAAAAGTCTTGAATAAATAGCTCACATAATCATTTACCTGGAGGAATGTTGGTAGGCTCTAGGAGTTTGAAAATCCAGTGCTTGTTGGTAGGGTTAGAAGCATAGGGCTAGTGAAGCCCAAGTTCAATGTATGGGTCATTACTGTACATTATTGTGTATGCTTAGATAACTTTGCTATTTTCTGATAGCTTGGTATTTCTTGTGAAAAACCTCTGATTTTAAATCCCCAGTTGTATGAAATCATGTCATTGAGGACATGTACATGAGAGACCTGTCACAATAGGATGATGCAGATGGTTTGCTTGGGCTTGTTTGGTTTTGTTTTGTGAGATGTGGTCTTGTTACATTGCCCAGGCTGGTTTTGAGTTCTTGGACTTACTCAGGTGATCCTCCTGCTCAGCCGATAAGTAGCTGATAATATGTGACCTTTTTATTCCAATTTTGTAAAGAATTCTTATCATCAAAATAGTCCCTATAACACTGAGTAATTGCAATTGGATTACTGCTATTGAGCAATAACCTTCAAGCAGGCTCAACAGTCATAAACTTTCTATAAAGAAAGACCATCCATACAGTTGAATATGTAAAATCTGGGCTCAGTGGAAAAATGGGAGTGAACTTTTGAAAGTATATTTGCACATTCTTGATGCTTGTAGTTCTAGTGGTCTGGGTGCAGACCATGTGACGGGTACTGCTTCTGGCTCTACCAAATCTGTGCTAAAGCAGCAGGGTGGATGACCATGCTGCCTGCTGGGCCATGGGTTGGGAGGCATCTCTTACAAACTACTATAGAGTCCTAGCCACTGACTGAACCCTTTAAGGGAGTGAGTGATTAAATACTGGCTCTACTAGGGTTTTGTTTTGACAGGTGAGTTAAAGGGCTCTTGGTTTAATTCATTTATATTATTTGTTACTTTTTCTGATAGCTATATTTGATTTTAGAATGTGTAACTTGTTTCTTAAGAGAAATTAAAGCCATAAAATGAACTTTTTTAGCCATTCTAAAAAGCAGATTTAAAGAATAATTTCCACAGCCTATTAGAATTTTATTACCCTATTCTGAAGTTGTACCTTCTTGATCCTGGTCAGGTGTGACTAAGCTCTTGTATCTAGAATTTGGTCTACATGGAGTTACAGAGTTTCTTTGTACAGAATCTTTTAAAGAACTTGTTTTTAAGAACTAATATCTTGTTTCCTATTATGCATTAGATATATTCTAGAAGAGAAGTCAAACACTATTGTAAAGTGAGCTTTCTGTTTTTTGAGAAATTGCTTTAAGTCCTATTGTAATTGCATGTCCATATACTAAGTTTGAGTTCTCTTAATGCCTTACACAGATGGTCATCTGCATAAATGACACCTGGCTGAGAACGTTATGGCTGTCTTCTAACCAGGGAAACTATTACTGGTCAGGCTTGTATTTGTCCATGATTTTGTCTGTATTTCACAAATAAATGTGGGAAAGGCAGGAAGGATGTGGTGGCAGTGATTGTGTGTTCTCTAGGGAGAGTTGTAAATGCGTGCCAGCAAGTCAGTCCTCTTTCATTGTCTCGGGATTGTGGTTTGTACAAGGTGCTGCTTTGCTGTTGTGCTGAAGTTGACTGTGCACAAGCAAAGAGTACTTGTAGGTCCAACAGGCAGCTACACTCCTCCTGAAATCTAGTGGGGAGCCTGCAGTGCCATGTGTACTGTGGACAGAACCAGCATGGCTTTCCAGTTCATCATTGTTCTCTGAGCCTCAGGCTGATCTGTTACTGTAGCCCAGAAAACCTTTTTATTTTGTTTTCACTCAACCCGTAAGAACTGTAAAGCAAAACAAACTTCTTAATCTTGTGTCCATCACACAGCCTTTCCTCCCCTTTTTGGCATGTTTCCAAGCTGAAAGTATTGCTCAGCCCAGAGTGTATATGACAGCACAGTGTCACCTGCTTGCCAGACAATGCAGAGAGGCTGGCATTTTTTAAATACAATCTTCCTAATATCCAGAGCTCTTTTATATGTTCTTTGTATTAAATATAGCTATATAAATATATATAAATATAGTGTTTCTGGCAGTAATTCTGGGACTTACTAATGATTCTGTAATTATAATTATTTTGAATCTGGGAACTTCTGTAAAATAAATTTCAGTCATTAATTGTAAATGTCTCAAGTATTCATGTAGTTTGGTTAGTCAGCAGTCATGGTATAAGTATTTCTGTTTGTATCTAGTGGATAGTTTTTGGTATGAAAACTTGTATTTCTTTTTAGAGGTACTCTCTTTGATGTTTTTAAAGTTGTTTATCAAAGGAAACTCCTACTGAATAGACTAAGTAGCTTTAAACTTTTAAATTTTGTTTTTGTAGTAGAATTCTTTTTCCATTAAGACTCTTTAAGTGGAACTCCAATATATAGATCAGATCAAAGCTTGGCTGCCTTGAGCAGGTGGGGAAGGAGGTGCAGGGGCTACATGAGGGTTGGGGTACCATGAAGCTTTCCTGGTGCTAGTCAGAGTTGTTCTCTCATAATCTTTATGGTGTTCTCTGTGGAGTGGTTGGCAGGGTCAGTGTTATCTCCTGATAGAGATGGAGAGACAGAAAACTCAGTACAATTACCTGAACAAAATGATCAGCGGTAAGAAGTAAGACTCAGGCTAGGGAGATGGCTCAGTGGTTAAAGGCACTTGCTTGCTAAGCCTGACAGCCAGGATTCCCCAGCACCCATGTAAAGCCAGATGCACAAAGTGGCACAAACATCTGGAATTTACAGCAGCAGGAGGCCTTGGCCTGCCCAATCTCTCTTTCCTTCTCTCTCGCATGTATGTATGTGTGTATGTATGTATGCATGTATGTATGTATTATTTATTTGACAGAAAAAGAAAGAGAATGGGCACACCAGGGCCTCCAGCCACTGCAAACAAGATGTGTGCGCCCCTCTGTGCATCTGGCTAGCATGAGTCCTGGGGAATCAAACAGAGGTCCTTTGGCTTTGCAGGCAAGTGCCTTAACCACTGAGCAATCTCTCCAGCCCTGAGTTTAGTTTTTAACTTACCTGACTCAAGTTTATGCAAGTATGAGATATATATTTACATATATAACACACATATATTAAGCAGTAATAACTACATGACTTTTTAATTTACTGTTTCATGCTTATATTTTTTAATTTTTTAAATATTTTATTTATTATTTATTTGACAGAGAATGGGGGAGAGAGAGAGAATGGGTGCACCAGGGCCTCCAACCACTGTAGACGAACTTCAGATACATGTACCCCTTGTGCATCTGGCCAACGTGGGTCCTGGGGAATCGAACTTTGGTCCTTTGGCTTTGCAGGCAAATGCATTAACTACTAAGCCATCCTTCCAGCCCTCATGCTTATATTTAAACATAATTCTCCTCCCCTCTTCTTCATGCAGAAATCACTTTATTTTCAATTTACTTAATTTCAGTCATAATAAAGGCAAATTTCAGTAGACAATTTATTTGTAGTATGCCTTAAATATTGAATATGTTATCCAAATAAATAGTAGTGAGAGATCTGTAGAAATGCATTGTATTACAGTTTGACTTAGAGAGCTTTAGTCTCATATTAAGAGAGCTTCTAGATGGGCATATATGAGGTGAATCTATAGCATCAAGCTTCATGTCCATGAAGTCTTACATAAATGGTTGTCATTGTGCTGTTTTGACATCTATAGCAAAACTCTGTTAAGTAGGGTGTTAGTAGTCATTGCCTTGTAAGAACCTGTTAGTTGCTGCCTTTGGGTGAATTTTCCACCAATGGCCAAATTATTGTTTATCTGTTCTCACACATATCATATGCTAAATTCTGAGTCAAGCCAAAAAATGTTTGAAACACACCAAGGCTGTATAGCTCTCAGGAGAACCCTGTAGCTCTTGCCACTCTTCAGGTGTGGAAGGGTTCCTAGAGAAGTCAAAGCTACTCTTGGGTCCACCTACTGTTTTTAAAAGCTTAAATACTCAAATCCTATCTTGTGAGGCAACTTACTGACTCAGAAGCTGAATTCTTGGGATCTGAGCTTTGATCTGAGAGTTTGGGCCTTTTCTTTGTGCAAAAGGAGTCTTGATATTTAGACGTGTTAGAAACAATTTGTTGCTCATTGAGTGTTTCCTGGATTCCAGATATTTGTCTATGTGTATTTTCCTGACCCTTGCCATTGCCTTGCAGAGAGTATGGTTGTCCTCATTTTACTTCATGCAGCATAACTGAAGTCCATGGAGGTTTAGAACTCACCTAGGGTGGATCCCTCTTTACTCACTGATCTGTGGATTTCTGCTCACCCTGGGCCTTGGTAGACAGGAAGGCAGTATAGAAATCTTCATAATCTTGGTGGCTCAAGTGATTATGGGAAATGGAGCTGCTTTGTGAAACAGAAAATGGACAGGTGGCAAGGTTGCTGAGGTGAAAGAGTGGAGCAGGTCTGGGGTGGTTTTGATTGTTAGGATCAACTCATAAGTTGATGGCATCAGGTATTAAAACTCCAGAATTTGTGATACAGAACAGTTGAATTTGATACTGATGTTTATTTCATTTGTCTCAGTGACATTTGAGGATATGCCTGTTCTGCAAAGGAAAGAAAGGATAATCTATTAAGCATTTTTAAAATAAAATAGCTTTATTACCAATGTAAATTAAATATGAGGTTCTAGGTGCAGAACCTACTCAGCTCTGAGAGCCGATGTTTTCCATTCCTTGACATATATAATTTATTTAGTAGTCAATTAGACATATATAAATAAGCATAACACCATGTGATCCTTCTTTAATGTTAAGGGCATTATCACCTCAATATTACTACTGTGGAATGCTTTTGGGGACTTATATAATAAATACAGTATGTGTGGACTCCTTTTAATATTGATGCAGACATGACTACTGCTGTGAATGTTATCTCAATAGCACAGTCCCAGTGAGTGCCTCCTCTGTAGAAGGAACTAGGCTGAATTTTGGGACACGCCAAGCTAGTGATACACAGAGTCTGTCTTTATTGAGCATAGAAGCAAGAAAAGAGAAAGAATGTTACATCAATAAGTGCTGAGGGGAGACAGGCAGGTCGCACAGTGACAGCATAGACTGGAGAGCAGTCTGGTATGGGACATGGAGAAAGGTGGTAGGACCAGGAGGTCTGTCAGATGACAAGGTAATAATTGATAGAAGTCTAACAGAATGATTAAGATTTATTTATTTTTCAAAGGGAAGCATATCAAGCACGTAGTAGGTTGATAAAATGACAAATGTGGGCAGAGACTAGGGAGCATAGCATTACTGAAGATGAGGTGGAGAAAATTGGTTTAACATAAAGTGATCTACATTCTGGCACAAGCTCCTTAGCTTTGTGTGAACCAAAATAAACAGTTCAAAAACTAGCACTAAGCCTGGTGTGGTGGCGCACGCCTTTAATCCCAGCAATCGGAAGGCAGAGGTAGGGGGATTACTGTGAGTTCGAGGCTACCGTAAGGCTACATGTTGTGAATTCCAGGTCATCCTGGGCTGGAGTGAAACCCTACTTAAAAAAATAAAAAGAAAAACAAAACCTGGCACTATTCATATGAGACCTCATAGACCTCAGTTTGACACTGGCCTAGAGTATAGAATTCTAAGTAGAGTTAAAGGTTCTAGACAATTAAAAGCATTGAAAAAGAAAGTCCAAGGCAATGTTTGGATCATCAGGAGAGGAACACTGCAGAAATACAAGGCAAGGAAATTTCTGAAGATTGGACATGAATGAGAATAGAGAATTAGAAACATTTGGCCTAGGGTCAAGATTATGAAGAACAGTTGATTGCAGGTCTCCAGCTACTGAGGAGGAGCAAGTTAGGAGAAATAAGTCTTCCCTTAATGCTGGATTTGAATGAGATCTCATTGTTTTTGTTTCTGTGATCTTTTTAGGTAGATTATATTAAGGTTACTTAAGTCTCATTTCAACCAAGGTTACAGGACAAAATTTCCCTCCATTGACTGTTAAAATTGAGAAATACAGAAGAGATGTTTTAGCCCTTTTATCATAAGGAAGAGAAGCACATAAGAGAGAGACAGCTTTAACTGAGTTATGACGTGAAGGGATGGCAAGCCATTGTTAGAATTAAATCTTCTCCAAGAAACAAATATTAGGCACTGAAAATTTCATGTTTGGTAGTAACTATTTTCATAGCAAAAACTCATTTATATGTCAAGGCATATTTCCTTTTGTGTGTGTGTGTGTGTGTGTTGTTTGTTTTTAAGCAGGGTCTCACTCTAGCCCAGGCTGACCTGGATCTCACTCTGTAGCCCAGGCTGGCCTTGAACTCAGTGATTCTCCTACACTCAGCCTCCTGAGTGCTGGGATAAAAGGTGTGTGCCACTTCACCAGGCTTCTCCATGAAAATTTAAATTATGATTTCTTGAACTATTGTTGGTAAATTAAACCATAGCCATAGGAAAATAAAATCATTCTTACATAGTTTCCTCCCTTGTTTAGCAGCCAGCATAATTGTAGTGTTGAAGACGGTGAAAGCATGAACTGTGAGACTAGGCCATGGGTATAGGCTCTGAGCAAACCTGGATTTTCATGATAGCTTTAAACTTACGGACTCCACCTCTGGCCAAGTCAAACATCTCAGGCTCTTTTCCTCTTCTCTAAAGTAAGATAACATGGGCTGGGACAACAGTTTTTGGGTTCACAAAAATACATGAATTCTTGTATCATTTCATTCATTATTTATGTGTGGGGATGGGGCACCAGGGCCCCTTGCCTCTGCCTCTGCAAAGGAATGCCAGGTACTTGTGCTACTTTTTGCATCTAGCTCATATGGGCAGCTTGGGAATTGAACCCAGGCTGGCAGACGTTGCAAGCAAGTGCTTTTAACTGTTGAAGCATCTTCCCAGTCCCTCCTTTTTATTACTTGCTTCAGAAGTTAAACGACCTTGGGTAAATCATTTACTGTTTCTGAAATTTCTCATCCTTTAAGGGTTATAGTGGCAACTGCCTTACAAGAGTCATTAGAGTTAAACATGTATAATGGGTTTCCTGTAGGCCTGTGACATGCTCTTAGCTAGCAGATGGTTCATTTATTCTTGCCCTTAATTTGCAGGTTTCTTTTCTTTCTAGTCAGGGCTTGAAAAGAGGATAGACCAGGCTGTGGATGAGTGGGATGTTGAGAAGGCGGAAGAGCTCAGCAACCAGCTGGCTACTCGAGAGGTGAGTAACTGATTACACACTGCATTTCCAACGTTTCTAATAAGAAAACGTTCTTTTGTGATCATTAGGTTCAGTATTAAAATGTTTTCTCTAAGATATTTTCTTTCCTCCTACTCTGCTGTTTATTTGAAATGCTGGTTCTATGTTTGTCTTTAATGTTTGTATATTATTCTGGTCTAAATTTGGGCATAAATAATGCATAATTAATATTTGACCCTAGTTTTACATAGACCAGAGAGTTTTATTTCCAGGTCTGGTTGAAAGGCTAGCTTTCTTTTTCCAATTGTGACTATAACTCAGTTTGATTCTCACTGAGGGCAGCTAAAGTCACTCCTTGCAACCTTTCTTAACCCTTGCTTATGTGCTGTGTCTGCCTATTTTGCACGTGCTCCTTGGCCTTAAGGTTGTTGAGCCATTTCCCCTGTAGTGTGTAGCATAAAACTCATAAGACGTAATTCTTTGTAGGGACAGAGGTGGAGAGCCCTATAGAAAGAACTTATATTGGCATGTGCTTTATGGTTATTCTCTGTAATTCCATTTCAGTCTTTCTAAGGAAAAAAAAAAAACCCTCCTCTAGTTCTTATTTTAGTGCCTGAATCCTTACCTTTTTCTTAAGCTAATCATTCTTTGATGTTTAGTTACACATAGAACATTGTAGCTCATTTTGTCAACTACTGGCCATACTCAGTATTTTTTTTTATTTCATATATATTTTTACATAGTTTGTAGTCTTGTGTCCTATCACCCCCCTCCCGGCCCCTTTTCCCTGAGGGTGTTCCTCAGTAGGGTTCTTGGTGTTCACTGGGGGTAATTAGGGCCTCTGTCCAGTTTCGGGTTGGGGAGCGCTGTGCCTCAGGATATTTCTACCTACCCTGTGATTCTTAAAATCTTTTCGCTCCTCTTCTGCAACAATTCCAGAGCCTTAGCAGGTTTGTTTTAGTGTTGACTTCTCTGTAGACTCTGTATTTCTGTTATGATGTGTTTCAGTTCACCACAGTGTTGGTTGCTATTTCTCTCGAGGTGATTGTCAGGCTAGCATTGGGAGTAATACTAGTGTCCCTGTTTCCTGTGCAGTTTCTTCTGGACCCCATAAATGTGATAGAGGTGGTGCATCTCATGGTGTCATACTTGTTATTTTAATTCAAGGTGAATGTTCTTTTACCTAAACTAAAATTAGAGATAAATTTTGTATTTCAGTAGGTTATTATTAGTATGGAAATACCTGTGTAGTCGTCCATCATCAGATGTCAAAAAACTCCACCATTGATAGCTATTGTGAGTTTTGTGCCTGCTTTTTGTTCCCCCTATTTTTTGAGAGAGAAAGAGGGAATGGGCACTCCAGGGCCTCTAGCCACTGAAGACAAACTCCAGAGGCATGAACCACCTTGTGCATCTGGCTTACATGGGTCCTGGGAAATAGAACCTGGGTTCCTTGGCTTTGCAGGCAGGTGCCTTAACTGCTAAGTCTGCCTCTAGCCCCATTTTTTTTTAAAGATTTACTTTTATTTATATTTATTAAAGACAGAGACAGAGAGAGAAGGAAAGAATGGTCATGCCAGGGCATCCAGCCACTGCAAAGGAACTCCAGACGCATACACTACCTTGTGCATCTGGCTTATCTGAGACCTGGAGAATCAAACCTGGATCCTTAGGCTTTGCAGGCAAGCGCCTTACTGCTAATCCATCTATCCAGCCCCGTTTGTTGTTGTTGTTGTTGTTGTTGTTTTTGAGTGAGACAGGATCTCATTCTAATCCAGGCTGACTTGGAACTCACTGTGCCTCAGTCTCCCTAGTGTTGGGCTTAAAGACATATGTACCATGCCCCCACTAACATTACATATTTATGTAGGGAGAAAACAAGTTCTGAGCCTGGGAAGATGGCTCAGTGGTTAAAAGTGCTTGTTTGCAAAGCTTGTCATCTTGGGTTCAGTTCTCAAGCCATCCATGTAAAGATTTATGCAAAAAGTGGCTCAAGCTTCTGGCTTAATGACAAGAGGCCCTAGAACACCTATATCACACACGCATGCAAATGAATAATTTTTTTTTAAAGTTCAAACGTGGGGCTGAGGGATTCCAAAATTGTGGGCTTTTTCCTCTTTATTAAGCCTTTTAAAGCAATTGATAACATTAAATATTTCCTTATATAATGTTTGCATGTATACTAGGACTAATATGAAGGAAATTATAAGGCAGCGACCATTAAGGACATTGGCAAGAAGTAGCAAGATTAACGGTTATGTGGCTTTAAAAAGAATCTGACATTGCTGTGGATGATGGCTCACACCTGTAATTTCAGCACTTGGAAGGCTGAGACAGGGGTATTGCTGTGAATTCAAAGCCAACCTGGGCTATAGAATGAGATTCTGTCTGAAACAAAACAAAAACCCCTGATATTTAAGTATTTACCGAATTAACAAAATTAAGTATTGTAAAATATCCATAAAGTTCACAGTCATAATCACTTTTGAGTTTATGATTTAGTGTTGTTAGACATTTGCATTTTGCAGCCACTACAACCATCCACCTCCAATGCTTCCCTCATCCTGCACGTTAGACTGAAACTCCCCACCTTCCACTCCACCCTGCTTTTCACAGACACACCACTCTGTCTCTATGATGTTGACCCCTGCAGCTACTTGATAAAGGGGGATCATATTTGTGTTTCCATCTCTGTTGTATTTCATGTGGCATGATGTCTTCAGAGTTCATAATGTTGCCATATGTGTCAGAATTTTCTTCCATTTTAAGACTGATTAATAATCCATTATATCTGTCCAGTACATATCTGTGTATTTGTGACATTTTCCTTGAGCGTTAATTACTGGTAGACGCTTGAGTTGTTTCTACCTTTTGACTGTTGTGAAGAGTGCTGCTGTGAATATAAGTATACGTACATCTGTTTGAATCCCTGATTTTATTTCTTTTTCATATGTACCCAGAAATGGAAATGTGCATCATTAAAAACAAGTAAGTTGTAGGTTATGTGTTTTTGGTTATGTGACTCAACATGGCCAGTTACCATATAGCTAAACTTTAACTGAATATTCTTTCTTTGCTGCCTTTTTGTAAAATATTCTCTTCCCATCTCGTAAGGCTTCTGTGCACACAGTTTGACTGTTGCTCTAATTTATGTAAATAGAAGCCATGTTTGATTCATTGGATATAGTAACAGTTTATCACTTTTGGAATAGAAAGATAAAGGTTGTACATTTTGATAAAATGGATTTGAAAGTATATTAGATGGTGCCACAAACTTAGTTAAAAGTATACTTAACTGAGGAGATAGCAAAATTTTACCAATATTATATCTAATCCAAATTTTGGTGAGTTGACCATGAGAATGTTCAGAAGGGGTGGGGGAGAGCAGTGCTGGGGTTTGAAGGCATTGCAGGTGGTAGACATCTATCATAGTTCTAAGGATGCTGGTGTCTACTAAGACATCATGGGGATAGGGAAGAGTGGGACTTTACTAGGTTTCAGGGACCAGAAAGCCCACAAAGTAGCAATAAACAACCACTGGGCAGTATCCCACATGGTAGGGTATGTAGAGCCTTGTGGCATTCAAATTTGGATTAGGAACATGACCTTTGAGAGAGATGGTACTCTACTGTGTGACTGGTGGTAACGTATTCCACATTGTACTGCATTTGCGACAGGTGTGTCTCGAATCGCTTTCAAAATCCTGGGAGTAGACACTGGTTGTTGTGGGATGCCAGCTGGCCTGGCATTGGTAGACAGTTTCCAATGAAACCCAAGATGCACACATAGGAAAACCCCATAGGGCTATAGAATATGGCTGCCTTTCTATCTTTAGGAATGCTGTCTGTGAATTGCTGTCTTCACTGAGCTCTTCAGCATCACAGGGTTCAACAAACTCATACCCCGTTTTCATTTCTTGTCCAGTCTTCTACTTTCACAACCCAAGAGTTGTGTCC
This sequence comes from Orientallactaga sibirica, assembly GCA_036365145.1. Lineage (NCBI taxonomy): Eukaryota > Metazoa > Chordata > Mammalia > Rodentia > Dipodidae > Orientallactaga > Orientallactaga sibirica. The sequence goes on along the minus strand of JAEOAD010000001.1, from coordinate 111,071,191 downwards.
TATGTGATCTCTTTCAAACACCAAGGCAACTATCCCAGCAGAGCCCTCGGTGCACTCATCGCTGGAGAAAGAAAGGAAAGGGTAGAGCGTAGTTTGTCATGACATGAAGCAAGGAGCTCATAGAGAAGCAGTGGTATCATTGCAGGTTCTGAGTTACTTGAAACAGAGGTGGTTATTTCAGACTTAAGTTGCAAAATTTGTAAAAAGTTTTTCTCCAATCTGCAATTTATTTAAATTTGCAATCACTATGCTAACTTCTAAAATAGCAAAAGAAAATTTTGTTTTTCTTAGTTTTTGACATCATGTTTTGTTGCCATATTTTGTTAACATGGAATAGTTCCTCATTTTGTCTTTGTTTCTCAAGACCTTAATGTTTTTGAGGAGCAGAGACCAGTGAGGGCATAGTTCTCAGTTTTGTTTTGTCTTCCTCATGATTAATCCCATAGCGATGGTGTGGTTGGTCTTCTTATTCAAGCTATGCAGAGGTACCTACATCTCTTTGTCCATTTCTCTCCATGGTTTTACTTTGACTAGGGTGATATCTGGATTTTTCCACTGTTCAGTTTTATTTTCCCTGTCTGGTGAAGAAGCATCTGTGGAGAGATGGGAGATAACCTGAGATTGCAGATGCTCTTGTACACTGTCACCCACTACTGTTAACATCTGATGCTGATTCTTTTCTTGCTTAGGACAGTGATTACGGTGAATGCCAAGTATCCTTAGTTCTTTAAAACAGCTTTTTTTTTTTTTAACCTTTTTTGGGGACTTGGCAAACATCGTGATTATACTATTTGGCACTAGGCAAACCAAATCTAAGATGTAGCCTAAGCAAGGTATTAGACCATAGAATCTTTTCTGAGTCCATATTAAATCTTTCATTAATCCTGGACAATTCCCTAAGTTGAGGTCCTGGGCTGGGAAGGGCTTGCCATGTGACACACTGCACCAGTCTCGCATTATTGACCCCACCCTGGCCTGCCACACCAGTCTTCCCGAGCTCCTCTTGCTGTGTGCACTACGTGACTGCCAGGAAAATAGCCAGAGGCAGTGTCTCAGAACTCTCAAAAATGGCAACTTCTTTGAGAATACTGGGATTCTGTTTTGTGTTTGGGGAGAATAGTTTGAGCTTTACATTTTCATATTCATCCCCTTAGCTCTAGTCACCTTGACTGTGGTGAGCTCCGATGAGATTTTTAGAAGTGTGAGTCTGGAGCACAAGCCCTTTGTGAATGAAGTGTATAGGTGCATGGTAGGTGTCCTTTGTGAGTGAAGTGTATAGGTGCATAGTAGGTGTCCTTATGGAGTCCAGGTATATTGGTTTTTAATAACAGCACCATTTTTCTTTTTTCAAGAAGCAGTGACTGGGACCTGCTGATAAAGACTTTGCTCAGAGGCACAGATTCCAAAGTCCTTAAAGTCCTTTCCAGCCATAATAAGTGAAACTAATTTTTGATGTTTAACATTTATAAGCCTGTGAAACCAATAGGGCAGCATCAGTTTTGAGGAAAATGAAGTCAGAAGTAGAACCATATCTGTGAATAGTCCCTGAAAACAGTTTTTTAAAAAATCTGCTAAAATAAGGCTGTCAGTGCTATCGTTGTGACACAGCAAGTGCACAGTCTTTTAGAAGCTCATTCCCCTGATAGAGAGTGTAGAGGCTGGTTTGAGGGGATGACCGACTTCCTGTGTTTGAAGCTTAAATTTGCTGTCATCTTTGGGCTTGCCATGTTGTGGTGAATGGCTTTGAGACTGCTCTTCCTAGTGGTTAAATACTTCTTTGTTAACAGTTTGAAAGAGAAATAAAGTAGACACATATCAAGTTTGTGTCAAACTGATCAAACTGTCCTAATTTTTAAAAAGTCTCTCTTTTGTATCTTTAAACAACTATATACTCATATTTCAAGCATATTTGTGGTTTAACCTCAGACTTGAAAGTACATTCTGTTCATTGACAGTGATGGAAACCGCCATCCTCTTGGCCCTTTCTTTTCTCATATGTTGTCACACCCCAGTCTATACAAAGCCATCGAAACAAATGTTTGGGAATAAAACTGCTAAAGCTAATGAATCTAACACTCTGTAAAGAGGATTTTTTCTAAGCATTTTCACCTTACCTTGTGGAAATTAAAGCCAGTTTGATAGAGCAGCAAATGTGTGTCCTCACCATCAAACGTGCCTTCTCTATATTAACTGGATGGATCATTCAGCTGGATTTCACTGCTACCTGTACAGTGTCTGGTCAGAAATGAACAGGAGGTTGTCTGGAAGTTTCATTTAGCTTGATAAAGCATATGCCCTTAAAGATTAAGCTTTTTCTATAAAAAATGGTCTTTAGCTATACAACCTAAACTTAATTTCCAGTACCTCATGGTACAACTTTCTAACAATTTTGTGCAACCTGGAAATAGTAGTCGAAGTCATTGATGGTTCCCAAGATATTAATATTCACATCTGAGGTGCTTTGGTTATAGTCCATTTTCACTAAGGCCAAAACCTTTCAATTTAATAGTACAATAAAATGTTTTGTATTTTACAGCTCATTTTCTTGGATTTAAATGAGGACCAAGGCAATAATTTACTATTGAATATAACATTAATTTATAGTCTAACCAAAGTATCACGTGTGTGTGTGTGTGTGTGTATGTATGTATGTATGTATGTATGTATGTATGTATTCCTCTATAAGTAATAAGGAAATGCTGTGTTTGTACAATATATTAAACCAGGAATTTCATTTCATTATAGATTTCTTACATTTTTTGAATTGCAATAAGGACATAAAGTTAACAAAATATTAATAGTTTGTTAACATTTTGATAAAAATAGTCATGGCCATTTTAAAAACAGATTTGACTTATATGTTCTCACAACTAAGTGAATTCAGTGCTCTCTAAATTTGGGTAGACTGTAATTAGTAGACTACACCTTTCAGAGTAATTTGTAAAAAATCTGAAGGTATTTTCATGACAGTTGTATGTATTCATGTCTGGAGAGGTCGAGAGGTAGGTTCTACATGCTTTGGTAACAGGAGACGTAGTACTTTCCCAGAAATGTTCTTGATCCCATACTAGCATTCAGGATAGTCTTCTAAGACAGTTTATGGTTAGGGTTTAATTTCCCTGAGAGTGTTGGATTACAATTTACCATTTCTATTTCAGTTACTAATTTATGTAGCTCTGATTACTTTTGGTGGGATAGGAGCTGAATCCTCAGCTGGAAAAAAATAACAATGAAAATCTCAATACAATGTTGACAGATTTATCTATCAATGTACATGTAGAATTCAAAATACAAGCATTTGCTTAAATTTTTAAATTTGAGATGCTCTCAAACCCAAGGTTAAAGTTAAGTTACATCTACTTAGAACTATTACATTTGTAACAAAACAAAAAAGAAAATTTTATTTCAAAGTAATGGCAAAGCAAATGTTTTGCTTCTAAACCCTATATTTTATAATCCAGATAGAAAAAACTGCTCTCTTTCCATTTTCACAAATACTTTCTTTGTCAAGAAGTACCTTGAAATCAAGTTTCTGGGATAAAACATTTTGCTCAGCTGTAACATAGAGCTGTGACCCTGCTCAAGAAGGGCAGGTCCTAGCTGGGCGTGGTGGTGCACACCTTTAATCCCAGCACCCGGGAGGCACAGGTAGGCGGATCACTGAGAGTTCAAGGCCACCCTGAGAACTACATAGTGAATTCCAGGTCAGCCTGGGCTAGAGTGAGAAGACTACCTCAAAAAACAAAAGGGGGGTGGGGGAGAAAAAGAAGGTCAGGTCCTTTCTAGAGTCATAATTATTGTGGTTTCTAGCCACTGAGTAGGTAATTGCAGTAAAACCGCAGTATGTATTATTTGTATATGCTAAGGGTATGAATTTAATACATACATTTATCATTTTCTTTTTATGGACAGGAGATTATCTTCCTGTTATTATCAGGGTTGTTTATGACAGGTACAGTCAACCATGAGTTTTCTCTAAAAGCAAGTGGTTGATTTTTACTTATCATTTCCTAGTCATCTGACATCTACTACACACTGGCAAAGTGTATCTTGTGTTTCAAATGTCACTACTCTGCCTTCTTTGACTTCACTTTCCAGTTAGGCAGTGAGTAGTCTTTAGAACCATTTTCTTTTTGGTACATTTCACTGATTGACAGTGGGAGGGAATTGCTACACTGGGGAGGAGGAAACGGCTTCTCACAGAGCAGTGTTGCCCCCCCAGCAGTCCACCGGCCACCACCGAGGGAAGGTGGGAGCTCCCTGCCTTTGGGAAGTGTGTGCCTGCTGAGGATCGTCTGAGACTGACTCCTTTTCATTAACTTTGGTCATCTCTCAGTGCTTTTTAATTTAAACATTCCTCCGTGGATCATTTTGTATTTTGCACAAAGTCCAGGGAGATTTAAAATGGTTGTTTTAATTCTTTGAAGCTTCATTCTCCTTAGCTCTTATATAAGACAGTTGTCACCTGTAGATGAAGACTTGGCACAGTGCTGTACCATAATAAATAAGCTGTGTCAGTCTAAGTGAGGGAAGGCCTGCGTGAATTCCTGTACATGAGTATAAAGATAGGTTCGTTCCCATAAAACACTGCAGCCTTGAAGTTGAAATACGTTAGCATCAGAGAAGTAAGATGGGTGCTCCAATGATGGATTTTTCTCTCGGTGTCTAGGTGTGCTTACACAGATCTCACTGCATTGTAGATGTTTTCTTTTAACCTTTAGGGTCTGGTTGGATGATCACCTCAAATGGTATTCCTTATGCTGTCTTTAATTATGTTTATCTGTGCTTTTAACTAACCTTAAAAAAAGATTTCAGATGTTACAAGTCTAATTAAAGAGACAGACAAAGCACAGTTTATACTGTAGATTTTTTCTGCAGTTCAATTAATCAGCATGTTTTCTCTTTTAATTAAAACCATTTTAGTAAATTAAAGCCCACAGCAAAACACATATATAATTTGTTTGTAATTAGCTCTTAATTGGTGGTAGTTGAAGCTTAGCACCCTTGGTTTCTTTCTTCATGATTGCCATTTTATTAGCAGCCAGTCATTAATTAATCTTTTTCTAATTAGCTTATAAAACTGTTGATGGCACATTATTGTAAATGTGATTTTAAGTTCAAAGCTTGTTAATAGGCTTTCTTACTTAGAAGAACAGAGATAAAGAAATTGCTGAAAACAGTACTACAGTTCTTTTAAAAAAAACTGTCTTTCTTATGGGGACTGTGTAAAGCATCTAACAGCTTATGGTTAATTTTTTTAATGCTTTTTTTCCCTTTATGAATGGAATAAGTTGCTTGAATATAAGTCTGTATCCAAGAGTAATTTCAGCTGTATAGCATCATTTCTGTCTGTGTTGGAGTACACTACACAGAATTTGGAATCTTTAAAACAGGTGTTATGTAAACTATTTTGCTATGAAATCAAAGTAGAGTATGTGACTCATATATGTATGAGTATATATGTACACACCACGTATCTCTGTGCATCTTTTTCTGATGTGCTTAAAAATCAGCATTTCTTGGGTTACGCTTTGAAATAAAGTGGTAGAAAGTGATAGGTATAAAAGGAAATAAGAGGTATGTGTATAGTTGTACACACATACAGACACAAATGTGATACTTTAATTATATGTCAGTCTGTGCATTCGCATTCTGTGATGACAAAGAAATTATGTGTAAATGGGAGAGAAAATGATGTGACTTAAGTTGAAGTTGGGTGAAGTAGTTCATAGCGTAGTGATTTGCTGCCTCAGAGTACTGGCCTCCCAGGTGAGAAAAGTACTGTGGAGGGAAGGGACTAGTGCAGATGTAGATATCCTGAGCCAGCCTGCATGGATATTGCAGATACCATGTTAAATTTTGATTTGAGTGAAATACATTAGCCATGTTACATTCTAGAAATAACAGCAGTTTCATATAATGGCATTTTGAGCCGTTTTTCTAAAATCAATTACTGCAAAGTTTTGAAAGTTATTTTGAACACACAGCATTAGCAGTTATTGGTAATGCTTGTCTTATTTGCTTCTTGAACTTCACATGGTATTTCAACTTTGGCTATTTCTTTGCTTGTTTTTTAGAAGACATTTTATGATGCCTTGCAAGAGATACTATAAAGGGATAGCTGACAAGGAAAAAATTAAAAATTGGATAAAAAGTAAATGAATAATGTCATATTACTAAAAAGATGAGAGGCTAATTTGTGCCGACTTTTTGCTAATTTTGTTCAAGCCTCAAAATGAGGAGCTGTCACCCGTTCTATGTGGCGCTGGTGACAGTGCCAATGATCCATGAAATAGGCTGCCGCTGCTTTGTTCTGATAAGAATGCACAAATCTGCACAGTGTTCGCTCCCACAATCTCATTTTCATACTTGCATGCAGCTAAAAGAAATAAGCTGTTTGCAGGCTTGATTAATCAGACATTGGAGGGGTTTTGTCTCTTTGATCTCTTTCGTCTCCTAGGTAACTTGCTTGACATTAATGTTGAGCTTGAGTAAAGACAATCAGGAATTGTCGACCAAACTGATATAAAAATTAAAGACCTTAACACTTTAAGTACTCCAGTAATGGTTCCGCTTTACTTCAGAAAACATCTGTTTTCATTTAATTAAAGAACAAAAGAGAATGGCATAAATATTTTTCATAGAGACCTATTCCATAAAAAGTTAAAGAATGATAATTGGTATTTTTAAGTAAGTGCCTTGAAAGTGTTCAAAAGGAGGAAGACTTCATAAATCTCTTACAAGCTGGTAATTTTGAGATGAGTAAAATATTTTATGAAATGGATAAGAACTTTATGGCTGTGCTCGATGAAGCTGTTTGGATCAGATGCTTCAAGTGATTATCAGGAAACTTTAATGAGAACATTTTGCCTAGAAATGCTTTATTTTGATATTTGTCTTTAAAAATCTGTGCACTGTTTATAAAGGTGTGCCATTATATCTATTTTACAACCCAATATGATTTATACATACTAAACCTGTAAAATTGAAAGGAATTTTACAAAAATGTCGCCGTGCATTTGCTTGAGGTTCTGCAGACGCTTTTACAAATCTTCCAAGTGGCTGTAAAGATGAATGCCTCAAGGGTCCAGCCAGGGCCCTGCTTTTCCAACCAGCTAAAGCCCTTATCTTAAATCCAAGCAAAGTACCATTAATCTTTTTGAAAGACCTTTTATGGCTTTTAATATATCCCAAATTAGAACATTTTACACCCTTGGTTCCTGAAATACGGTGATAAAAAGCCTTTAGAGCTTAATTTTCCTTACCGCATGCTCTGACCAATTTGCAGTTCTTTGTGATAATGTTTAGACACCTTAATTAAAATGCAGCAAAATATTGGATGTCCTATATGGAAAATGCTGATACTTTGGTTACACATACAAGAAATTCTGTATGTATTTTTATTCATTAAAATATTCTTTCCACATTGTGTTGCTGCACTTATCTGATGACCTCATACAGTTTTTTTAATGTAAAAACTATTGACCAGGCTTTTGTGATGTTTACATTGGGCAGGAAGATGCATTTTTCTTTTTATAGACAAGGTGATTCTTGTCTGCATATTTTATTTGTTTGTAATATTGAAACACACTACGATATTCTTTTATATTCTGAACTCGGCTCAGTCATCTTGATTGAAGAACGGCAGTTCTTCTCAGCTGTCTCTTCCATTGAAGGTCTTGTTAGCCTTTTATATTTCTAGATAGGCTTTTTCTTTTTCCACAGAAATAAGTGAAATACATTAATTTTAAGCACACGAAGGACAGGGCACCATGAGCTTTCACCATTGTTATAAGCCAAACAGTTTTTTCTCTAAAAACACAGTACATAGACCCAGGTTCATTTTAATGTTTATCAGTTGAAGAACATTCCATTTAGCCTGGCCCATGTGTAATGCACTTAGAAAATATATACCTCTTACAGGAGCAAGTCTGTTTGCTTCAAAGTGTTTCTGTGTACCAGATAGTTTAGTTTATCTATTTAGTTCAAGAAATGATGGAGCCCTCCCTCTCCAGTGAATGCTTGTTTAATGTAGTCTAATGAATACTTAAAGTTTATGCTGTGTCCTGATCATGCATGATGTAAATATTTACTGTGGTACTGGGTGTTCTGGATTTGGCTTTACTTTTTGCTTTTTTTCCATGGGACCCATGTGAGGTAAAGTCAGTCCATTGGAGTACTGAGGTGTTGTGGCTGTTCTTAATGTTGGGAACCTGTAGGGGAAATTTCAGTGAGTTGAGAAGGTGAAGCTAGGGCTTAATTTGCAGCCCTCGGGGAAATAATTTTCTCACTTGGCTAATGGTACATTGTATGGTTCAAATCATTTTTGTTTCTTATCCAGAGTGGCTGAATGGGTCTTGTGTGTGGAGGGAGAAAGTCAACAAAATTAAATCCTTTATCACATTTGCATTTGATGTCTAATACATAGACATGGAATTAATAGAAAGGTACAGATTTTCAGGGAGATGTGGCAGAAAAGAGGCAACTGATCACACGAATAAAGGTAGCCTCCTATATATGTATCTTAAATATGTAACACAGATTGTAGTTTGTAACAGAAGATACATGTTCTTACCGCTCCCCACGTGCTCCTGCACCTCCCTGATGCCCAGTTAGTTCCTTTGCATGTAGTGGAGCCTTGTGATTACCACTGACCAGACATCTTGTGACACTTCAGGACTAAAGCTTGAGAACCAGTAGGAAACCCTTCAATTCTTCCACCATAGTGAGCCCAGAGGCCTTATGTGGAGATGTTGGCACCACAAGATGAAGGAGAGCCCTGCCCATCCTTGGATTTCCAGAGAAACAATGAAAAGTTCAGCCATGGAGATTGGGTATTTCATTTAAAACTGCATTGCTCACGAGCCTGACCCTGACCAAGTGCTACTTGGTTTTAGTGTATGACAAGTATATAGATTTTTAATGGGTTGATTCTGTCCTTAGGGGATACTTAATGAACAAAGCCAGCATGGTGCCACTTGTCACAGTCCCTCCAGACTTCCAGTGCCTGACAGAAGGGCATCTGTGATGTGGCGTGGGGCAGACCCCTGTGATTCTTAGCCATGTGGTGACTTAGGGGATACTGGGAAGTAAGAGAGCTGTCTGAACAAAGCCAGCATTGGGGCAGGCACACTTGTCACTTGCATACTATTTGAGAGCTGGTGTGGGTGGCTCAATGATGTGTCTCCAGTGCCTAGAACAGTGCCTGACAGAAGCGTGCATCTGTGTATGTGGCGTGGGGCAGACGTCCTGTGGAAGAGGAGCGTGCATCTGTGTATGTGGCGTGGGGCAGACGTGCTGTGGAAGAGGAGGCGTGCATCTGTGTATGTGGCGTGGGGCAGACGTGTGGAAGAGGAGGCGTGCATCTGTGTATGTGGCGTGGGGCAGACGTGTGGAAGAGGAGGCGTGCATCTGTGTATGTGGCGTGGGGCAGACGTGCTGTGGAAGAGGAGGCGTGCATCTGTGTATGTGGCGTGGGGCAGACGTCCTGTGGAAGAGGAGGCGTGCATCTGTGTATGTGGCGTGGGGCAGACGTCCTGTGGAAGAGGAGGCGTGCATCTGTGTATGTGGCGTGGGGCAGACGTGTGGAAGAGGAGCGTGCATCTGTGTATGTGGTGTGGGGCAGACGTGTGGAAGAGGAGGCGTGCATCTGTGTATGTGGCGTGGGGCAGACGTCCTGTGGAAGAGGAGGCGTGCATCTGTGTATGTGGCGTGGGGCAGACGTGTGGAAGAGGAGGCGTGCATCTGTGTATGTGGCGTGGGGCAGGCGTGTGGAAGAGAGGAGGCGTGCATCTGTGTATGTGGCGTGGGGCAGACGTCCTGGGAAGAGGAAGAGGAGCGTGCATCTGTGTATGTGGCGTGGGGCAGACGTCCTGTGGAAGAGGAGGTGCATCTGTGTATGTGGCGTGGGGCAGACGTCCTGTGTATCTGTGGTGGCGTGGGGCAGACGTGTGGAAGAGGAGGCGCAGCATCTGTGTATGTGGCATCTGTGTGCATCTGTGTATGTGGCGTGGGGCAGGCGTCCTGTGGAAGAGGAGGCGTGCATCTGTGTATGTGGCGTGGGGCAGACGTCCTGTGGAAGAGGAGGCGTGCATCTGTGTATGTGGCAGATGCATCTGTGTATGTGGCGTGGGGCAGAGTCCTGTGGAAGAGGAGGCGCATCTGTGTATGTCAGACGTGTGGAAGAGGAGGCGTGCATCTGTGTATGTGGCGTGGGGCGTGGGGAAGAGGAGGCGTGCCTGTGGAAGAGGAGGCGTGCATCTGTGTATGTGGCGTGGGGCAGACGTCCTGTGGAAGAGGAGGCGTGCATCTGTGTATGTGGCGTGGGGCAGACGTCCTGTGGAAGAGAGGGAGTGGTAGTGAAGTGTTGCTGTGGTGTTGAGCACATGCTGAGCTTGCTGCGTTCTCCAGGAGCTCTCTGTGGAAGAGAGGGAGTTGTTAACTGTTGCTGTGGTGTTGAGCACATGCTGAGCTTGCCTCAGGACTCACCTGTTGCTTCTGGACTCACCTGTTGCTTCTGGCCAGCTCAGTGCTGTGGTTTGATAGTCAGTGTCCTTTTATTTGCTTATTTTTTAAAGTTTTTATTTATTTATTAGAGCCGGGGGTGGGGGGGGGAGAATTAGAATGGGAATGCCAGGGCCTGTAGCCACTGCAAACTCCAGATACATGCACCACCTTGTTCATCTGGTTTACATGAGACCTGGCGAATCGAACGTGTGTCCTTAGGCTTTGCAGGCAAGCACCTTAATTGCTAAGCCATCTCTCCAGCCCTGCTTACATTTTTATATAAATTCTTTCCTGAACTGAAAGATCTATTTTTCTCTCATAAAGTCTGGGAAATTCTTGATGACCACTTGTCTGTTAAGTGCCAAGATAAACTGAAGGACATGTCAAGCATTATAGACCTCCCTTTCCGAAAGTGGCTTCTTTCTTTGCATGTGTGCCTCACCTCCCTCCTACCGCGCTTTCTGTTGGCAACCATCTCTAAAACTCGGGCTTTGATGCACTGACTTTACAGTGGCTTCCATGCTGTTTGCTTCTCTTCCACAAGTCTGCCTGTCTCCTGATATGTATTTGATTTAATGAAGGAAATCTCAGAAAGATTTCAAGCCTCGTCATTTGCCCTGGGTTTTTGTGCGGGTGTGTCCATGTGTTGTTTTGGAGATAGGGTCTTGCTTTGCTTCCCTGAAGGGCCTTGTACACTCACTGTGTATCCTAACCTAGTCTTCAACTTGAAACATTCCTCCTGCATGCTGGGATTACAGGCATATGTGCTACCATATGGCCCAGCTTACACTGGGTTCTTTGAGCCATATAAGTAGGTAGGCTTTATTTATTTATTTTTGGTTTTTTGTGGTAGGGTCTCACTCTAGCCTAGTCTGACCTGGAATTCATAATGTGGTCTTGGTGGCCTCGAACTCACAGCAACACTTCTACCTCTGCCTCCCAAGTGCTGAGATTGAAGCCATGAACCACCACGCCCAGCTAGGTGGGCATTTTAAAGCAGCCTACTCACACTAGAGACATCAGTATTCCTGCTCTGGAGATGGATTCTGGGAAAAGCTCTGCAGCAGAAGGGACTGGAGAAATGCCGAAGCTCAGGCTTAGAGGCTGAGTGAGGGTTTTTGTCTTGAATGGACCTTGGAGACTGGCACTTGGCTGTCAGGGAGGCATGGACAGGGATCCTGCCTGGAGAACATCTGGGTCCTGGAGTCTAGCTTCTTTCTGGTTCCCCTTATTTTCTTTTCTCTTCCAGAGACTTAAAAGCTGTTGCCCATCATGCAGAGTGCATTTATGAAGTAGTAATTAGCTTTCCCATGTTTTATTAATCCCATCTGTGACTGCCAATCAGAGCTTCTGATCAGCGTGAGATAACTCTTATGACTGCACTGAGTTGCTGTAATTCTAGCCCAGAGCAAAGCAGGTTGATGTCTCTGTCAGTCGGTGTGCAGTCTTATCAGGGCCAATTCCTGTCCAGCCCACAGAATTGCTGAGATAGCTTGAAGAGCCTCATTACTACCTTTGTGGACCCTCGAGGGCCTGAGTTCAGGGAGGATTTCTATCCAGGAGATAGTGCAGTTAGGGAAAGGGTTTTGGGGGAGAGAGGGGAAACGTGGGCTGTGTATCATTCTACTTGCTCATTTCTCATTTCTAGACGTGGCTCTCTTACCCATGTGTTCCCAATTGTTTGTACTACTGTCATGTTGACACTAGCTGGAATATTGATTGTCACCATTATTTCTTTTTTTTTCTCTTGTAATTCTTAGCTTGGTGTGAAAATTGCCAAAGCAATTGCCTGCCACAAGTTTGTTAAAGCCAAAAAGGAGGCTGAAAACTCACAGGCTGCTCGAAAAAAGAAGAAACTGGCATGGGGGTGAGTTTACAGTGCTGTTGTCTTAGTTTACTGGCTTTGTTGGAATTGCAGATTGCCTGCTAATGCACTCTGGGAATCTAGTTTGGGGAGCTGCTCCTTATTTTACTTTGTACACTTTGCCGTGTTTATCAGGTTGTAAATATGGAGGCATTTCTTCAGCCTGTGATGCGGATTTTGTAAGCATTAGAGTACGTGAAAGTTCAAGGCTTGCTTTACTTGGGTCACTTAATAAACATGCTGCTTTAACAAAGTATTTTATTTGAGAAATAAATTGAGATTTTTATGTTTCTCATTTTAGGTTTGAAGCAAAGAAGAGATGGGAAACCAAAAGCAACATGGGATATATGTAACACTGCAGTCTTGTCAAGACATTTGTAGACTGGTGTGCTTACTTTAGGCAAGATTTTCTTGCTTAGGTTAACTATGTCAGGAAATTGATAAAAGTAGAAAAAAAAAAAAAAAACAAGCATAAAACTTGGAATTGATATGAACTTTTTTCAGTCTTTTTCTACCAAATTGTTCTATTGAAGAGAAGGAAATGAACATTTTGCTATTTGTAAGAAATTTAAAGCATACATACAAGGAAAAAAGGATAGGATTTTATTTATTTATTTGTATAGACCCACAGTATAAAATCAATTTGGCTTTTCATCTGTTTGGTATAGCGTAGCCTGTGAGGACCTTGTACTTCCTTATCTGTTCTTGGCATAACTGTACGTTTTCTGGAGTTGTTCTCTGGAAGATTGGCTTTGTTTATAATGGATTAGTCATAAATATAAAAATTCTCAATTGTTAATTCCTTTTACAAATGACTTTAATTACCTTAATGGTTTAAAAATAATTACTGGTTCTTTATTGGAGGCAATAGAATTCATATTTCGTAGTCATGTAGTAAAAGTAATTGATTATGTTTTTGTACTTCAGATGAAATAATTATAATAAAGAGGGGACAAAATGTAGTCTTTGAAGAATGATTTAAATTCAGCTCCGCCTAGAAATACCTTTATAAATATCTGTCAGCCATGCCATTCTGTAAGCTGTCAGATGGTCTTAGAAGATGGTATGATTGTATCAGACAGACAAGTGTAACTCAAGATAATATCACTCTGAATGATTGAAGAACTGGTTTTGTCTTTTACCTCTCTTCCTCAGTACTCCTTTAAAGAGTCAATGAGTTAATGAGGCTAAAGAGAGGCACACAACCCTGGGCAAGGTGTATGCTTTATAATACTAAAGTATGAGTCTTTGAAAAGCCATCTGACAAACTGGTAAGACTATGTACGGATGCTATGAAAATGAGTCATGGTTACAATTACACTGTCACTTCATTGTAAACTTAATAACACATGATGATATATTTAAGTTTTCTCTGTGCTCTGGAGTCAATGAGTAATTAGTTGCTCTTTAAGGGGCCAAAATCATATCTTGCTTCCATGTGCTGGGGAAAGTAAGAAAGAGTAAGAAAGATTTAGGCAATTGTAAATCTACTATTTATTATGAGAACGTATCCAGACCAAATATCAGCCAATCATATATTTTGTGATTTATTATCTTCTGTTCCATTATAAAATTATTATCAGCTACTGTCTTCCTATAACATCTCATTTCAGTCTCCTAGTGGGTCAACACAGGCTTATAGTGTAGGAGGAACCTTTTCTCTGTACCCACTGTACAATTCATTGGTTTTATTTGAAACATGAAAAACAATATCTAGGAGCAGCAGTGTGATGTGAATGTCTCGTGTACAGTGCTTCGAAACAGACGTTTCCCTTGACCTTCTGGCTTGATTTTCTTTTTTCCTACGTGCAGTTGCTCACGGTATAAAGTGACCCTTGAAAGCACATTTCACTTTCCTGTCTTGCTTTGGTATCTGGTTGTATGACTGTATGCATGTTCTTGTGTGTGTTGGTTTGGTGTAAGTGTGCGCACACACGTAGAGGCCAAATGTCAGTGCTGGGTGTCTTCCTCAGTTGCTGTCCATATTATTCTCTCACCGAACCTAGAGCGCTGTGCTTCTGTTAGACTAGCCAGCCACTGAGCCCCAGGGGTTCTGTCTCTGACGTGCCAGGCATGTGTACCACACCCAGCACTTTTTAAAAAAGTATATTTTGTATTCATTTATTTAAGAGAGAGAGAGAGAATGGGTATGCCAGGGCCTCTAGCTGCTGCAGACGGACTCCATGCACATCCATCACCTTACATGTCTGTCTTACATGGATCCTGGAGAATTGAACCTGGGTCCTTTGACTTTACAGACAAGCACCTTAACCGCTAAGCCATCTCTTCAGCCCACACACCCCACATTTTACGTGGGTGTTGGACAATCCATACTCAGGTCCTCATGCCTGTGCAGTGAGCACTTTACTCACTGAACATCTCCACGCTCCCTTCTTGTCTACCTGTGTCTTGGCAGAATGATCTCTGTCTGTTAGGGTCTGGTTTTGGAGCCCCTGACCCAAAGCCTAACCACCAGAGCCTTTACCCCATGTCACTGTCAGCGTTTGTCTCCTTCATGACCTATTCAGGCTTCCTAGGTCCATGGGAGCAGTTCTTTTCTCTTTTCTTTTCTTTTCTTTCTTTCTTTTTTTGTTTTTTGTTTGTTTTGTTTTTTCAAGGTAGGGTCTCACTCTAGCTCAGGCTGACCTGGAATTCACTATATAGTCTCAGGGTGGCCTTGAACTCACAGCGATCCTCCTACCTCTGCCTCCCAAGTGCTGGGATTAAAGGCGTGCTCCACCACGCCCAGCTCATGGGAGCATTTTAACTGAGTGGAGGGCAATGAGGCCGGGGGGTCCATCAGACAGTAGGAAGGGACTCACTTAGCAGGGGAAGCCACATCTCCTAAGTCCTTACAGCTTTGGGCACATGGATTGTGGAAAGTTTGAAACCATTAGTACAGCCAAAATGTAGGTAGGGGGGGAAGGGTTTGGAGAGGAAGGGCTAGGCTTGTGGCTTATATCTGCTGGCCCCTTATGTGGGAATAGTTTTATTTAATCAGCTTTAATATAATTTAGATACTATATTCAATAAAGCAATAAAATGGGGCATTATTCCTAGAATACCTGTGTTGCCCAAGGGGTGTAGTCATCTCTCCTTTCTGTTGTGACCACAGTGAAATAAGGATTCTTTGTGGATCAGTTAATAGCTCCGGTCCCTGAAGCTTCAACATGTGCATTTACCAGAATGCTTGAATTAGATTAGTAATGTAAATGTCATTTACTGTTAACTGAGATTTAATGTGTTTTAGGCATCAGTATGGCGTTAATGTAGCCATGATTTATTGTTTAAGTACTTTAGGCTAAAGCAGCTTACTAAAAGAACAGTAATTTTGAGCTTTACAGCACTGGTTTTCAGAAGTCAGGTTGGTAGTGCATTCTTGTTTAGGAGCCCTTGGGATGTTTCTGATTTTCAGCACAACATTCTATTTCTTTCACCAAAAGGAGAGTTTGAATATATAATCTCCAGCTTGCTATAATTAGTTCTGATGACAGAGTTAAATGCCTCAGCCAAGACTATAAATCAGCAGTTAAACAGGTCTCTGCAACTGATCATAAATCTCAAAGACCATATTATAAGTACTTATTTTGGGGGCAGACAGATGAGGGGGGTAGGCCTAGGACAGGAATAAAATGTTACCTGAACTTTAGATAACAACTTTAAAGCCACATTTCAAATCTACTGATCAGCCATTTTGGCTGCACTGTTATCTTGTGTATTTTAATAACTGATTAGAAGTTGAATTTTTAAAAATTTTTTATGTATTATTCATGTGGGGTGCATATATATTTCATGCATTTGTGTGGAAGTTACAGGACAACTTTGAGGTGTCTGTGCTTCACCTTTTTTGAGACAAGAGTCTCTTGCCACTTCAAACTAACTGCCAGACTACAAAGTGAACATTGGGTTAGCTGGCTAGCAAGCTTTGGATTCTCCTGGCTCTACCTCCCATTATTGTAGGTGTATGAGAATCACAGATGCATTCACTTTTTGCATCTGGCTTTACATGGTACTGGGCAATGGAATCTGGGGACAGCAGCCTTTACAAGCAATTGCCTTTAACTGCTGAACCATCTCCCCAGCTCTGAAAAGTTCGAGTTCTTAAAATAGGAATATGTGACTTAGAAGATGCCTGCATTTGCATTTGTTAGTAAAGATTAGTATTATGTTTTTTAAAATATTTTATTTATTTGAGTTTTTTATTTTTATTTATTTGAGAGAGAGGCAGAGAGAGAGAGTGGGCCTGCCAGGGCCTCCAGCCCCTTCAAATGAGCTCTAGACTTGTGCGCCACCTTGTGCTTCTGGCTTATGTGCGTCGTGGGGAATTGAACCTGGGTTTTTCGGCTTCACACCCACTAAGCAGTGTCTCAGGTCCTAGTATTGTGTTTTTTAGAAATGTTTATCTTAATAACAAAATACGTGAGTCTGGTGTTTAAATAAGATGCCCATTGTGCATCATGGTTTTCTAAACAAGCTGATGGTAGGTCAGGTCCCATTTTGGAAAATTAACCTAGTGAAACATAGTCATCAACTCAGAACCAACTGAGACAATTCAAGTTTTTTGTTTTGGCAGAAGCTTCCTTTATTTTTAGACTCTGGCAGGGTTACAAGTACTTTGCATGTCAGTTTAATATTTTTTCAAGCCAACTGTTTATTCATTGGCTTAAAATTTACACTCTACTAAAGTCTTAGCTCTGACTTTCATGAAACAAATAGCAATATTTGGACAAAATATGTACATGAGAATCTTTTTTCCAAAAGCAAATGTAGATTGGTATTTGAGGTGCCATTGCCTTCTAACCTGGTAACAAATCTGAACACGTGGAAAGTCAGGGGCTTTGCACGCTCACTACAGTGTGCTTTTGTTGGAACCAACCAGAACAGCTTTCTGGGTTTCTAGACTTAAATTAGGGACTATGCTAGAAACTTGAGTTTATGTTCATAAGGTGCAGGGACGTGTTGTTAACACACATATATTCTTGCTTGACCTTTGTGCATTCTGAAGCATTGCCACCCAGTTTCCATTTCTGAGGTTCATACTCTCGATTGTGAGAGAATGAGCAAAACAGCATGCTGTAGTCCTTCCTTGTTTCCCCTCCACACTACTCAACTTGGCAGGAAAAAGCCTCACACATGCTAGTGTTGTGATGTCATCAGCGGACTTACCGGGAAAAAGGACCATTGACTGCCAGCATGGCGGGTTGTGGTGGCCATTAAAAGCTTGGCTTTGGGGCTGGAAAGATGGCTTAGCAGTTAAGGCACTTGCCTGTAAAGCCAAAGGATCTAGGCTCGACTCCCCAGGACCCACATAAACCAGAAGATGCACAAGATGGCACATGCATCTGGAGTTTGTTTGCAGTGGCTGGAAGCCCCTCTCTCTCTCTCTCTCTCTCTCTCTCTCTCTCTCTCTCTCTCTCTCTCTCTCTCTCTTCTTTCTCTCTCTCCCTCTGCATCTTTTCCTCTCTCAAACAAATAAATAATAAAATATTTAAAATTCAAAAAAAAGCTTGGCTCTGGTATTGAAATGAAACACGTTGCCTCTTCGCCATCCCCATGGTCTGCTCACTGGTGAGCATTGTGCCCAGTGGTGGTCCCTTCTCCAGGACGTCTTCAAATACCACTGTGCCCTCCCCTCCGAGTAGCTTCTTACCACATCAGTTTTGGTGAACTTGATCCCTGGAACTCAGCTATCTTCTCTAGTTTATGAAATGTCACAAACTACCCTGTGTTTTCCATCTGCTTCACAGGCAAGTGCCTTAACCACTACCATCTCTCCAGGCCACAAGTCCCTTTTTAAATTCAAGAAGCGTTAGACTACAAGTAAAGTTGGCATTTTTAAGAAATGGATATTTAGGAAGCTTGGGAGATGACTGAGAGGGTTAGAGCACTTGCCTGAGAAGACCCCATACACTTGGTCCCCAGTACACCCACATAAAAGTCTGGGCATGGCCATGCATACTCGCAACTCCAATCCTGTGGGGAGTGAAGGGGAGGGTCACTTAGGCTTGCTGGTCAGCCAGAGTGACTGAAAACAGTGCAGCTCCAAATTCAGTGAGAGTGCACATCTCAAGGAAAAAGAGTGGGAGAGTGACAGAGGAAGACCCCTGACATTCCTCTGTGGTCTCCACATGAATGCATACACCGTATACACATCTGCGTGCGCACACGCACACACATACATTGTTCAGTATATGCTTTTCACATCCAGGCCAGGTTGCTCAAGGAGACAGGATGTACAGGAATGAGAGGGGAATGGAGGGCAGTGCCCAGAAGAAGCCTCAGCTCCCACTGTTCCTATGCCAGGTTTTCTCCTGTGCCCACTTACTAGCACCCCCGAGCAGCTGCCGCCCACGCCACCTTGTAGGTCTATGGGCTGCCTCTTGTTAAATTGCTGCAGGGGGCTTGCTGGATAACAGGTATGGAATGAGGTAATCTTTTCCCACCTCTCATTTCTGAAGGGTGTGTCTATCCAGTTATTACTTGTTCATTGAACCTGGAGCTTTAGAAATCAACAACTGCAGAACAAGCTGTAATTATTGATGTCTGTTTCATATTCATCTGTAAGTTCTGGCATTTGATCAAGAAGTTAATATTTCATCTTCAGGCTGAATGTCTCAGCTATCAAGGTTGTGTTGTTTGATGGATAGCATACAATTATGACTGCCCAGAAAAAGTATTTTCGTTTGCAAGGTGGGTGATACTAGAGGTAATTATGAATGTCACAAGGAATCGTGAAACAATGACACTTTGAGTTTCTTTGAGTTCTTCCCTCCAGTAATTTGTGAGGAACATTTACTGTGTCAGAGTCTGAACTGCCTGGCACACACGAGGATGGAGAAGCACAGTCTAAGGGAAAATGTATGTAGATAGATGCACATATATGTAGACCAAGTCCTGGACAGGTCCGTGTCCACATGTGAAAGTAACCTAGGCTTAATTACTGGATATATATCACAGGCTCAGTTCCTAGCTGAAGTTGGCTCATTTGCTCTCTTGCCTAGTGGCTGGTGGACGGCTCATGCAGAACAGGTGTGTCGATGTCCCGGCTTTCCCTGTGCTTTGTATGCTTGCTCTAGAGGTGAGGATCTAGTCTTTGTATTATGTAGTCATTGCCTAGACAGGATCAGCGTGTCCCTGACACTAGAAAGGTCGTACCTCAGTGCTTGCTCATGTGAGAGTGATCCCACTTACTGCCATCAACAATAACTCAAGCACAATCGAAGTTTATTTCTTGCTCACATGAAGGACAAAAGCTGATTCTGCCACCAGGAGTCTCTGCTCAGTGCAGTCATTGAAAGACCCGGGCTGCCAGCAAGCTCACCTTTGCTTAGTCATGCTGGGTGTCACCGCCTTGGTTAACTAGAAGGGAAAAGAGCACTTGGGGTATTTATGGGCCTGATTTGGAAATAGATCCCATTATTGCTGCTCACTGTGCTGGCTACAGCTTCATTTCGTCACCACACTTAAGTGCATGGCAGGCTGGAAAATGTAGACTACTGTCCCAGGGAAAAGGAAACAAGGCAGTGTCTGCCACATTACCTCAGTCACACGTGACCTTAGTAGAGTGTGCAAGTTCTCTACTCTTTGTGATTCAGCGTAGGCATTTTTACTTCAATGTGTTGACAGAGCCGGGTCAAAATAGCCACTCACATTTCCATGTAATACCGAGTTAAGTGCTGAAGTGAATGAGGGGTGGTGTGAAGCCCAAGACGTGAAGGACTGTTGGAACTTCACCCTGGAAGAAGACTGAAGCAAGGGCATCCCTGAAGAAACAGCCGGCACGCTGGAAGGGCAGCCAGGACCAGGAAGATGAGCAGGGAGCCATGAAGCTGCAGGGTTGGCGGGAACCAGCGCATAGCCATGTAAATGTGGCAGGGGCTTCAGACTTGTACCTGTGGGGATGAGGGTCCACCTAGAGAGTCTTGTGGGGCAAGGGAGATGACATGAGGGCAGGCTTACAATTATGAGTAACATCAGTATAGTAACGTAGGTCTTGTTTGGAAAGTTACTGGAAAATGCCATAGAATACCAGGTGGACTGTTCTGTCAGTTACTTGCTCATTGCTGTGAACAAATACCTGACCAGAAGCAACTTGAGGAACCAGAGTTTACTTCTGTTTATAGTTCTAGAGGGTGGTGTCCGTTGTGAGGGAAACATGGCAGGAGCAGGAAACTAAATGACACCAACAGACCAGCCTTTTTTTTTTAATGCAAGAGAAAGAGAATTGGCATGCCAGGATCTCCAGCCACTGTAATTGAACTCAAGCCACGTGAACCACCTTGTGCACGTGTGACCTTGCGTACTTACATCACCTTGTGCATCAGGCTTATGTGGGAAGAGTTGAACATGGGTTCACAGGCAAGCGCCTTAACCACTAAGCCATCTCTCCAGCCCACGCTCTCCTTTCTACATTGTCCAGAACCTCTGGGAAATGGTCTTTCTCCAGTTTAGGTGGATTTTTCCAAGCTTAACCTGATCAGTCTCTCACAGCACACCCAGAGGCTAACCCAGAGGCTAACCTGGTGTAGATGACCTCTCCCACGTGGTGCTTGGTCCTGACAAGTTGGCAATTTAAACCATCACAACTGTAGAGACATGGGAATCAGAAGAGTAAGTTGCTGCAGATGACAGGCTGAGCGAGGTTTTAAAAGATGAAGTCACGTGACATCAGCAGAGGTCACCGAGCCGTCCAACATCGCAACAGTGGAGAAGTGGCAGATACTGTTTACATCAGATAGCATGGAGCCAGCAATATGAAACACTCAAACTAGGGCTGGAGAGATGGCTCAGTGATTAAAGACACTTCTTTGCAGAGCCTGGCAGCCTAGATTCGATTCCCCAGTACCTATGTAAATCCAGATGCACAAAGTGGACACACACTTCTGGAGTTCGCAGCAGCAGGAGGTCCTGACAAGCCCATTCTACATTTTTTTTTCCTCTGTGTTTCTCTCAAATAAATACTAAAAAAGTAAAACACTCAAACCTGGGTCAAAATGGATGGTGTCACATCTGGGATTCATATCATACAGATTTCTGAACCCAACCCAGATCTACTGAATCAAATGCTGAGAATTTGTTACATATATTCCTTTTTTAAAATCTATTTTTTATTATTTGCAAGCAAGGAGAAGTAGGGGTAGAGAATGGGTGTGCCAGGGCCTCCTGCCACTGCAAATAAACTCCAAATGCACATACTTTGCATCGGATTTTACAAGGGTACTGGGGATTTGAACCTGGACCATCGGGCTTGCCAGCAAGCACCTTAACCACTAAGCTATCTCTCCAGCCCAGTATATTCCTGTCTTTGAGAGACACCCTCCATAAACATTGTATAAATGGCTGGCAGGTCAAAAATCTAAAATTTAGGCTGGCAGTTAAGGTGCTTGACTGCAAAGCCTAAAGACCCAGGTTTGATTCCCCAGTACCCGCATAAAGCCAGATGCACAAAGTGGTGCATGCATATAGAGTTCATTTACAGCAGCTAGAGGCCTGGTGTGCCCATTCTCATTCTCTCTCCACTTACAAATAAATAAAAAATATTTTTTTAAAATATATAATTCAGCCAGGTGTGGTGCCACATGCCTTTAATACCAGCACTCAGGAGGATGAGGTGAGTTTGAGGACAGCCTGAGACTGAATAGTGAATTCTAGGTCAGCCTAAACTAGAGCGAGACCCAACCTCGAAAAAAAAAAAAACAAAGTACCTAAACTTCTTTACTGTTTCCATACAATAGTCTTGCAATACCCCTACCAGGAAGCCAAACAAGCATATTTGTTCTGTAGATGAGGAAACATAGACACCGGGAAGCTTAAGACAGAACTCTCAATTGTACATTTTATATGAGGGCTAGGATTAGAACCTAGGCCCTCAGTGCATAAATGCATATGTTAATGCTATTTGGAAACAGAGCCTTTTAATTAGTATTAGGATGAGATGTTGATGTCAATGGCTTTACAAGAATAGGCTGACAGACAGAGCTAATATCCATGCACTGTTCACCATAGGATGCCCTTCACTGTTCCGTATTGTGAAGCCCCTCATCAGATGCTAAGTAGATTCTTCTCTGAGTCCAAGACTCCATCCACAACAGTGGGCCAAATAACGATGCCTTATACAGTACCTGGTCTAAAAATGTTTTGTCACAGCAACAGAAAAATAAGAAAGGCGATCCTCAAAGTATGATCAGTGCCCATCTGCAGATCGAATCAACTGTTAACAATGTAAGTGTTGGACAGTGCCGACGGCTCAGTAGGTAAATTCTTGCTGCACAAGTGTGAGAACCTGAGCTCAGATCCTCACACACATGCCACAGAAATATAAATGTCAGGTACCCTCCCTGAGGGCAGTCTGGGATTCTGTATTTCGGTTAGCTCTGTGACAAGTGTATCCTCATAGAGATATGCTCTCTTTATCCCGTATGGTGAAGCTGGAGTAGGAATGGGAGATAAGCCAACGAAACTTGCACATCTTGTCACAAACTGTACAGAGAGAGGTGTACCGATTAGTGTAAATACCAATCTCATTGTGAGCTCTGCTCAGAAAAGCACTTCAGTACAGAAAAAGGAGGTTCATGTCAAAGAATTTAACTGGAATACTGCGTAGTGCTTGCTTCCGCACCAGCAGAACAAAAAGCAAAAGAAATTTCAAAGTCACTCACATACGAGTTCCATTCCCGGCCGTGGATGGCTTAAATAAAGTCCTCAGCTGTTTCTGTGCACCTTGGAAGGCAGTTTAGGAAGTCCACATGTCATTACCAGAAGGGGCCTGCAACCATTCTTGTGAAGGTCCACTAGGAGCAGGCTGCCTTGCTGCATCTACAAGATCCGGGTCAGTCTCCACCTCTGCAGCCCTGCCTCAGGGAGAACCGCTCACTGCAGGAAGGTACCAAAAGACTGTCCGGAGGTCACATAGCAATCTGGAAGACTCAAATGTTCAATTGGTTAAGTGCTTGCCATGAGGAGCCGGGTTTGGATCTGCAGCACCCAGGTAAGTGCTGAGCATGGCAGCATGGGCCTGCTATCTGGAGCTTGGGAGACAAGTTGAACCCGGGACCATGCTGGACAGCTGGTCTAGCTGAATCAGTGAACTGCAGGGTTAGCAAGAAACCTGATCTCAGGAAGTAAGCTGGAGAGAAAGGACACCTAACATCCACCTTTATGCTACATGCACCCACACACACATGAACACATGCACACTCCACACACATGAAAACTAAACAACCTGGAGGAAATGCTGCGCCCCCTTCCTCATCCATTCAGTAAACATGTGATATGTTGGGCAGTATACAAGTACTGAGGGGACAATGCTGAACAATACAGACCCATCCTGGACTTTGAAGAGCTCATATTGTGGAGGGGAAGACTTATAAAGTCCATCACAGTGGAGCACAAAATGAGTTCCTAGCCAGCAGCAGCAGCATGACCTATTGCAGGTCTTGAGTTAAAAACTCATGACAAGGGCCTGGAGAGATGGCTTCGTGGTTAAGGAGCTTGCCTGGGAAGCCTAAGGACCCAGGTTCGATTCCCCAGGACCCACGTAAGCTGGATGCACAAGGTGACACATTCATCTGGAGTTCATTTGCAGTGGCTAGAGGCCCTGGTGTGCCCTCTCTTTTTCTCTCTCAAATAAATATTTTTTTTAAAATTCCTAACAAAATTTTCAGGGAGTTCTGACCCACACTCAAGGCTGGGAGTCGCTGTGTTCTCAAATGGTAGTTAAGCATGGACGAGAGGGGCCCAGTGAGCTTGTTACACACAAATGTTAGAATGGTGAAGCCTCGTTACACCAGACCATGGGGCAATCCCTACTCGATTCCCAGCTCTGCCCCTGATGGATGTGTGACTGCAAACATAAGTATCTTTATCTTAAGTGCCTATGGAAATGGTAGTACAGGTCTGATGAATGGAATTACAAATAAAAGTACTTAGAGTGGACTCTAGTGCATAGCAAACACTGCGCTTGGTGGGACACAGTTGCATCTTGACACACATCCTTTGTTCCAAACTGTCTTTGCAAGGATCTTTCTTTTTCCAATGGGTTGGAGGACTGAAGTTTCACCTGGGCTTACTAAGCAGTCAGTCATGTCCACTTCCATTATAAGATTCCCTAAACTCAGAGATCCTCTCCATTAATGAAACCACACAGTGTGTCGGTGTCGTCTGGCCCTCTTCGTGTCACACTGTAGGAGTCAAAGCAAAACCTCTCAAGACTATAGCTACTACTTGTCTCATGAGCTATTCGTCTCTAACCCAGGAGTGTGGGGTCTTTTTCAGCATCTGTGAAACAGTGACAGACTAACTTGCTAAGTTGCGAGTAGGAAGAAAGCCCAGATCTTTACGGGGTCTTGACAACACTGTATTTCAGTGCTCATTAGCATGGCTGTGGTAATGATTTGGCTCTGCTGATTTTCTGGAAAAAAAAACAATAGTGTATGTTTGTGGTGACTCTATCTTCCAAGAATTCCCAGATGTGAGCCCAGTCTAAGTTTCATGCATGAACACGGCATGAATGAACGATGACGGCGACAGGAAAACAAAGGCTTTGGAATAAAATGGGTTCACTCCCTAACTCACAGGGCTTCCATCCTTTTGGACCATATTGCTATCTACAAAGTTCATGCTGGAGTTAAAAAAAAAAAAAAAAAAAAAAAAAGCGGGGGCTGGGGAGATGGCTTAAGGGTTAAGGTGCCTGTCTCCTAAGCCTAAGAATACCAATTCGATTCTGTAGATCCAAGGATTAGCCAGAAGCAAAGTGGCACAAGGGCACAATGTCTCACTTGCCCACAAGGGGGCACAAGTGTCTGGAGTTTGTTCACAGTGGCTGAGAGGCTGTGCCCCCCCCCGACCAAAAAAAAAAAAAGTTGGGCTGGAGAGATGGCTTAGCAGTTAAGGCACTTGCCTGCGAAGCCTAAGGACCCATGTTTAACTCTCCAGGTCCCACATAAGCCAGACACACAGACGCAAGTGCACAATGTCACACATTTGCACAAGGGAGCAACATACGGACTGCAGGTTTGTCACCCCTTCCTGACCTCCAGACACCTCTGTGACGTGATATCAATGTTTACTTGTAGAGTTGTGTGGGGGGAAGAGTAAAATAACGCTCCAAGTGCAGGAAGCCTCAATTGCCAATCCTGGTCCCGCTGTGTTCCTTTTGTACTTAGGACAGGATATGGTCAGAGCATCTTCTCTCCTCTCCCTGGATCTTCGGGGTATGTGAAGCCTCCCACCACCACCACCCCCGCCCCCTGGGCCAAAAAAAAAAAAAAAAAACCTCCAGTACATTCCAGGTGGCAGCTGTTTTCCTGAGAGCCATCTGAACCCAACCACAGGGTATCCATAGATTTTCCTCAGTGAATTCCCCAAAGCCAAGCTCCTATGGGTGAACTAGGTAAAAACTGGCTTTGGCATCCACTGTTCATGCATACTTGAGGTTTAATATGATTGTATCATAATTTGATATTTGTATGGTTCATGAAGATTTTATTAATGTGCATGAAAGTCCTAGCCCACAATGTATGTTCAGCCAAATGCTAAGGAGTGGGCAAGCCTTCATAGGCATTTTCTAAAATATTTTTTATTTATTTATTTGCAAGGAGAGGGGGAGAGAGAGAATAGGTGTGCTAGGGCCTCTAGCTGCTACAAATGAATTCCAGATGCATGGGCCACTCTCTACATCTGGCTTTATGTGGGTACTGGGGAATTGAACCAGGGTTGTTAATCTTTGCAGGAAAGTGCCTTAACTACTGAGCCATCTCTCCAGTTCAGGACCACCCCCTCCCTTTTTTAGAGAAGAGAGAGAGAGAGAGAATTGGAGTGCCAGGCAGGGCCTCAGCCACTGAAATTGAACTCCAGGTGGTTTTGCCTCCTACTGGTCATGTGTGACTTTGCGCTTTCCTCATGTTTGTGCATCTGGCTTACGTGGGATCTGGAGAGTTGAACATGGGTCCTTAGGCTTCACAGGCAAGTGCCTTAACGGCTAAGCCCTGGGCCCTTTGTTTTTATGCTGTCTCCTCAGAACCTTTCTCAATGCCTCTTATATGGTAACTGTTGATAGAACTGAACCAGAAAGCTAACAAATTTTTCTTGCATTCCATCTCTTCTCTGGAGATACTTCACTAAATTGTCCATAGTATATGTGTATATATGTATTTTTTTTTCTGAAAGCAAAGATTGTTCTTTAAGCTTTGGTTTCTAAGCTACTGAAAACTGAAGACCTTCTCTCTAGAAAGAGGCCCATGTGAACAGAAACATTCATTTTGCACACAGTTTCAATGCTCACAGGCCTCTTATAACTTTCCCACCTCTGTGAGAAACACTGAGCAGTTTTACAGCCAAAAGCTGTCTGAGACATCAGCTCCCAGCTATCCGCCCCAGCTCAGCGAGCCATCGTGGCCCATCACACTTGCTATTTCCTTCCTCTAGTTGAGGCCACTTAAGACCCACTTCCAATCTACTTGTGGTTTAGTGAAAGCAAAATGTGAAAGGATTTCAGGTATCCGACGTTTCCATGTTGTGATTTTTTTCTTTTTTAAGAAGAGCTAATGGAAATGTCATGTTAAAATAGGTTTATTCTGTTTTGTTGATCATGCTTCCTGCCATGCAAACTCTAAATGTACTTTTTTTTTGGGGTGGGAGAAGTGTGTGTGCGCACGTGATGTATGCACATGTGTGTTCAGACATGAACGCTCCATATGCACATGTGCAGAAGCCAGAGGAAGATGTCAGATGTCCCTTTTGTCACTCTTCTGCCTTGTTTTCCTGAGACAGAGCCTCTCGTGGACCATGATTGTAGCTGAATTCACTCACCAGCAAGCCCCACCCACCTTCCTGTCTCCCTCCCTGTCAGCAGCGCTCAAATCACGCAGCACGTGTGGCCAAGTGGAAGCTGGGGAATCAAACTCAGATCCTTGTGTTTGTGCAGCAAGCGCTCTTACTGACCCATCTCCCTAGCCCCTAAAGTTTGCGTTTTTGTTACCATTTTTCTTTCTTTCTTTTTTTAAGATTTTATATTTATTTATTTATTTATTTATTTGTTTATTTATTTATTTATTTATTTATGAGACAGAGAGAGAGTGAGAATGGGTGCACCAGGACCTCTAGCCACTGCAAACAAACTCCAGACGCATGCGCCCCCTTGTGCATCTGGCTTACGTGGGACCTGGAGAATCGAACCAGGATCCTTAGGCTTTGCAGGCAAACACCTTAACCACTAAGCCATCTCTCCAGCCCACCATTTTTCTTCTGACTTCCATTCTCTACTGAGAAAATCCAATTGTCAAAGAATTATCATCTTTCCTAAGGAACCCAAGAAATCCAGACCCTTTTGGAAGGGGGAAAAGGCCGGGGGGAGGGGAAGGGGAGCATTTCAAAAGTAAAGGATATCAAGTGCCTTGTTTGACATCAAAAAAAATAAGAATTAACAGATTTTTGTTTGTTTTGAGGCAGAGTCTCACTCTAGCCAAGGCTAACTTGAAACTGTAGCCAAGGCCAGCCTCAAACTCTCCATCATCCTCCAACCTCAGCCTCCCAAGTGCTGGGATTAAAGGTACGAACCGCCACATCTGGCTCTTCGGGAAAAAAAAAAAAGTGTTTAACCAGGATTGGTCATTGATTGGCAGGAAGGGGAAGAATGGGGAAGGATGAAAAGCCCTAGGTAGTGCCACCCACAGGAAGAGCCTGGGAAGTTCAGCTATAGATTCTCTGAAAAGATGTGAGCGAAATTATTTGTACATTCAGGAATCAGGCAATGACTCCCCCCTCCCCCCGCCCCCGTTTGGAGGTTGAAAAACGAAGCATCCACAAGACAAAGAATGTGATGATTTGGGCCCATAGGGAGTTGTCACTCACAGTACACTGTCCAGGG
The DNA here is from genome assembly GCA_036365145.1 of Orientallactaga sibirica. Taxonomy (NCBI): domain Eukaryota; kingdom Metazoa; phylum Chordata; class Mammalia; order Rodentia; family Dipodidae; genus Orientallactaga; species Orientallactaga sibirica. The sequence goes on along the minus strand of JAEOAD010000001.1, from coordinate 111,042,956 downwards.
GCTGCAGGATTACAGCCGCCATCGTGGCTTCTGTAGAGTGAAGCGGCAAAACAATGTCTTGTGGTTGCTAAGCAACCATTAGCCCATCGCTACCCTTTTCCATTAAACATTATCTACCTTCTTGGATTGTTTTAATTTATTTTTTTTAAACAGGAAAGGTAATGCAACAGAGAATTACCAGTGAGACCTAACAATGAAAAATGCACCGGAGGCCCTCAAGTCAGTGAGGGTTTTGCAAAGGTTAGATCGTTCTCGGGTAGGATGCTGAAGATAGTGACAGTTGACGGATAGCTTTTCCCCGAACATTTCATCACCTGTCCTCCTGTTTCTTGATGCCAAAATAATAATAATAATAATAATAATACTGTGGGAGACATAATGATAGTCTCTGACGTTATAAATCCCAAGACCTATGATCCAGTTCAAATGTTCTTTTCTGTCCTCTGCTTGGACCTGTCCCAAACTACAGCTTGTCCCAAAGCGATGTCTCAGCAACGTGCTTGTCAGGGGAGGTCGAATTCGGGTTCCCGATAAGCTTTGTAGACACCCCAAACCATAGCCTTCAGAGAGCTGAGCTGAGCTGAGTGCACGGAAATACACCTGTGTGTGGAGCGGTGGTTTCTGTACATCAAGAGGAAAAGGGCCTGGGAGATAGGCTATGTATCTCTATTCAGAAAACTACTGACTTCCTAGGTTTAGAAAGACACTGATGACTTTTACAAGAGGATATTGAATTGACCAGGAAAAGGTGCAGGATCAGAACCAGGAGTTACTCACTGCCAGCCTGTCACACACCTTGCACATAGCCTGTCTTTTTTTGTTGTTTTGTTTTCATTTTTTTATTTACACATATGTTTCTGTGGGGGGTGTGTGCACCAGGGCTTCTTGCTGCTGCAAATAAAAACAGATATTTGCACCATTTTTGTGTCAAGCTTACATGGGTGCTGGGAAATTGAACCAGTGCAGGCAGGCTTTGCAAGCAAGCACCTTTATCTGCTGAGCCAGATCTCTAACCCATTTTTAAAAATTAAAAAAAAAATTTGCAAGCAGAAAGAGAGATAGAAGAGAGACAGACAGAGAGAGAATGGGCACACCAGGGCCTCTAGCCACTGCAAACAAACTCCAGATGCATGTGTCCCTTGTGCATCTGGCTTACGTGGGTTCTGAGGAATCGAACCTGGGTCTTTTGGCTTAACTGCTAAGTCATCTCTCCAGCCCTTTTTTATTATTTTTGAGGAAGGTCTTACTCTGTAGCCCAGGCCTACCTGAAGCTCACTATGTAGCCCAACCTGGCCTCAAACTCATGGGCTTCTACCTTAGCTACCTGAATACTGGGATTACAGATGTGAACCACCACCCCAGCTTTAGCCTATTTCTAAATGTTTAAGTGGTATCAGTCCAGCTTAATGGACCTTTCTAGGAAGAGATTCAGGGAAAGTTGATGGTTGGGTGTGTGGCCTGGGCACAACTAGGTTCCATATCCCCCCCTGCTTTGTGTGCGTGTGTGTTCCTCTCTTGCTCTATTTCCACCATGTGATTCTGGATTCGGGCCTTCATGTGGGATCTGGGGATCAAACTCAGGTACTCAGGCTGGAGAAGCAAGGGTTTTATCCACTGTGCTGTCTCTTCAGCCCTGAGCGACAGTCTATTAGATCTTTTCTTTCAGACTGATCAAATCATCTATGCTCTCACAGGCTCTCCTTTCAGACTAGAGGCCTGGTTTTCAGCTTTCTGGAATGCAAGGGAGCTAAAAGGCAGTGATGTCAAGTCCAGCACATAGACACCTGCTGCCCTTCGTGTGCATGTTTCCCTCCCTCAACCATAGCTCGCGACCCTCAATCCACACACTTTCATCTTTCCAGAGAGAGGACCTGGAAGGATGTCACCGTAAAAGCTGAATTCCTAGAAACACTTTCAATTCATCTTCCTGGTTTTAGCTGCCCTCCTGTCACTTCACTTTGTGAAGTGACCACGGCACCCAGTTTCTTCCCTTTGAGCAGAGAACCGGCCATGGCTGTCCCCACTTCTCCCTGGGATCCTGTCTTCTTGGGTCTGCTCTGGCCTTTCTAGCTTCCATTAGCTTTGCTTATGGCTCTATTTCCATTTCATGCCCTGGTCAATAGATACTGTTTTTAGAAACAATTCTTTTTTAAAATTTTTTTATATTTTTATTTTTATTTCGGAGAGAGACACAGAGAGAGACAGAGAGAGAGGGAGAGGAAGACAGAGAGAGATGGGTGCACCAGCAGCCTCTCAGCTACTGTGAACAAAATCCAGATGAGTGCACCCCCTTGTGGTCAAGTGTGGCATTTGCGTCCTTGCGTCTCTTTGCATCTGGCTAAACGTTGGGACCTGGAGATTGGAACCAGTGTTCTTAGGTTCAGCTGGCAGGCACCTTAACTGCTAAACCATCTCTCCAGCCCAGAAACAATGCTTTTAGTTTTACTTGGTAGAAGTCCCACCCACTGTCTTTGTCCATCTTTGTTTTTATAGTCTTTACTGTGGGCTGATGCATGTGCAATAAACCACATCCATTTCAAATGTATGATTTGATGAGCTTTGAAATGAGGAGACACCTGCAAAACCCCCACCACAGTTAAAGTGTAGGGCCTTTCCATCACTCCTAAGAGATCCCTCGAGCCAAACTAGGCACACCCCTCCCTCCATGCTCAGGCAACCACTGATTATCTTTTCATAGATTGCAGTGTATTCTTTAAGTTTATGCAAGTAGCCTTTTCCCACCATGATAACTATTTGGGAGAATAACTTAAAAAGGAGGAAGGGAGCATTTATTTTGACTCACAGTTTCGGGGGTTTCAGTTCTTGGTTAGGCAGCCAGGCCTTCTGGAGCCAGGACAGGATGGTGAAAGACCATGCAGGAGCAAAGTTGCTCACTTCATGGTGACTGGAAGCAGAGGCAAGCTACATCTTCCTAGAGTTCACCTCTAGTAACCTATTTCCTTCAATTAGCTCCCCAGCTCATTTCCACTCATACTGATATCATCAGATTATGAGTCTATCAGTGGATTAATCTACCAGTGAAGTTAGAGTCCTTGTGATCCAATCAGTTCCCAGAAGTCCCACCTCTAAACACTGCTGTACTGGGGAACCAAGCTGTCAACATATGAGCCCTTGAGGGGATATATTACATATGCAAACCATATCCAAACAAGTGGAATCACATGATATATACTGCTGGGGGTAGGGGAGAATTGAGGTGTTCACTGAGGATAATGACTGAGGTTTGTACATGTTGGTACAAATCAGTCACTCCTTTGTATGACTAATTGTTAGACCACAATTTGTTAATACAGTCTCTTCTTGGAGGGACCCCAATTGTTTCCACTTCTGCACTATTTTATGTAAAGGTATGTGCTAGCTTTCTGTTTTACTGACAAAATGCCTTGAAGAAATTCACTGGAAAAGGTGCAATGATTTGTTTGGGCTCACAGTTTCCAAAGAGTCAGTCCATGCTCACTTGACCCATCATTACAGAGCTGTGGTGAGGTAGAGCAAAGATACTCATGGCTAGAAAGAAAAGACACAGAGAGAGCTGGAGGGATGGCTTAGCAGTTGAGGCCTTAGCTTGCAAGGCTGAAGGACATTGGTTTGATTCCCCAGGACCCACGTAAGCCAGATGCACAAGGTGGTGCATGCTTCTGGAGTTCATTTGCAGCAGCTGAAGGCCCTGGCATGCCCATTCTCTCTCTCTCTGTCCCTGTCCCCCCCACCTCTTTCTCTCTCAAATATAAATAAAAAAATATATATATTTTAAAAAGATCGAGACAGAGAGAAAGAGAGAGAGAGAGAAAAGGTTATTCCGATGTACCTTCAAGAATATGCCCCAGTGACATACTTCCTCCAACTAAGCCTCAAGTCCTAAAATTTCCACCATCTCCTGATAGCATCACTGGCCTTTAGCATGTGGCCTTTGTGGGACATATAGGATCCAAACCACAACAAATTGGTATGAACACTTGTACAGGTCTTTGCATGCAGGGACCTTCCATTAGTTCTCAATAGACCTATTTCAGGAGCGTTTTTTTTTTTTCAAGGTAGGGTCTCACTCTATCCCAAGCTAACCTGGAATTCACTATGTAGTCTCAGGGTGGCATCGAACTCACAGTGATCCTCCTACTTCTGCCTCCCGAGTGCTGGGATTAAGGGCGTGTGCCACCACGCCCGGCACAATAGAACTATTTCAATAGCCTACTGGATCTTGCTGTTGCTAACCTTACCTGCATCAATACAACCTACACATAAATTTTAGAATGTTTTTCCAAAGGCCCAGCTCTAATCCTCTCCCATATTCAATGGTGTCTCATAGTCTGTAAGGTCAACATTATTGCTAAAAGCATATGTGTTTGGGGGCTGGAGGGATGCCTTAGTGGTTAAGGCCCAAGTTCGATTTCCCAGTACCCACATAAGCTGGATGCACAAGGTGGAGCATGCGTCTGGAGTTCGTTTGCAGTGGCTGGAGGTCCTGGTGTGCCCACTCTCTCCCCACCCCCTCTCTGTCTCTCACAAATAATAATAAAAAGTCTGTGGTTTAACCCACCACTTCGCACCTTTCCCCTGTCCACAGCAAACCCTGATCCTCTCTGGATGCTGTCTGCCCCCAGTCCATTCTCTAACATCACACATCAGACTTTCTGAACCTTGACAGGTGTCAAGGAAAAGCCATTTCCTCCTTGAGATTTGAGCTGGCTGCATGTCACTCTTTTTTGTGAAGCTCATAGACTCGGTGCTCTGCATAGAGTTGGCCCTCTACCCAAATAAACAAGTGGCTAAATTTGTGATTCTGTGTGAATCAGGAACTAAGTAGAATGTGGCTTAGCCTGCGCTGTCGGGACATGACATAAAACACAGTAATCCAGGAAACTTGAATGTAATAGCATTTAAATATTTTATTTTTATTTATTTGTTTGACAGAGAAAGAGAGAGAGAGAGAGAGAGAGAGAGAGAGAGAGAGAGAGAGAGAATGGGTGCACCAGGGCCTCCAGTCACTGCAAACAAATTCCAGATGCATGCGCCCCCTTGTACATCTGGCTAATGTGGGTCCTGGGGAATCGAACTTAGGTCCTTTGGCTTTGCAGGCAAATGCCTTAACTGCTAAGCCATCCCTCCAGCCCTGTAATAGCACTTCAATTATTAAAACATTTTATGGACCTATTTCTAGAATGAGTTACAAATGCCTGTGTTTTCTTACCAGAATTAGGTGGACATGGTTTGGACCTCTCGCTATGTCTTGGTCATCACTGTCATCGTCATTTTAGGTTAGTACTGTAGTTCTGGACTGTCCATCGGGCAGGTGTGGGTGTCGAGGGTTTCCCTTCTTTCTCTAAGGCATCCCTCTCGTGGCTGCACTGAGGCACTGTTGTCGTCTTTCTCCAGGAGGTGCTCGGTTCCTACCGTGTGCTGCCAGCTGCTGATCACGTTATCCAGGAACATCAATGCCATGGTTTGCAGAGTGAAGAGAATGATATGTTGTTATTATTGTTGCTTTGGTTGTGTGTGTGCGCGCGTGCGTGTAGTATGGGTGGTAGTGTGATAGTGTGTGGGAGGCGTGCACGTGTGACTGTAGCAGTATGTGTGGTGGTTATATGTGTAGTATGTGTGTGTGTGTGTGTGTGTGTGTGGTGGTGGTGTGGTTGTGTATGCGTGTGTGTGTGGTGTATGTACATGTGCATGCCCTCTGGCATGGAGGATGTGTGTGCCCTCTGGCATGGAAGATGTGCATGCCCTCTGGCATGGGGGGACATGTGTGCCCTCTGGCATGGAAGATGTGCATGCCCTCTGGCATAGGGGATGTGTGTGCACTCTGGCATGGGGGATGTGTGTGCACTCTGGCATGGGGGACATGTGTGCACTCTGGCAAAGGAGGCCAGGGAAAGCACTGGGAGTCCTTCCTCTCTTGCTTGTTTCCTTGAGACACGGGCTCTCACCCAGCTTGGTGCTTCTGTTTTCAGCGAGACTGGTTCACCAGGGAGCTCTAGCTATTCTCCAGTCACCACTCTCCCCAGAGCTAAGTTTCAAGGCATGTGTGGCCAAGCCCAGCTGTTTAGGTGGGTGATATGGAATCAAACTCAGTGAATCATGCCCTCCCAGGCCCCCAACCGAGCTTACGTGGCAAGTGCTCTTACCCCCTGAACCATCTCCCAAGCTGAGAATAAGTTTTGTTCAACCATGTAGAAGTATCAAATTCTTCAAGGTGCAGGTCATGTATGTGTGTAGAAGTGTTCATTAAGGAGAGCTGTTTGTTAGTCCGTGTAGATTAAACCCTGAGCAAAGGAAAGAAGATCCACAGAAGTGTGTTGATGCTGGTTAGGAGCAGAAATGAGACCTGAACCAAAGTTCCCTAACTCTGACTCCATGATTTATCCTCTGCCACAAATTGCTTTCAGAAAGTAAAAACAGCCTATGGCCATACCACCCTGAACGCACCCAATCTCGTCTGATCTCAGAAGCTAAGCAGGGTCTGGCCTGGTTAGTACTTGGATGGGAGAAAGAAAAAAAAAAATAGTGTTTCATTCAGGCTTATGCCTATCTTTTACATGGCTGAGTTTCCAGAAACCATATATTAACATATATTTTACTGTATACCAAGTGTCACAATCAGCTTCACATTGCCCGGATGAACTTCCAAACCAGACACAGTTTAGGGGAGGAAGAAGGGATTTATTTGAAGCTTATAGACCTGGGAAAGGTCCATAATGGCAGAAAAGCTGGCCCCCTTTCAACAGGTCTACACAGAGAGAAAATACCACCAGCAGTACTGTGAGCAAGCATACCCCAGCAACCCCAAGCAGAGCTCAAGCACTCTGCATGCCTTAGACAGGAATTCCTTATCCACCCCCACACCTTAGGGCTGGACCCTAGGATCCACCCACAGTGACCAGTTACAAGCTTGAATAAAACTCCTGAATCTACTGGGGGACATCCATTCAAACTACCACACCCAGTCACTGACGTGAATTGCCTTATCTTTTGATAAACATGAGACATCAAGATTGAGAAGTTTCATCAGCTTCTATCAAGAAGGAGAAGGGGGGCTGGAGAGATGACTTAGCAGTTAAGGCGCCTGCCTGCTAAGCCTAAGAATGCTGGTTGCAATCTCCAGGTCTCATGTTTAGCCAGATGCAAAGTGACACAAGGGTGCAATGCTTCACTTGACCACAAGGGGGCGCACGCATCTGGAGTTCATTCACAGCAGTTGAGAGGCTGCTGGCGCCCATTCTTTATGTGTCTCCCTCTCCCTCTCTCTCTGTCTCTGTCTGTGTCTCTTTCCAAAAAAAAAAAAAAGAAGGAGAAAGGGACAGTCCATTGTCTGTTTGTGTCCCTGAAGGGGTCAGCTATAAACATGGCAGAGGGTAGGTAAGCCTCTGCACAGTGTGGGCTCAGCTCCAGAGCTCACATTCGTTTTCAGTTCTGGCAGAAATTTTAGGTCATGGGTAATAAAAAACAAATAGCAGCAAGGCCAAGTTTTATCAAGAGCTGTTCCCTGGGTGCAGACCCTGATGTCCCATCCAGTGTCCTCTGCCATTTCTTTCTTTTTTCCATAACCCTTATATTATTCGGGATCCTAAAGCATCTCAAAGTGTACAGTTGCCAGCCTCCTTGCTGTAAGATGACCATTGGATACATTTCTGACCAATGAGATGTAAGTATGCTAGACCAGGTGACATACTCATGAGGGTGTCAATGTATGGAGGCCTGCAATTTCCTTTGAAATGTCTCAGGAGTCAATAAAATGAACTGACAGATGGATAGAAGGATGGATAACTGGGCAGATGTGTAATAAAGCAAGCATAGTTAAATGATACCGGTAGTCTAGGTTTGGGCATACAAGTGTTTTATGAAAAATTCCTTTAACTTTACTATATGTTTAAAATATTGGCAAAGTTTTGGGGAATGAAACTCCTAGGAAGAAGGCTTTGACCTTCACCTGTCACCCCTTGTTTGAAAAGTGCTATGGCCGTCTCGTGACAATGATGGCCGTTGGGCTCACACTAAATTTGAGGGGCAGGAGAAGAGGAGGGGGCTCCTCAGTCCATTTCCTGAATGGTTACAGCAGGGCTTTCCTCCAAGACCTCTTGTTGAATGAGGCAAATCAATGCTCATGTGTTTGAGACAGCTTTCCAATAGAAAAAGCCACTTGTTGGAAAGATTTTTTAAAAAAATATTTTATTTTTATTTATTTATTTGAGAGACAGAGATACAGAAATAGGCAGGTAGAGGGAGAGAGAGAGAATGGGTGTGTCAGGGCCTCCAGCCACTGCAAATGAACTCCAGGTGTGCCATCTTGTGCATCTGGCTAACCTGAAGAACCGAGCCTCGAACCGGGGTCCTAGGCTTCATAGGCAATCGTTTAACCACTAAGGATCCCTCCAGCCCAGATTTTTTTTAAAATAATTTATTTTACTGATTTATTAGAAAAAGAAAGTCAGGCATGCACCTCCAACTGCAAATGAACCATCTCCATCTTGTCCCAAGTTTTGTTTGTTTATTTATTTATTTATTTATTTATTTATTTATTTATTTATTTATTTATTTATTTATTTATTTATTTATTTATGACAGAGAAAGGGAAAGAGAGAGAAGAAGAGTGAGAATGGGCTTGCCAGAGCCTCCAGCCACTGCAAACGAACTCCAGATGAGTGTGCCCCCTTGTGCATCTGCCTTATGTGGGACCTGGAGAATCAAACCAGAGTCCTTAGGCTTCACAGGCATGTGCCTTAACCACTAAGCCATCTCTCCAGCCCCAGACTCAAGTTTTAAAGCAAAGGTATATATTATATGTTAGAGGCAGATGGTCACCAAACGCTGTTCTCTCCTGGGCAACTCCTTGCAAAACATTGGTTGCAGTATCTCCTCTACAAACTTTATCCATTACCTGCAAACCTGTCCCACAAGATGGACCATCTGAGCAGTAGCCTGATTTTGTACTCCTGAGCAGAGTGGAGACACTTGTCAGATGCTGACATGCAGCAGCCGTCACCTCACAGTGACTGTCACTATCTGTTCAAGTCTGCATGATGCTGGGCCCATCCACGTCCCATTCCAACATGGAAAGTGGAGGAAGGAAATAAAAGGGCATCAAAGTAGAAGAGGGACTAGCTGGAAAGAAAGGGTTCAATAGAAGGGAAGTAGGGGAGGGTTTATAATCAAAATATACTATGTACATGAATGAAAATTGTCAATAAAAAGTTAATAAAAATGATAATGTGCAGAGTGACTCAGACCCCTCTGATCTCTGCATGCACGTGTGCATGTGCATGCACACACACATACAAACACACACGTGTGTGTCTATCTACATGCATATGAACAATGTAAACACATGGGCACAGTCCACATATGTAAGCACACATAGGAAAGCAATGATGAAGCATTGATGGATTTTCTTTTTTTTCACTGTTTTAGTCTAGAAGTTTCTTGTAATTATCCACCCTTGCTTTGTCCAAAGGTTAGAGAGTGTGGGAGATATGTGATGGAAATGCCATTAAGTATCTCTTTGATTACTTCTGAATTAAAACACAAGAAATGTACGCAGCCTTGGGAATGTACCACAAAATGTTCATTCTAAGTTCCAAACTCATGAAATATGCAAGCGAAGAGACAGGGAAAAGAGAATCGGCATTTGCTAAACACTATTGTATGCCAAGCTGGTTGAGTCCCTGCAGTTATTGTAGACACTTAAGCCACACATAATTTACTAGCTGAGTATCTGTGGTAAGTCTGGGAGGAAGGTGACTTTAGCCCCATTTTGTAGCCAGGTAAATTGAGATGCTGACATGTGAGGAGAAAGGGCTCAAGAGCTGTTTCATTACAGGACAGCACATGGCTAGTGAGGGTTGCTAGGATTAGATGGAAGACTCTGGTCCAAGTTCATGTTCTCTCCCCCACCTGGCTGAATGTCAATTCTGAGGACTGAAGCAGTCTACCGTGTGGAGATAGAGCTTGAACACCTGACAGATGAGGTAAAATGAACAAGGTCAGAAAAAGCTCCTTTGTGGTTTACAGGCTATTTCATGGCCCATTGCATTAGGGTTCAAGCAGACTCCAGCTATCTCTATACCATAAATCAAGACACAGACCATCATCCATCTGCTCTATGTGGAGAAGCTTCAGAGAATAATGGTGTGGTAGTCACTGCCATGCTGCTGGGATGAACTGCCAAACAGACCCAGTTTATAGGAGGAATGGGATTTAGTTCAGATCCAGGGGAAGTTCCATAATGGCAGGAGAGTCTGGCCGCATTTCACAGATCCAAGCAGAGAGAAACGACCACCAGCCAGCACATACCCCAAAGCAACAAGCAGCAGAGGCTCAGGCAGTGCTCAAAAACCTCTTTATATACCTTGTTGCTAGAAATCAAATCTGTCCCCATGGACACCTTAGGGCTGGACTCCAGGATCCACCCTCAGCAATACCTTCTCTAGCCAAACAACTGGAGACAAGCTTCAATAAAACACCTGAGTCTATTGGGGGCAGGGAGGGGGCATACATTCAAATTACCACAAATGGATTTTGAAAATAACTTGAAAAATATACATTTTAGGGCTGGAGAGATGGCTTAGCGGTTAAGCGCTTGCTTGTGAACCCTAAGGACCCTGGTTCGAGGCTCAGTTCCCCAGTACCCATGTAATCCAGATGCATAAGGTGGCGCATGCATCTGGAGTTCGTTTGCAGTGACTGAGGGCTGTGGCATGCCCATTCTCTCTTTCTCTCTCTCTCTACCTTTTTTCTCTCTGTTGCTCTCAAATAAATAAATTAATTTAATTAAATTAAAAAAACACATTTTACATAGAATTTAAAGAAGAGGGTAAACAGCCTTAGAGGTTAATTACAGGTAATTTCCAGAACTTTAGATTACAGAACCCGAAATGAATAGCTAGGCTCTTGCTTTTCATGTGTCCGGGGTGGTTGCATGTGTGTATGTGTGTTTATGTGTGTGTATGTATGTGTGCCCATGTATATAAGCATGGATGTGGAGGCCAGAGGTCAATTTTAGGTGTTTTTCTCAGTTACTCTCCACCTTTTTGTTTGTTTGTTTTTGAGACAGTTTCACATTGAACCTAGAGCTCACCAAGTTGGCTACACTAGCTAACCAGGAAGCCCTAGGGCTCCTCCTGCCTCTGTCTCCCCAGTGTTGGGATTACAGGCATGCACCAACATTTCCTGCTTTTACATGAGTGCTGTGGATCTGAGCTCAGGTTGTCATGCTTGTGTGGCAAACCCTTTACCCACTGAGCCTTGTTCTCAGTGTCTGAAACTAATAGAGTCAGATGAAAATCCTACTGTCTGGGTTTGCGTCTGTGAATATGAGTATGTATGTATCTCTGTGTGTGTGTGTGTGTCTGGGTGTGATTCTGTGTACAGTGAAGAACTAAGGCAAGAAGTAGAAAGTCAGAACTTTCATAACTAGATATTAGTGCTGGGTATAGAACTGTTTGCCCATGCATTTTTCCACAGAGGACACCCTTCCCAAGGGTTAGCCCTGCCTTGTCTGTCAGGCCCTCCCACGTTGGAGGCGTTTTTAGTAGACATTTGTTAATGTTGTTACCTAACATTCGTGCAGTTCTCCAGCCCTCAACCAGTTTTATATTTCAACAATGGCAAATTCTCTGTACTAAAACCGAGAAGTTGCGATAGGTTCAACCAGATTCTGGTCCCTGCACTGCTTTTGTTCAAGTCACTTCTCATTTCTGTGCCTCATTTATTCATTTTAACTGTGCTCTTCTGATGCATCCAGGGCTGAGATCATTTGAGGTCTCCTAGGAGCTCTCAGGCTTATGGGAAGTCTTGAATATCAACAAAGAAAAGTGATATTAAAAGTGCTTCCTAATCATCAAATAGGTACTTGGTGCCAACCACTCAGCACAGTTATCCTGGGTCATCCCTCTGAATACAGTCCTGCTGAGTGAGTATCCCAAGGCCATTGCACGCTATAGGATTGTACGTAACTTTAGGAATGAAAGAGCCCCTAATGGGTCAGTTTCCACATCTGTGAAGTGAGATGTTAGAGCAGAAGTCAGGCAATCAGAGCCCAGGTCTAGACTGTGACCTACTTGTTTAGCCAAAGTTGACATGCTCTGTTTACATGCTATCTACAGCTGCTTTCATGCCTCCGTGGAACTGCTGAGTTATTGCAAAAGACGTCATGGCCACAAAGGCAACCAGCTTTGCTATCAGGCCCTTTCCACAAAAGCTTCCTGATTCCTGGACAAAGACAGCCTCAGTTTTTCTTTCTATCATGAAACTTCCATGACTTCCTTAGTATGTACATTTTCTTGGAACAAACTCAGCCTAGTGTCTTTCTGTCCCAAGGACACAACTGGAACTGGAGACCAAGCCCTTGAAATACAGAATGGAAGCAAGGCTTTATCCTTCAGGGAAACTATTTTGATTCTATCCGAAAGGGTCTTCTCACTGCTATTGTGAAGCTTTCAGGACTTGCTCATGTACAGTTGGTTAGCTCACACTAGCAATTAAAAACATCGGAGCTTTCAGGGAGCCATAGTCTACAGATGCACCAAATAGTATAAGATCGGCCCATGTACAGACTGAGGGATCTATTCGGTGCATCAAACTAGCTAAGGAGTCACGAGTCTAGACTGGGTTTTCTTTGGGAAAGCAAGAGTCAGTGGCCTGGGATGGGCTTGCTCCATGAAAGGCTACAATGAGAGTAAGCTTGGGAAGACCCTTGGAGGACTCACGGGAGCTTGAAGCTTGCTGGTGTTGTGGGTAAGGAAGACATGCCTCCTCCTCCCGCGTTCCCTCCCATCCCAAACACAGCACCATTTCAGTTCTTGCGCTCCGGAAAGAGAAGTCACATAGGGCACAGGTAGTGTACGTAATCCGGGTTCACTGAAGCTGAGGAGAAAGCTGAAGTGAAACTAAGTCCACTCTCCAGGGAAGGGTAGAGCGAACCAAGGGCCAAAGGCAGAAGGCTGTCTCTGTTCTAGTATCTGGACGTCTAAGTCTTGGTCTACTATCTCTCCTCTCCTTGCCCACCCCTGGGGAGGTCTAGGATGATCCTTCACTTGGAATAGGCTTTCTTAGAAAGAAACTGCCCTTTCTCTCAGTTCAGTCTGCTACAATTAGAGGCAGGAATATGCAGAAAGGTCTATGTACCCATAGCTTGGAGAAAAGGCAATGGTGAGCTGAGTATGTTCTTCGGGGAGGGCCTTCATGGAAGCAGGCCAGAGCTTGCTGAGACAGTGAGACAGGTGGTGGTATTTACCCAGAGCCCTGTCCTTCCTCTAACTACTTAGCTTGGCTATCTAAACCCAGCTGCAAGCTGGGTTGTTTCTCTTTACCAATGTTCAATTGTAAGTGCAGGATAAAACAATATTTTTCACAGAATGATCTGGAATGTGCTTTGAAAACATCTTCCTTTTTCTCTTAACTTCAGGTAGAGTCAACATTCTTGAACCTCTGTCCCCAAAGCACCTTAGCCCTCCTCCTGCACCCAAGTGTGTAGAACCCACCGCCGTGCTCTGTTAGGTGGTGGGTGCCTGATCCGGGGCGAGCTCTCTGAAGAAAAGGCTACAGTGCAATCCCTCCCTGCTCTATCACAACAAGGCCTTCTGACAGAGTCTAGACACAGCAGAGACACACCAAACTCCTCGTGAGTACTGAAATGCCCTCCCCGCCCCAGAATGACAGAATGCTCCCTGTCATTACATATACAAAATAAGAGTGGGGAGGGCAGTGAAGCGAAACCCGGTGCTTTGTTTTGCCTGAGTGATGACCATGAACTGGTGAGCCTGAGACAAGAGGACCTGGCCACAGTTACAAGGTCACGCGTGAGTTCCTCTTCCTACGTGCAGCCATCACCGATCCCACACTGCTCAATCACTCACTACTCACGTAAGCCAGATGCACAAGGTGGCACATGAGTCTGGAGTTCATTTGCAGTGGCTAGAGGCCCTGGTGCACCCATTTTCTCTCTCTCTCTCTCTCTCTCTCTCTCGTTGGGGTCCCCCACAAGGCCAACTCAGGAGGGACAATAGGGTCTTTGCCAAATTGGGGTGAGCAGCGCGGAGTCATGACACAGACTCCGCGAGTTGGGTGAAAGCGGAAGCGAGAATCCACAAACTCATTTATTTAGCACAATGCACATAGGGTTTAAGGGACTGTTAATCCTTGTATGGCGTGGTCCCACAGGCAACCGTTAGCCGTTTTTCTCTCACCAGTGAAGAACTGGGTGCTTTGCTCGTTGAACTTTCAAGGACGGGGCATCGCCGAGGGGGCTACTTGCCGAGGGGGCTTCTCGAAGAACTGGGCGTTTTGCCGTTTTGCCATTTTGCCAAACGCCGAGGGGGCTGCTCACCGGCTCACTGGACGTTCAACAGGGCATCTCGCCAGATGCCGATGGGGCAGGGGGTCACGAATGGGGTGTCTCGCTAACACCGACATCGGGGCAGAGGGTCCCTGTTCAGGCGCCACTCTCTCTGCCTCTTTCTGCCTTAAATAAATAAATAATAAAAATATTTTTTAAAAAAGAAAGATGAGCAGAATTTACGTAGCCTCTTTTATGTTTTAATGTATGTGTGTGTGTGTGTGTGTGTGTGTGTGTGCATGCATGTTCACATGTTTGTGGGCACAAGTGTGTGCAGGTGCATGTGTGTGTGTGGCACATATGGAGGCCAGAGGCCGATGCTGACTCTCTTCATTGAGACAGGGTCTCTCAGGGAACCCAGAGTTCACTAATTCAGCTAGTCTGGCTGGCCAGCTTACCCTGGGGATCTGCCCATCCCTGTCCCCCTCCACCCCTGAGAATTGGATTTCAGGTGCCCATGACCAGCCAGGTATTTGTGTGGGTTCAGGGAATTGGAACACAGGTCCTCATATGTGTGCATCAGGTGTGCTACGAGTCACCTCCCCAGCCTGTGGTTAGCTTCTTGGTGTGTTTCCAGTTCTCACCTTCAAAGGTCCAATCAATAAGTCACTTTAACATCATTGGGCATGATCCCAACCAGAATCATGTCAATGTCTGCTCTTTGAACACTTGTTAAACACGTCCTGCTTTTGAAGTTTAGGATCAGGCCAGGGTGCCATTCCCTGTCAAGAGTCATTCTTCTACCCTTCCTCCTCAACTGTGCTCCCAGAGAACACCTACATTTTTTTTTAATTATTTTATTTATTTATTTTTTTTTTGGGTAGGCTGTAGCCCAGGCTGACCCGGAATTCACTATGTAGTCTCAGGGTGGCCTTGAACTCATGGTGATCCTCCTACCTCTGCCTCCTGAGTGCTGGGATTAAAGGCGTGCGCCACCATGCCCGGCTGACACCTACCATTTTAGTTTTAACAATGCTCTTTCCCATCTCTTACTGCTCCAGCACTCCTTCAAGTCCAGGAGAGTCACACCCACCATGACACACTCCTAGTCTTGGGTGCTGTCTATAGCCGCCCTCCCACCATCTATCTGTTCATGGTAGGTGTCCAGGCAAGCGCCTCGTGATATGGCATGGTAAGGGTAAAAGATTATGAAAAGCCTTTAGCACGGGTTTTCCTTCCTGTTTCCACAGCCCACTGGGATGTTGTAACACCCACTGGGGTACACGTTTGCATGCTTCTTTGCATCTTTGCACACTTGTAGATGGTCCAGATCCCATAGAGACCTCCCTGCCGAGCTACACACTGCTCCTCTTTTTCTAAAGCCCAATGTCTACTGCTGTAGCTTCCTGCCTCCGGCTCATGAGTGCTCACGGTGTTTCAATACGACATTGGCTTGGGTTGAGTGGCAGTTGATACTTGCTGTGCTAAGTGGTCTCACAGCTCTCCACAGGGCTGCCTGAGCATCCTTATACTATGATGTCTGGCCAGTGAACCAAAGTAAATAATCGCAGAGACGGGAGTTGCACTGGCTCCATGACCTGTCCTCAGAAGTTCCACTCCATTCATTTCCTCAGTGGGCTGTTGGTCACACGGTCGTCTCTGTTCAGCGTGGAAGGGGCTCTCACATGAGTGAACACCAGGAGAGGACAATCACCCAGGCCACCCTGGAGTCTGGCTCCTATACTCAGGGTGTGATATACTTGCTTGTGCTAGAATTTTCCAGCAAACAACAGTTGCTGACATTCATCCTGCATTTGCTAGAGCACAAGCATTATCAGCAGTACTTCCTTGCACCACTGTGTGTGGAAGGATACAGCCCATTTTGTAGAGGAGGAGGAAACTGAAATGCTTGGGGTTCAAGTCATTTACCCTAATGAAGCAAATGTCATTCAATTCGTAGTAGGAAACTCAATTGAAATTGGAGGAATCGGGCCTGTCGGTACTGCATCTAAGTCATACTAACTTCCGCCATCAATGGCTTGTTTTGTGATTTGTTTTGTGGGTCTGAGAAAGGAACTATCAAGGACAAAAGGGAGTCAAGTATAGTGGACATGGCTTATCTGCTACTAAGAATAGCATGCTCTAGAGTCTGGAACCCTCTGCTGTACTAGAGAGATCATGGTGTACACCGTGAGCCTCTGGCTTCCTGCTTCCCACTGCAGCTCAGACACATTCTCAGGATGGCCTCTGACCATCCTGTATCTGCAACACCCAAGCTACTCGGGCATCTTCACACCTTCCTGAAAAATAATACAATTAACTTTTCCCCTTTAATAAAAACTTTCTGAAACAGTCTATTTACAGTCATCTGCTTTCTGCCACCAGGGAGTCAGGCAGGCAGAAATGTTTCACTCCCTCTGTTTGCAGAGTGGTGGACAGTAGATTATACATGAAAATCTAACCCACCCAGAAAGACCCTGCCCACATGTTTGATCTCTAGAGAATGTTAACTGGCACCAGAAGAAAGCAACTGGATTTCCCAGGAGTGACTGGGCTTAATTCTGGGGCCCAGGAAGCAGAACTGGGCTGGGAGAGACCAGCTGTAGATGGACACAGTTGAGGTTCTGCATGTGGTCACCTGTGCAATCAGTCCATCTCCTCCTGGGCTGCTTGGTGACTCAGAAGAGGCATTGTGCCAATCTTTAAGGGCAAAAGCACCAGGGTTTGTCACAAAGAAATATAAAATGTGACTGGGAGCAGGATGCGGGTGCAGATGAGGCTGGGAGATGGGGAAGTGGGCGAGCTGCCATCTTTGCTGCGCTGACTTCCTAAGCCTTCTTTTCTTTCTTTTTGGCTCCTAAGATGATGGAACATGTGGCTCACAGCTGACTCTTGTAGGCTCTCAGATAAACGATGAGAAGACAGGTGACACCTGGGCAGCTTTCTCCCATTCTGTGGGGTTAGGGGATGGGCCAGATGGCCTTGTTCCTCCACCCCCTTTATTTATGGAAGGCTTCACTCATTTTCGAACAGGAAGAGAAAGGGGGTGGGGAGAGAGGGGTACTGGGATTATGTATTCAGAGACAGGAAGCAGTATGTATGAGCAAGTGGGTTCTGGTAAGCGGATGCATATGGACATGTGCACAGGGGGGCTCTTTCTTTCCCCCAAGTCCTCTGCTTGTGGTCTGATCAGTGTCTCCCTGAAGATGAGATAACTATTTACATCACACCAACTACACTGAGCCTGGTATTTTTCTACTGCCCCCCCAACCCCAAGATTGGTGGATGTTATTCCAGTTTTACAGACCAGGAGACTGGGGCACTGAGTGACTGAACTATCTAAGTCTATCTGGCTGTGGAAGTGCAGGTTTAGGAAAGCAGGTCTGGGGCCCATATGCATAACCACTCTTCTCCCACGGCTTTCAGACCAGAAGAATTCCTGAGTCCATCTGACCCAGGGTTTCCCAAACATCACTTCTAAAACACCTTCATAATTTTAACCTGTCCTTTTCGACAATTAACTATGTTTACTTGAATCCATTTGTTTGCAAAGAAATCTTGATATTCCTATTAGCAATGAAAAAAAAATCAATATTTACTCCAAGAAGCAAGGAAACAAAAACATAAATTCAGTGGAAATACTATTTCTGCATTTAAAAAAATATATTTATTTATTTATTTGAGAGTACTAGACATACAGAGAGAGAAAGAGGCAGATAGATAGAGAATGGGTGTTCCAGGGCCTCCAGCCACTGCAAACAAACTCCAGATGCATGTGCCACCTTGTGCACCTGGCTTACATAGGTCCTGGGGAATCAAGCCTTGAACCAGGGTCCTTAGGCTTCACAGGCAAGTGCTTAGCCACTAAGCCATCTCTCCAGGCCCTATTTCTGCACTTTTTACTGGGTGCTACTGTCCACCTAAGTCCCAGTGCTCTGGGCACCTGGAATGGAGGATGAGAGAGAACAGATGAGGAAGTCCCTTTCCATGTGTCTTGTGTTGCATGTTCCCTCTGAGCCTCTGAACCAGTCTTGCTTCTTAGACTCTGGGGAAGCCAGTTAGGTTAGAGATCTCTTCTCACTACTCAACAAACCAAGGCTCAGAGAGTGGAACTGTTGTGCCCAAGAGCACGTTGGTGACCATTTGAAGACCAGCACAGGGTCCCTGACTCTTAAGCACTGTGATCCCACCTCCATTTCTAAACACCTTATCATACCTGCCTCGACTACTGTGCTATTCTGCTAACTTACATCTGGACTATGGCTCTGCCACCTGGTCTTGTCCCATGGTTCGCATATTCCCACCGTGCTTCCAGCTCTGCAGTCTTAGCTGTCACTGCCCATCATGAGTAGAGCCCCGGGTCATGTGTGGTAAGGGACAGGTACTGAGCTGGGACCCAGGACTCCTAAGATCTAGCGAAGTCTGCGTGTCTCTGTGGCTGAAGTGTTTGGCTTCTTTCGGTCTGCCAGCCCATCTGTAAATGGGGGGCTGACATCACATTCTCTACAAACTTCATAGCATTGTTGTTAGCTTCCAAGTGAGGTCATGGATTTAAATATGTTCTGGTGAAAAACACTGCTCTGAAAATGCAAGCTCGTCTCCACTCTAACACTCACTTCTCATGAGTGCCGAGAACCATGAAGGAAGGGAAAACGCATTTGAACGGACAAAACAGGATTTCCAGGTTGACTTGTGCGTTCGAGGACATGCACTTACCCACTCTGTTGTGTGCCAGGTGCTAGCTGGAGATTTGTAGTGAAAAGCAATTTGTAGTGCATGGTGTTTTAAAGCCACGTGCCCCTCCATGGTGCACACGGGCCATCAGTCTTACTTGGACCCAAACCCAGTAAGTTCTGTCATCTGTTTTTTTCTCAATCATATCATCACTTCACAGCAACAGATGACAAAGAGGGAAATGGCTGTTTCCGGGACAGAGCAAAGGGACTCTGATGAAGTGGACAGGTTGACTTGGAGGAAAGAGACAAGACAACTGTGACTCAGGAATATGCACAGGGACCTGGAATGGAGAGGCACAAATCACATACAAAAACCGACAAGCTTTACAGAGCCTGAGCTTTGATGTTTTGGAGAATATGGTAATGACCAACCACTTTTCACAGTGATGTCTGCATGTAGGATTACATACTCACTGCTCTTCCTGCTTGCCCCTCCTCACCAGGTTCCCACCTCTGCTCAACTACTCCCCAACCCCAGCCAGGCCTGCCTTGGCCACCCTGTTCTAAAGCATATCCCATCTGCCTCTTGTGTTTTTTCCCATGATACTTTTGTTCTTCTGACATACCATTTGCTTATTTATCCTCTTATCTATCATCTTTCAATATTATTTTCTATGGCTTTTCTTTGATTCCCCTCACAGATTTGCTCACTTGTGCAAGAGTATTTTATTTATTTATTTATCTTGTCGTCTGATCATATAGCTGGCAATAAATATGTTCACTAACTTCCAGCTCTGGGTTATCAAGGAAAGGTCAAGTTGTAGTTATTATAGTTGCAAACAGAATGCTTAATTTAATTGCACTTTCTCCATCATCATTCCATTGTGTCTGTGTGCAGATAATTCCATTCCCAGGACCCAAAGTCATTCATCTTTCACCTCTACATAAGCCAGGGTTACCACACAGATGTCTTCCCAGCTGGCACTGTTCTCCCAGATTTCCCAACACAAGCTTCCACAAAGTGAGTCTACAGAAAAACAACATCAGTATAGACAATCTTCATGTGTGTGTGTGTGTGTGTGTGTGTGTGTGTGTGTGTACATAGACAGGCAGAGCATATCAGATATTTATCTTCATATGTAAGTACATAAACATTGTTATAGCTATCTTGATTACTTTCTTTCTTAAAAAAATATTTATTTATTTATTTGTTTGAGAGACAGAAAGAGGCAGAGAGAGAGAATGGACATTCCAGGGCCTCTAGCATCTGGCTTACGTGGGTCCTGGAGAGTCAAATGGGGATCCTTTGGTTTTGCAGGCAAACACCTTAACCGCTAAGCCATCTCTCCTGCCCTATCTCAATTATTTTGTGTCTCTTAAAGAATTGTGAATAGGGCTGGAGAGATGGCTTAGCTGTTAAGGTGCCTGCCCGTGAAGCCTAAGAATGCTTGTTCAAATCTCCAGGTCCCATGTTTAGCCAGAGGCAAAAGTGACACAGCGTGCAATGTTGCACATGTGCACAAGGGGGTGCATGTGTTTGGAGATCATTCACAGTGCCTGAAGAGGCCCTGGCACGCCCATTCTCTCTCTGCTTCTTCCTTTCCTCTCTCTCTCTCAAATTAAAAAAAAAAAAGAATTGTTAATAAAGTCACTTATACAATAATTAGTTAAGATATGGCTGACATGAAAGGGAGACAATCAAGAATTGCAACTTATTGACCCACATACATCCACTTTAAAGCAATAACTATAATGACAGAAGTCTCAAGCTAGCCACCCAAACCGCTCTGGTGAACTTAAATTAGGACTACCACTGCTGTCGTAACTTGAGGCTGATCCTGGGGTCACTTTGTGTCCAGTTCTGTTAGAGCTAAAAATTTCCTTAATCTCCTGTATATGCTGGTCAGCACAGTAAAGTCTAGGGTACAGAAAATTAACCTCTCCTCCCTTTTTTTTAGCCAGTGAAATTACTTTTACTTATGCAAAAGAAACCTCTCAAATCTAAGTGTTTTTCTTCTTCTTTTTTTTTTTTAAAAAAGGATAATTTGTTGGACATTAAAATAACAAAAGGGCTTTGAGAAAGGATTATGGGTTTCTGGTGTGTCACCACTAAGAATAGATTTACTTTACATCCGACTGATGTTGTAATCTTGCATTCTGAGGTAATGTTTTAGCTCTTTCTCTTCACATAAATAAAGATTTCAATGATAGCACTTCATTCCTTCTCTGGAGAATTCCTTCAGACTTTCCCCTCTGGGGCTCTCGGACTTGTAAACCATTTCACCGGGCAGGTCCTGTTGGACAAATTGGATGCAGGACTTCTGTCTGGGGCAGAGAGCTCATTACTAGAGATTTTCATTGCTATAGGCTTAAAACTAGGGAAGGGATTGAACGGGGCTGCTGGGCTGCTGGGCTGCTCAAGGTCGCCTCCACCCGGAGGAGGAGAGATGCAGTTTTGAAATGAAGAGTTCCAAAGTGCTCTGAGATTTCTCTGAGAACAAGGCTGGGGATGAATGCTTGCTGGGGCCAATTCTGTTAGCAGAAAGAAAGCGCCTGTGTTTACCACGGGGCTCCTGTCCCCTAGGAACCCAGGGCCTACGACTCTCTCTGGGCAGCATAGATTTAATTAGGGCTAAATCTCTTTAAAAATTCACATATATATATGCCCTTCCATGTAAAACGTTTGCAAAAACTACACGGGCTTTGAATATCTTTTGAAACCCCAAACAACTGTATGTCAATAAAGGGCTGTTATTTACCAACACAGGAACAAAAAAGCCCCCGGGGCACCCCCTGGCTCCCAGCTCTCTGAAGGACTCCCCTCCCCTGCACGTCCCACTTATTAGCGTGATTGCCAACTTGCTTTATTATTCTCAAACTCACCCTGAGCCCGGCCTTTGAATGCAAAGCAAAAAACGTTGTTTATGCTCCAGATTTTTTTTTTCTTTTTGCTTTATTCTCATGACTGAAGTAAATGATGAAGTAGTTGCTGCCTCTGCTAGGCAGCGGGGAGGAAGCCGGCATTGTAATTACTATAAATAAGGAGGCCTTGGAAAAGCCTCAGAAGACAGTGGGCTCTCTGGTCTCCAACCAGTATTCCGGCCTTATGTCCGACGGTCAGTAAAGAAGGGTCCCACCCACCTTGCAAAGGTGGCCTATGTCCAATTTGTGACACAAAGGCTCACTCCAGTCAGAAAAATACATCTTATTAATTGGGAATTGTCTTTTGCTGTTTTGTTTTGGCAATAGAGGGGGGTGGTGTTGAACCCAGGGCCTCAAGCATTCTAGGCAAACACTTCCCCACTGATCTGTAATCCTGGCTCTTGCTGCCTAGTTTTTTTTTAAGGTCATGGAAAATTTATTATTATTTTATTTATTTATTTATTTTGATTTTTCGAGGTAGGGTCTCACTCTAGCCCAGGCTAACCTGGAATTCACTCTGTAATCTCAGGGTGGCCTCCTACCTCTGCCTCCTGAGTGCTGGGATTAAAAGCATGTGCCACCACACCCAGTTTATTTATTTATTTTTAATTTTTATTTATTTATTTGCAAATAGAGAGAGATAGAAGAGAGGCACACAGAGAGAATGGGCACGCCAGGACCTCCAGCCATTGCAAATGAACTCCAGATGCATGTGCTCCTTGTGCAGCTGGCTTACGTAGATTCTGGAGAATCGAACTGGGATCCTTTGACTTCACAGGCAGAAGCCTTAACCGCTAAGCTATTTCTCCAGCCCCGAAAGATTTATTTTAAGACAGCATAGCAGTAAAGCAGAAAAGCTTCCAGGTTGGGAGAGATGTTCCTACCCCTACAAGTGGGTGGGGTCCAGAGTGGGGAAATAATTTTAAAAGACTTGAAAAATTGAAGAATTGACTGAGCCAGAAATGTTGGGAACCAATGTAAATTTTACTTGAAAGAAAAGTTCCATGAGAAATTATTTTCTGACAGTGGACAGAAATCCCACTGATGTGAAGCGTCAGATAAAGATTTTTAAAAATATTTTTATTGATTTACTTATTTGAGCGAGGGAGCGAGAGAGAGAGAGAGAGAAGAGAGAGAGAGAGAAGAGAATATGGGTGCCACAGGACCTCTAACCACTGAAAATGAACTACAGATGCATGCACCACCACGTGAATCTGGCTTTATGTAGGTACTGGGGTATTGAACCTGGGTCTGTAGGCTTCATAAGCATCTTAACCACTGAGCCATCTTTCCAGCCCCAGATCAAGATTTTGATCAGGACTAAAACAACCCAAAAATTATCAAAAGTACAAATAGTATGCAGTTGAAATTTGGTTCCAAAGTCTTCACTCTCCTCCGTAATCACTAAAGAAGACTAAATCAGCTATGTGTCCATTTTTATTCCCAAAAGCATGTATCCCTGAGGCTTAGACTCAAAAGAAATAATATTTTTTTACTAAACATAGTCTCTAGCAAATAGTGAGGTCTGAGCATCCCTGTGGAGGTTGACAGGGAGCTGATGACCAGTGTCCAGGGTCATTTTGGCCAGCTCTGTCCACCTCACCAGGTAGCACTGGGGCTGGGTTCTAGCCCTCACTCTGCTGTTGTTTCTGTCCCAGAGGGTAGCACGTCTATTGCTCTTAGTTTCTCCTGTTCTGAGTACATGTGGTATTCCTTTGACTACTAATTAATGTGAGAATAGACATCCAAAGAGGGGATTCCTCCAAAGAGTTGTTTTTGAGGAGTGACAAATTAATCCCCTTGGATATGCCTGGAAGCAGGCAAGAAAGAGATCTGTTTTGTTTTGCAAAATTCTTCAATTAAATGTGCAAAAGTTCCATTTGTAGTAAAGATATTTGTTGGCAAATTTTATCCACTTCAGAACACACACACACACACACACACACACACACACACACACACGATTTCCCTAGAACAATTGTGAAAAAAAATTTTGGACAACTGAAAAATTCTAGGCCAAATGTTGTTTTTCATTCCCCTTACCCCCACTCTCTCCCCACCTGGGTACTGGGTACCAAAGTGGAGTGTAGGCTCAGGAACTCCTCAGGTGGACACTACTTTACACACAGAACCTCGACATCCCTTCCCTCATTTGAGCCCTCAAATAACCCTGGGAGACATTCTCATTGTCCCCATTTTACAGATGAAGAAGCTGAGGGTCAGAGCATGATAAATGTAAATCACACAGAGAGCAACTAATCGAAAGGAGCCAAGATTCAAACCCAGATGGTTTTAATCCAAATCTCAATCTCTTTCCCCTGGGTCTGCGGACTTCTGAAGATTTCCTGGAAATAAGAATGAAAGTCGGGTACATGAAAAGGAAGGTAAGAACAGGTCATACTTTCAGGTTAAATATTTAGTTTCCACTTACTACGCACAGAATGAGAACACTGGTTGGCATGCGTCAGTGCTCTTCAATCAATCACAATTTGAGGGTTGGATCGTGGGCATGAGCTGTAATCAGTCCTCCAACCCACTTAGGGAGGTCACGTAGTAAAATAGCTCTGAAACGGAACTTTTTCTCCCTTTATTCCCTTCTCCTTCCCTTCCCAGCTACCAGGCAAGAAAATGGTGCCTACCACATTGACTTTGCTTTTCTGGTGTGTGTGAGTTCTTTAAGTCATTATACTTTGGCATACAATGACATCAAGATGTGCCTTCTCTTTTTGAACCCCCAAACGGGAGAGAGAGGAACCGACTTGGACTCTGACTCCGCACAAGACTCAGCTCTGGTTCCCATTCTCCCCAATGGTGTCATGGGGGGGAGTGAGGCTGGGACTCTATTTCACAGATGAACATGTTTGGTCTACAGCAAGCTGAGAAGACAATGTTTAGCACAAAGAAAGGGGCTGAGGTCTGCTACCTCTTCCTTCATGTGTACACTGTGTCCCCAGCAAAGGAATAAAGGGTAAGATAGCTTCTTATAGGCAATCATCCAGGGACATAAGCCCAAGAAATGACACCTTGCCTGCTCTGGCAGGACTAGAACCCATGTCTGATCCGGTCTCATTCAAAATGGCTCAAGCAACAACTCAGTAATGCTTCCTGCTTCCACTTCAAGTTTTTCTGGGCCTGGCACACCTGGGTGGGCTGGACCTTTCCTGAATCAGCCTCTTGAGTCCACCAACCAATCGGGTCTCTCCCTTACACACCTGAGCCTGATGATGACACTCATCCTAATTGGATGTATGGCTCACACACAGGAGCCTAACCACGTGTGTAAACCTCTCGTTCATTCCCTGGCACCTGACCCTCCTGGTTCTTGCTTTGGTCCGTGTGTTTTTCTGCTTTGTTTTGAGGTGTTTCCTTGCGTGCGCGAGCGTGCGTGTGCGCACGCACACACACACACACACACACACACACACACACACACACACACACTTTCTCCTTCTCTCCTCCCTGTTCCTAACCAGGATGGGAAGGGGAGGATGTCTTTTTAGCTTGGGGTTTCCTTCTACCTCCTAACTCTCTCCAAAATAATCCTCATTTTTCATAATTTACCCCTCTCCGAGTTTGCATGCTCAATTCTTTTTTAACTTAGATAAGGACTCAAAAGTTGAGGTCCAAGGTTCTGGAATCTCCTGCATCTTCATGGAATTTAATCCCTCTCTGGACCCAAAATCCTACACCAGGGGAAAATGGATGCAAGGACACACGTGATAAACTGGTTTTTCTTTTCTTTTCTTTTCTTTTCTTTTCTTTTCTTTTCTTTTCTTTTCTTTTCTTTTCTTTTCTTTTCTTTTCTTTCTCTTCTCTTCTCTTCTCTTCTCTTCTCTTCTCCCTTCCCTTCCCTTCCCTTTTCTTTCTTTCTTTCTTTCTTTTTTTTTTTTTTTTGATTTTTGAGATAGGGTTGCACTCTAGCCTAGGCTGACCTGGAATTCTCAGGGTGGCCTCAAACTCACGGCAATCCTCCTACCTCTGCCTCCCAGGTGCTGGGATTAAAGGCATGCAACACCATGACAGGCTTATAAACGGGTTTTCTAGAGCTTGGCTGCACAACTGTGGGAGACAGGCAATGTAGATAGTCATGCACCCCTTCCTCAGGTCCATTTTGGAGATGAGAAATTTGTAAGCAAGTCCATTTCCCAGTGGACTTTCTACATGGTCTGGTGGCAGAGCTAGGAGTCAAGTCATGGTCCTTTTTTCTTTAATTCCATCTTTTTTTTTTTTAACGCTTAAAACATTTCTGTCAATATTATTTAAATCCATTCCAGTGGGGATAGATTAAAGAATTAAGACCATGTCTGAAAATGAGTGCAGTCTTGGGTTGGAGAGATGGCTTAGTGGTTAAACGCTTGCCTATGAAGCCTAAGGACCTGGTTCAAGGCTCGATTCTCCAGAACCCACGTAAGCCAGATGCACTAGGGGGTGCACACATCTGGAGTTCGTTTACGGTGGCTGGAGGCCCTGGCCCTTCCATTCTTTCTCTCTCTACCTGCCTATCTCTCTCAAATAAATAAATAAATAAGTTTAAAAAATTAAATTAAAAGAAAATGAGTGCAATCTGCCACAGGAAAATGAACTTGTTTTCAGATCTTCACTTAATGCTGTCCACGTAAGAGTCAGTTTCTTGTCTGTTCTGGGCTGGGGAGACGGCTCAATGGGTAAATTGCTTCTCATGCAGTCATGAGGATCTGAGTTCAGGGCCCAAGAACCCGCATAAAATGCCATGGCACATACCTGTAACCCCAGTATTGGGGAGGCAGAGGGCAGGAGTCCTTGGGGCTCACTGGCTAGCCTACCAGAATTGGTGATAGCTTCAGCAAGAGAGCCTGCCTCACAGAACAGCAGCAGAAGAGGGTCGCTGAGGAGGAGCACTGGGGAATGGTGTCCTCTGTAACTGTGGTGACAAGAGTTTACATGACCTTGCTTCTGGAGCCTGAGCAGAGTTTCACGACCTGTCATTGGAGTGACCTCCTGAAACTGCCTCCTCTGCTGACGTGGTGAAATACTACAACCTATCAATTTTTCCCATTTTTGACATAAATGATGGAGGAAGGCATCAGCACAAACACAGAAGAATGAGCCATCACAATTGAAGAGGAACTACTTGGGAAGAGGAGGGGGTTCAGTGGAACGGGGTCGGGGGTAGACAGAAATGGGTAATGGAAGAGATTATGATCAACTACACTATGCGCATGTATTATATTTCTCAAAAGAAAAAAAGAAGAGATAAATGTGTAGAGCAATCAAGTTGACTTCTGAACTCCATATGCATACACACACACATGTGCACACACACCAGCATACATATATGCGACAAAACACATGTGAACATGCATACACACACGCACACACACCACAAGCATTTCTTTCTTTTGTACCTGAAAGTCCTGGTGAATACTGGCTTGGTCCCTGCTTTTGTTCCCTAAGGTCCCTATCACAACAAGGGCTTTGGGTGTCCCTTCAGGTCACATAATCAGCCTCGTTCTTCCACTTTCAAGAGTTTGTGTTTGTGCGACATTCAAGAGGAAGCAGGCAGAACATTTAGCAAAGGCAGAACATTGGTCGAGGACTCAGATGTCTTAAACTCAGCTAAGCATGGACCCCAGAGGGTCCCTGGGTAGTGGGGGTGGATGAGATAGGGTTCTGCTATATAGATCAGGCTGGTCGCACACCCAGCATCCTCCAGCCTTAGTCTCCTGAGTGCTGTGATGTGTGCTACCACACCTGGCTAGGACCACATCATTTGAACAACAATGGCTGCTCTCTGCTGTGCCTTGTTCAATTAGAGGTCAGTCAAATGACTCTAGACCCAAGGACCATGACTCTGGAATCTGTGCCCCAGTTGGGTTCCCAGCTGCCTGTGACTACCAACAAGGATGGAGCTTACAAGACTGGTAAGTAACTCCTTTTGTTTGATAGCTGCGCCCCTCCAAACCCTCTCAGAACACACTGTGATCCACACCCTTGTCTAGCTGGCCAGGACTCTATAACCCAGCTCCTCTTGGGCTGTGTAAATAACAAATATGATGATGAAAAGGAAGAGCTAAGTTTGAACCCCAGATCCCTTGTAAGAAATCCAGAGATGATGGTGTGCTGCTTTAATCCCAACATGCTGACGGTGAAATGGGAAGCGGAGACAAGCAAAATTCCCCAGAAGCTCCAGGTGAGCCCAGAAAAGACCAGCAAGAGTAGAGCACGATCGTGGGAGGAAATCCTTTGCCTCAAATGAAATAGAAAGGTGAGGACCAACCTGAAAGTTGCCCTCTGACCTCCATATACTTGTCATGGTATGCACTTACAAACATGAACACAGACACACCAAAGAACAAAAGAGCATCCCTAGCCACTTTGTTACTGTGTATCCTTAGACAAGCCACAAGTTTTCTGAACTTTATGTATGAGATCACATACATTCATCACTCAGTACCTGGCACATATGAGAAGCTCCACCAATGGTAGGTTCTATTAGCTGCTAAGATTGAACAATCAGGTCTAAGGATCATTAGGCTTAACACTGTGTATAGCATGCAGACACGTGTCACATGGTGCCAGCTGGTAAGACACTAAAGATGACAACTGTGTGAGTCCCATCATAGGAAATCCAGAATAGGAAATGCAGACAGAAAGCAGACAGGAAGTTTTGGGGGCTAAGGAGAGGAGAATGGGGAGCAGCTGCTTAGTACATAAGCAGTTCCCATTTGGGGTGAAGAAGATTTCTAAGACAAAGTAGAGGTGATGTCCGCTCATTGTAAGTGTACTAAGCATGACTGAATCAAAAACTTTCAAATGAGTACTAGGAAGTTGGCTCTGTGGTAAAAGGCACTTGTTTGCAAAGCCTGCCTGCTGGGGTTCAACTCGCCGTCATCCATGTAAAGCTAGGCATAGAAGTGGCACATGTGTCTGGAGTTCATTTGTAGAGGTAAGTGATCCTGATGTATGCATGCCCCCACACACAAATGAATAAAATCTAAAAGAAAGTAAAAAGACTTCAAACTGGTTAAAATGGTAAATTGCACCTCGTATGTATTTTGTCACAAGTTTTGAAAAAATATTTTATTTTTATTTATTTATTTATTTGAGAGAGAAAAAAGGGAGAGAGAGAGAGAGAGAGAGAGAAAGAGAGGGAGAATGGACATGCCAGGGCCTCCAGACTCTGCAAACGAACTCCAGATGCATGCACCACCTTGTGCATCTGCCTTATGCGGGTCCTGGAGAATCAAACCTGGGTCCTTTGGCTTTGCAGGCAAACACCTTAACTGCTAAGCCATATCTCCAGCCCTTTTGTCACAATTTAAACCAATCATATACAACAGACTCTCCACACATATTTTTTGTCCAATTCTCTCTTCATTGGGAACACTCCCTTGACATTCTTGGAGGTAGGATCATTTTTGTAGTCACCTACCTGAAAGATGAATTCATCAAAACCCAAAGCTTTTTTCCTATCTCAGTGTTTTGCAGTTTATCCATCTTAAACCACATTCCCACCATCCTGAGAGGCAGACATGAGTGATGTATCACCTTCGTTTCACTGAGGAGAAAGTCAGAGGAAGGGAGGGTCACTCACGACTTGTTTGTGCTGATGTCAGCTTCTGAAGTCACAGGGCTAGTGTGTCAGAAGCTGAACCCCACTCCTTGTCTTTGGTTTCCTGACCAGTGCTCTCAGCCTTCCCATTTCACATGAGACCAGTTGCTTGATAGCACATTTTATATTGCACCAATGATATCACTTTCCTATGATTTGTATGGAAAGGCTAATGGATTGATGTTCATTCCTGGCTGACTCTCAGGGGCAGGCAGACCGTGGCTGTGTGTGCAGATTGCATTTGGACTGTTTGGCTGGATTTAACTGGAAATGACCACCTTCACTTGGGGCCATTAGCACATCAAAATGGTGTTTGTTGAGCCAGGAAAAGTGATACATTCTGCTTGCATTTATTCTTTGGTCTCCAAAGACTAATTGTTGGTTTGTGTTTTTAAACACCCTTTCAAGTGCTAAGAGCCCCTAATGAGTTAAATTAACAAACCATTAGGGTTAAGGATAATGATGTTGACATGGAAGGAGTGGTCCAGTTACTGATGCTGGACATAGAAGAACCCCACCATCCCCTCCCATTCTGACGCAGTCCCGATGTGAATAAAGTGTTTCCCTTGAGCTTTTCGTCCATCCCTGACATCCATCGGTCCTTTGTCTTGGAGACCCGCCAACTTACAGGTGAGGACACTGTGGCAAGAGGGTTGTTGTACCAGCCAGGGGCACCTGCCTGTGGATGGGGGAACCCCACATTTTTTTTTTTTTTTTTTTGGATAATGCTGCACGCTCCTTTGAGTTGGTTTGTACATAACACTTACTGAATTTCTACTCTAGTCTGCTCAGAGCCCAGCTTAATTCAGCCTGGAAGACAAGCTCCCAGGATGCCACTTAAACGATCTGACTTAGCTCCAGGGGATAATCTCTTCCTGCAAGCCAGTAACTCCAAGACCAGCACAGCACCATGGGGAATGACTTTTAAAAAGATGTTTGGGGACTGTCCTTAAAATATCTGATGAGGCACTCAGCTCTAAGGTAGACAGAAACTATCCTTTTTTTTTTTTTTTTTTTTTTTTTTTTTTTTCTGCACAGATAAAGCAGCAGCTGTTTTAGGACCTTCTGGAGGCTTACTTTGGGTGAACTTGTTCCCAGGGACCTGGATTTCCACTCTTCCACTCCAGGTTGATGTCATTTCTTTCCAACGTCACTGTCATTTTAGCCCACTTGGTGCTGGGTGCTTAGCACTTTATGATTTAAGTCCTCTGAGTAGTCCTACGATGTCCGCAGGATTACTCCCTGTCTTGCAAAGTTATTGAAACTCAGAGCCGTAGAGTAGCTTCTCTGAAGTCATGGTGACCCTAGACACAGTCCCCACTGCGCCCCACCTCTGAGTGGCGCCAGCATTATTATCACTGGTCTTCATGAGTCTGTTTAGATGAGCTCTAAGATGCACTTGATTTATCACACCTCATCACGCGAGGGCCCTAGCTCATCAAGAAGACTAGTGAGAAAGAGCCAGAAAGAAGTCCATATCAAGATAGGGCCTACATCCACCACAGACACCCCTTATATTTTAGGGTATGGAGGAAAGGGAACATAAATCACTGTGTATGTGGCAGGGAGGGGCTATGATTCTGTAGGATTTAGCAAAATAATTTGGTCTTGTCTGAAGTTGTATATATTAAAAAAAAAAACCCACCACTCCTATGATTTTCTGCTTAGTACACTGCCAAAAGGGGGCTGCTTGGTGCTAGGGGAATTGGGCTTCTTTTACTATGTAATGATCACCATTACCTCTCAATTACTTAACAAATAGAGAAGCACAGGGCCATGTTATTTCACAAGAGCCTCCTGAGAGTAGGGCTGGAGATCTCCAAATGTTACCAAGAATTAGCCTGGAGAGGGCAGGCCATCAGATCTCTTAGTGTGTACCCGGGGGAAATGCATCTGTTATGTGCTAATTACAGGCAGCGCCCTGACTTCCTGGCCCTCTCAGACCTGCAGGAGTCCCGGTTCCTCTTCCCTGCAGGCTAACAGAGAGCTGGGCGAGCGGGGAGAAGTTGTAGAAAGGGCTCTTCTGTCCGTAGAGGCAGAGATGGATGACCTTCTTTCTCTCAAGTTAGCAGGCCACATTTCTTGCTCCCTATCACATCACAGTTCATCAAAGATGGTAAAAGGTGTGTGGGAAGAAAAAAAAAATCAATCAGTAAAATAAAGTCGTTGCAAAAAAAAAAAAGAAGAAGAAGAAGAAGTTAGGGGGTTGGGCTTAGCAGTTAAGGCACTTGCCTGTGAAGCCTAAGGACCCAGGTTTGATTCCCCAGAACTCACGTAAGCCAGACGCACAAGGTGGTGCATGCGCCTGGAGTTTGTTTGAAGTGGCTAGAGACCCTGGCACACCTATTCTCTCCCTTCTCAATTTCTCTCTCTCTCTCGCTATTTCTCTCTGCCTTTTTATCTGTCTTTCTCTCAAATGCATAAATAAAATATTTTTGAAAGAAGTTAAATTAGGCCAGGGAGATGTCTCAGCAATTAAAGGCACTTGTTTGGGCTGGAGACATGGCTTAGTGGTTAAGGCACATGCCTGCAAAGCCTAAGGAACCCGGTTCGATTCTCTAGGTCCCATGTAAGCCAGATGCACAAGGGGGTGCACATGTCTAGTGTTCGTTTGCAGTGGCTGGAGGCCTTGGCACACGCATTCTCCCTCTCCCTCTCTCTGTGTCAAATATATAAATAAATAAATAAATAAATAAATAAATAAATAAATAAATAAATAAAATCTTTAAAAAAGTAAAGTCACTTGTTTGTGAGCCTGCTGACCTGAGTTCCATTCTCTGTGCCCTCATGCTAAGTAGCACACGAACCTTCAATCTCAATGCGCTTGCAGCAGTGGGAGGCAGAGGCAGAAGAATCTGGAAGCTCCTAAACAGCAGTGCCAAGAGACACCCTGTCTCAAAAGAAGGTAGCAGGAGAGGAGAAACACCTTGAATTTGTCCTCTGACTTCCACACAAGTGCTGTGGCACATGTCCCTCCACCCCAACCCACGTCATAGCCATATACGCACCATATACATGCACTTGCAAATAAATAATTTTTTAAAAAAGGAAAAGGTTAAGTTGTTTAGTGGCATGCCAACAAACAAAAACCCGCAAGTGGATGGTAAGGCAGTGCCTTCTCTGAAACCGTAATAGCTACCTCTAACATCTCACATTCAGGACGTGAGCCACAATGCACCGTTTTCTAGTTTGTCAATAAACGGGTAGCATTAGCATACTAGGAAAGAGATGCTTGGCAGGCACCCAAGGTCTATTTTCTTGAGAAATATACTGGGTCTCAAGGTAATTATTGTAGCTTCAGAAGCTGGTACTTTTCCTGTGAGAGAAGAGAGGGAGAGAAAGAAAACAAGACCTTTCGTTTTATTTCCAAGATTTGATTTGGGCTTAATGTAGAATCGCGATCATGAAAGAAGCTTTGGTGTACTGGTCGTAGAAAACCAAAGTTAAATTTAGGTTTAGCAAGAAGCTCTCGACATGTAATGAGGATTAGAAGTTAGGGATCGGTCTGCCCCGGCAGCATTCTGTCTTATTTTGATGGGCGTCTGTGAGCACTCACTCGGGGCAGAAGGCTTTTCATCTACGGGCGTGTGGAGACCTCAGGTACTCCATGTGCCGGCTTTGCACGGGGGTCTTTATGCCGAGTGAATAGAGTGAGTTTGTTGTAGAATCAAGGATAAAAAAGTGAAGGGGAGAGATTACCCTTTCAGGACCCCGATTCCCACTAAACCAAAGGTAAGCTCTTTGTGACTATAGACCAGGAGATAAATCCCTCTTTCTTATTCTGCAGATGCAGGAAGCCCTTTTCTGCAGTTGCTCTGCCTCAACTCTTCTGCAAGTACAGACTTTCTACTGACTTTGCATGTTTCCTCACAGACCTGCCAATTTGGAACTTTTCCGACCTTAATCACTGGATTTTTTTTTTTTTTTTTTTTGCCCCTCTCTCCAAAATGGGAAGTGGAAATAATCTAGCAGGCGAGTTAAACTTTTCCATCAAAAAAGGGTCTGAACCATTTACATGTTCAATTTGCCCAGTGACAAAAGCCATCCAGTCTTGGTCAACGCCTTTAGCATCTCACATGTGGATTGTGAAACCATGACACAGAATTGTCCTACTATCATTTCTAGTGTGTGTGTGTATATATGTGTGTGTATGTGTATGTGTATGTGTATATATATATATATATATATTATATTATATATATATTATATATTATATATATTATATAATATATATATATTAGAAATCAGGAATGATGTTTCTACATGGGCTCTCAACACTATTTTCTATTGGTGCTCTCCATGGTAACACTCAGTGAACAGGTCTGTGCTGCTGGTTGCTAGTGATGGACCAGGGATGGGTAGTGATTAGCACATATCTGTTTATGTTATGTTGGCAGAAAATCCAGCGCCATTGGTAATGAATTGGAGGTTAAGTGACAATTTTTTCCTCGCAACCACTCTTGTTGTGTAGTCTGTGAACTGAAAACTGGATTAACCTTTAATTACCCTCAACGATCTCTCAACCCTGAGACAGCATTACCACGGCTACCGATAGTATTTGCATATACAACTTAATGAGAGAAACATCTGTTTGCATATTTGGAATCATTAATAGTATGCAGATGAATAGATATTCATAGAGTGGTAGGCATTTGAGCTAACATCTCATTTTCTTTCTTCATTTCTAGACTTTTTCCCTCCACCCTCTGATTCTGCTGTACTTGTATTAATTAGAGTTAAGGGCTGGCTGGAGCCCACAGTCTTGTGTAGAATGCACAGATGTAATGTGATCTGTGTGCCTGCAAAGCCACGTAGCTTCGGCTAGGAAAAAGACACAACTCCTGGGTCTTGCAAAATGTATACCGTATAGGCCTGTGAGCATGCCCATGTGTTCATGTGTGCCTTAAACAAAACTGTTTAGCTTAAATCCTAAAACATTCTATGGCTGCTTTGGGAAGTGCTTCTGTACACAGCTGGGCTCTGACGGTCATGGCAAATGAATGCTTCTTGTATGGAGTTGGACCATTTTAGAGCTGACATGATCCAAGGACCAAGTGAAACAAACCTTTATTTTCCTGGGAGGCTTGTGGGAATTTGACTGGGTTAAGCCATTTGTTTTCCATCTCCTTAGTGACTTGGTGTAGGGCTGGGCCTGGGGACTGATCCTCTAGTGACCAAGACAAATGCTTTTCCGATGAACTATACTCTCTTTCCTGATGAAGTTTTGGGACAATTAAAGTAGCCACTGAGCTGATTGTATAGTCTCCTAGGAAATCCACGTGGTTACTAGTGGAAGCTACCATTAAAGGGTGCACATATGTACACTGCAGAATAATATGCACATTTTATATGATCTTTAGCTGTTGTTCATTTTATTCTATTTTAAAAAGTCTTTTTAAAAATATTTTATTTTTTTATTTATTGATTTATGAGACACACACACAGAATGGGTGCACCAGGGCCTCTAGCCACTGCACATGAACTCCATCTGGCTTACGTGGGTTCTGGGGAGTCAAACCTGGATCCTTAGACTTCATAGGCAAGTGCCTTAACTGCTAAGCCATCTCTCTGGCCCCTAAAAAGTCTTTTTATTTTATTTATTTGAAAGAGAGAGAAAGAAAGAGAGGGAGAGGAGAGAGGCACCAGGTCCTTTTGTCATTGCATACAGACTCCAGACCATTTTCCACTTTGTGTGTCTAGCTTTATGTGGTTTCTGGTGAACTGAACCCAGGCTGGAAGGCTTTGCAAGCAAGTGCCTCTAACTCCTAGCCATCTCCCCAGTCCACTTTAGGTGATTTTTCTGAGATAGGGTCTCATTTAGTCTGAATGCTGAGATTTCAGGTGTGAGCTATCACACCCTGTTTATGCAGTGCTGGGGCTTGAACCCAGAGCTTCATGCATGCCAGGCAGGCACCAACTGAGCTACATCCCCAATCCCACTTTGTACACCCTTTATCAACAAACTTTGTGTACACATCCT
>JAEOAD010000001.1:110777500-111002500 GCA_036365145.1 Orientallactaga sibirica | reverse complement strand
AGCAATGATCTCATCATGAGCTTTTTAAAAATATTTTTTTCAATTTTTATTTATTTCTTTGTGAGAGAGTGAGTGAGTGAGAGAGAGGGAGGCACATAGAGAGAGAATGGGCACGCCAGGGCCTCCAGCCACTGCAAATAAACCCCAGATGCATGTGCCACATTGTGCATTGAGCTTATTACATGGGTCCTGGGGACCCTGGATTCTTTGGCTTTACAGGCAGATGCCTTAACCATTAAACCATTAAAATTGTTGTCTTAGTTTCTTGGATATTCTGTGAGGATTATACATGGGCCAGAGGAAAAAAAAAAAAAAGAAAAAAAAAAAAACAGATCCTGAGGTAGGCTCATCTGGACAGGAGTATGGCTGGCTTTTGCCTGGAGAGGGCACTCTATTTATTTATTTATTAATTAATTTAAAAATATTTTCTTTGAGCTGGCATCTTCCTTCCCACTCCTTCAGATACCATGAACTGATTAAAGACCATCTGCATAATGCCCAATTATGTTGTACAAGACGGATCATACTATATTAGCCAGGATGGCATTGCCTCTTGATCTTATCAGCTTTGCTTCCTAAACTACAAAAAAAAAAAAAAAAAAAAAAAAAAAGATCGACTACAGCACTGGTTAGCAGTTTGTCTTAGACAGTCTCTATAGTTATCCATCACTGTCAACAGTTAGCAGGAAGCGCAAAGCTAGGAGACAGGAGGCGGGGCTGCGCCTCTCTTTCCAGGCTAACTCACTCGTGTCACACATAACCCCCTCATCTGAGCCTTGGCCTTCCTTCCTTACTATCGAAGCTTTCTTTCCCTTGGTGGATGTTTTTAACTGTGAAAGGAAAACCTTCCTGCTGCCTTCTGAGATCTTGTGCAGCATGCGACATAGCTCCATGATTTGCTTGTTTTCAAGTTCCTTATAGCTATATATTTGAGAATAAACAAATACATAATCTCGGGTACACATTCCTGAGCTACGAGGGCAGAAAATCAGATGTCCCAGAGAAAAGGTAATGCAGAATGAATCTGACCACCCCTATCTTTTGGGGTTGACTTGGGTAAACTCTCAGTAGAAGGGCGAAGGCCCATGAGGCCCAGCAACCCTGGATTTAGCATCTTCTCCTTCATCTAACGTGGGGTTATTCCAAATCTGTTCACTTCTACACTCTGGCTTTTTTTTTTTTTTTTTACACAGAACCTGGAGCTAATGGGGACACCTGCATTCTGACCAGCCCAAATCAGAGCCATGTCCCTAAGCTGAAGCAGGTTCAGCAGTCAGGGAGAGAGGGCAGGGCCCATCCAGAGACAAGACAGAGCAGGGCACTTGAAAACAGAATCCATCAAACCCTATTTGGGGTCCTAATCTGATAGACTCAAACAAAAGGGCCTCCCAGTAGAAATATCTTTATGTCTGCTAGTAAACTTGATAAATGTAGGCATGCATTTAATACAGCCAGAGAGAAGACCAAACGGAAGATTAACATTTTCTGTTATATAATTACCAGTTCACGGAGTTCAGCCCCTTATCACTTGGTAGTGAGTACAGGAAGTAGGAGTGATCTTTTTTTTTTTTTTTTGATTTGTAATTATTTCACTGCCATGTGAGGTCCTGCCGCCGTATTCTTACCGTGGTGGGCCGGGAGACATTGGTATGCGGGAGCGATGTGGAGGCGTAGTGCACCATCAGAGGACATGTTTGATTATTCTTTAAAACCAACTCCGAGAAGTTAATCTCATTGAACTTCTTTTTATTCAACAAAAGAGTTGGATGTTTCCAAGTCTAATGTGACTATAATGTTCATTAAATGGACTTCTTTACACCTTTAAATGGATTAACGGCACATCTTTACAGACTAATTATCATACATGTCATTCAAAAAAATCACAGATCTAATTCAGTGCATGATAAAGGCCTTTCTTGTACGACCATGGAAAAGACACTGCAGTGAATGGATGTGATTTTTATCGGTGCCATTTCCCCGCCCCCCGAAAGGGCACGTGTTGCTCCCCCCGGGAGGTGGGAGGAAGGGAATAGCAGAGAATTGTACTGACTTCTTCTGCCCTGGTAATTTTATTTTAGAGATTTAGGATCGACCCATGCTGGTGTCTGCTCTTTTCGGGCTTGCAGTGCCAGGCACCTTGGAGGTTCCTCCCGCTCCAGCCTGCCTGGCTAATGACTTCAATCTGCCCCAGACAGCTCTTAGATAAGCAGTAAATTATGGGCAGCCCCATTCGGTCTGTGGCCTCTGTTTCTCTGAGTTCCTTTATGGAGACCGTTCTTGAAAGCAGCCACTCTTGACAACACCTCTCTTTGCTGTCCATTTCGGCTATGCGGTCACTACACTTGGCATGTGGTTGGCTAGTGTCCTAAGCATGTCACACTGGCCATGTTTGGCTCAGGTGGGTACAGAATGCTCTGAAATTGACGTGAGAGATGCAATGCTATGTCACTATCAGAAGCATGTGATTCAGGCTTCTTTTGCTGAAAGTAGAGCAAAGCTTAGATTCACCCTCACTCATTCCCTCCTCCAGTGGCTCCTATGGGGCAAGTGGTCAAAGGCTACCCAGATCTGAATGGATTAGAATCCTTTTTCTGTTGTTGTTTGTTTGTTTGTTTTTGGTAGGGTCTCACTCTAGCTCAGGCTGACCTGGAATGACTTGGAATTCACTACAAAGTCTCAGGCTGGCCTCGAACTCATGGTGATCCTACCTCTGCCTCCTGATTTCTGGGATTAAAGGCATGTGCCACTACACCCAGCCCAGAATACTTCACCAGAGGCATTAACATATATTTTAATAAATTCAAGAGGGCTTCGTATTTTCGAGAGAGGAGGGTCAGAGCTGGCAGTCTAGTCAGAAGGTGAGGCTAGAGGGCTTGTTTTGAGGTTGTGTTTGCTCAGCAAACTTGTGATTTTTACAACCTAATAGGAAGCTACTTTGGGGTGGCAGACAAGGACCTGGGTGGGAGGGGCAATAGATGAGCTCATTGGAACCCATTAATAGCCTTCGGCTCCCCAAAGGGAAAAATGAGGAGGGGGCAAGTGATCCCAGGCTGGCCAAGGGGGGAAGATGAGGCATCTCAGGAGCACAGTCACACGACATTAGAGGCAGCGGTCTGGAGTGCTAGGTGGAGAGGCCCACTCTGCCCCTTCCCAGTGGCTCCACTTCTTTAAAGTTCATCTCAACACAAATAGTTATATCCTGCTTCCATGCTCTGGCTTTCAGAAACAACATACACAGGAAGGCACAAGCACAGAGCCAAGCACATAGTGGGTTTTCTGTAACGTCTAGTTCCTTCATCATCAGTGGCCTCTTATCGTCGTCCTCCTCCCCCCCCCTTCCCTAAGAATCTGTAGTAACAATTAAGGTCCAGGAAGGGTTTCACTCCATAGATAGCACAGCAGCTCAAAGCCTTCCTCTTTAAGTCCATTTATTAATATATATATATATATATATATGTGTGTGTGTGTGTGTGTCTGTGTGTGTGTGTGTGTCTGCCTGTGTGTATGTGTTTCGACCTCGACTGTCTTCCTCAGTCATTCTCCACCTTATTTTTGTGAGGCAGGGTCTCTCATGGGACCAATTTATTTAGACTGGCAATCCAGCAAGCCCTGAGGCCCCTCCTATCTCTGCCTCCCTAGCCCTGAGATTACAGGTATATGCTGCCAGGCCCCACCTCCACATGGGTGCTGGGGATGGGAACTCAGGAGTCTCACGCTTGCATAGCAAGCGTTTACCAACTTAGCCATGTCCCCCAGCCCTCAAGTCCTTTTGCCTTTGTTTTTTTAAATTTTTAATTTTTTTATTTTTTTTGGTTTTTCGAGGTAGGGTCTCACTCTGGTCCAGGCTGACCTGGAATTAACTATGTAGTCTCAGAGTGGCCTCGAACTCTCGGCGATCCTCCTACCTCTGCCTCCCAAGTGCTTTTGCCTATTTTTATTTGAGAGAGACAGAGAGAGAGAGAGAGAGAGAGAGAGAGAGAGAGAGAGAGAGGGGGGAAAGAGGCAGAGAGAGAATAGGTGCACCGGGGCCTTTTCAGGTGCTGTGAACGAACTCCAGAAACGTGTGCCCCCTTGTGCCCATGTGCGACATTGTGTGCTTGCCTGTCACTTTTTGCATCTGGCTAAACGTGGGACCTGGAGACTTGCACAAATGTTCTTAGGCTTCGCAGGCAGGTGCCTTAACCGCTAAGCCATCTCTCCAGCCCTCCTTTTGCCTTTTGAAAGGAAAATCCTACCGCGCCATTATCAGAAGCTTCAGGAGGGTGTGGTGGTAGCTACAGGAATGACATTTGGGATCTTGGTGTAGGCTGCTCCAGCACCACCAGACATAGGTTCTTCCTGCTGGAAGCCCTTTCTAGGCTCTGTGGTCTCACACTCCTTCTGGTGTCTCAACTCCATGTCAGAGCTGCCCACTGTCTGTGCTAAGACCTAGATTCTGAGTAAGGAGGAGATAGCCTCGGGCTCTACTGTGCTATCCCTCCTGGTGTCTGTCCTTCAAGTGTGCATGCCTCAGGCTTTGGCAGCACTAGACAAGGGCACTCTCAGAGATGCCTGTGTTGAGCAGAAAACTCTTTCATAAATCATTTAAAATCTGGGGTGTCCTAACATCAATTATTAGAATTAATTGCTGCTTAAAATGTAAAGAATTGTGCTACAGAGAGTCAACATCAGCTTGGGGACTGGGAGTCTCCAGTCTTGTGGAGGAGCTGGTGAGGCAGGTACCAGGAGAAAGCAAACACCAGCTCTTTGTGTGCGAGGTACTGTGCCCCCATTTCCATACTAATAAATACTGAATGAGTAAATAATTTTGTTTTCTCTCTGGGTTATAAAGATTCAGTCGTATTTGACCAAGTAACTTCAGGGAATATCATTAAATACTTTTCAAATAGCGCTCCTTGGAGTCACATTCTGCTGTTGAAAAACATCTACAGACGCAGTGAGAAAACTGAGGTGGAAGGAGGTCTAGGTGGCATGTGGACACAGCTCTCAGTAAAAGGCGCCTCAACATTGACACCCCCACTCTGAGGACAGAACCCACGGTGGGAAGTACGTATGGATTACTCACCTAGTCACTCACTCACTCATTCACTTATTAAATCCAAAAGGGGCTGGGAAGCAGTAGTCCACGATGGAATATTTAATTCCCGAAATGGAAATCTTACCCAAACAAGCATACTATAAGAGTGATAATCCAGGGCTGGAGAGATAGCTTGGCAGTTGAGGTGCTTGCCTGCAAAACCAAAGGACCCAGGTTCGACTCCCCAGGACCCACATAAGCCAGATGCACAAGGGGGCACATGCATCTGGAGTTCGTTTGCCGTGGCTGGAGGCTCTGGTGTGCCCATTCTCTCTCTCTCTATCTGCCTGCCTATTTCTGCATCTCTCTGCCTCTCAAATAAATAAATAAAAATAAAAATATTTTAAAAAATGATAATCCAGAAAAACTTGTGTTTAAAGATCTGACTTCAGGATATTTAAGAGTAGAGTGCCATATAGTTTTCCTTTGTATGCAGTGTATATATATTTAGGATGTTCATAGTTTCAACATGTGAATTATAAGTATAAATAAATAATTTGCATGTTACAGATGAGTTCAGATTCTCAAGTAAAGCCAGATCTGGTAGGGCACGTCTCTAATCCCAGCACTCCTATAGCAAGATGGGAGCAGAGACAAGAGAACTCCCAGAGGCTTGTGGGCCAGCTAGTCTGGCATATCCAGTGGTCAACAGTTAGAGACCCTGCTTCAGACAAGGTAGAAGCTGAGGCCTGACGACAGAGGTTATCTCCTCACCTCCACATGTGTGTCATGGCATGTGCATGCCCATGCTCGCATATACGCTCAGTCACCACATATAGCTAAGTTAAGCAAATGACTTTTCTTTACCAAGGCATTCTGTGATGGCACTGTTTCCATCACAGATTTGTTTGATCTATGTTATTTTATCCGAGGCTCACGAAGGAACAAACCACAAGCTTTGATTTGCATATACAGAATTCAGAGACCCACCACATGCTTCGATGCTCAGGAGGGGAAAAAGATCTGTGCTCGGGAAGTAACTCATTGGACAATTAACATGTGGAAACTATACCGAACAGTATGTGAAAATGATAAGTTCGCGTTGAATTTGCAAAGGGCGGAGGCTCGTTCCTCTGTGACCACGCTTGCTGATGGAATAAATGGCATCATTATATTGCAGCCTCCAAGTAATTATCAGACGTGAAGCTTTGTGAATTCTTTCCTAATGGGGCCACCTGTCACCTTTCAGTCTTTGTATGTATAATAGCATTTCATTTCTGAAGAAGTGGGCCCCAGTTTTGCTCTTCCAAATGTTAGGGTCCATGTCCCCATTCCCTGAGCACTCTGTCTTGCTATGATAAATAGAGTCATTTTTCAGCTGCTTTTCCATTCTCCACCCAGTATGTGATTTTGTGTGTCCAAAGTGCCTGGGGCAGGTATGGACAGCTACTGCAAAACCAAGTATTGTTCGCTCTATGGCAATCAATTGCTGAGACATTCTCTGGGAGAAGGGGTGAGGGACAGTCATTTCTCATCATGGCCTCCTGCTGCCAGCTGCAGGGCTTGTGGTGCCACACCGCACCACTGCTGAGACCCAGGACAGGGGGTTGGGGGCAACACAGCGTGGCCTGTGGTCAGGGAACTGAGGCTTCCAGACCTTCTTCAGGGCCTCGGCCAGGGTATCAGCTCTACTAAGATGAGCCACGCAGACTTCCTAGCTCAGGGCGTTTTCTCTGAGGCTAATCGTGAAAGCAACTTGGCCCTGAGATTGTGCGTGTGAGCCACAGGCTCTCAGTGTGTATGTATGGCTGGCTCATGGGTCTCTGGTAGATTTTTCTCTACCAAGGCTTGCTGCATGGCCCTGCTACTGTCGTGGGTTTGTTTGGTCTGTGACATAGGAAGAGTTGAACACCCTCATCATATTTTATGTTAATTCTTAAAAAATTTATTTGAAGCTGGGCATGGTGGCGCACGCCTTTAATCCCAGCACTCGGGAGGCAGAGGTAGGAGGATCACCGAGAGTTCGAGGCCACCCTGAGAATACATAGTTAATTCCAGGTCAGCCTGGACTAGAGTGAAACCCTACCTTGAAAAACCAAAAAAAAAAAAAAAAAAAAATTTATTTGAGAGAGCAAAGGAGAGAGAGAGATACAGACAGACAGAGAGAGAGAGAGGAAGAGGATGGGTGCGTCAGGGCCTCCAGCCACTGCAAATGAACTCCAGATGCATGTGCCACCTTGTGCATCTGGCTTATGTGGGTCCTGGAGAATCGAACCTGGGTCCTTTGGCTTTACAGGCAAATGCCTTAACCGCTAAGCCATCCCTCCAGCCCAACCTCATTATATTTTATGTTAATTTGGTCCTAGTTTTATCATGCTTTTATTGCCTTCCTTAGAGACTGGCTCCAGCTTTCAAGGTTTCAAGGGGAAGAAGAATCTTTGTTCAGGAAGTCACTGACTGGATAATTTACATGTGGAATCCGTACCAAACAGTACGTGAAAAGCATAAATTAATGTTGAGTTTTCAAAGGACCGCCCTCTTCTTTTTTTTTTTTTCTCCAAGGTGGAGACTGTTGTGCTGTTGGTTAAGTGATCTTCAAATGGTGGACGGTCTTTGAGAGCCTTAGGTGTCCCCCACCCCCAATGACTATGGTCTGACAGCAGCTGACAATCTATTAAAGTCACTTGCCTAGCATAGTGGGCAAAGGTGTGTGGACAGGTTCACAGCCCCACAAGGAACTAACTTGTTCTAAAACCTGGGGAAAAAGAGATGGTGAAAGTCATTTTCATTTGAGTGATGATATGAAAGTGCTTTTGAGGGCTTGGGAGTGAGGTGGGAAATAACATTTGAGCTCAAGTCCAAGTCCATGTAATCAAAGGAGCCACGGGAACACTTGCTGTACCTAGGGAATTACAGTGCTGTAGGTCTGTGCGGATTGGAGCCGTAACGTCTCTGGGAAATATAATTTCACACTAATTAGGACTTCTCACAACCTACTTCCTGAAAGGTTCAGGTTTGCATTAGTGATGTAAATTTTAATCAGCAATCAAGTGTTCTCTCTCGCATGCAGGAGAGAACCCTTCCCTCTATGAACAAAAGATCTTTCTGCTGCAAGCTGGACCCAGCAACAGTAAGCTCCCAGCAGGCATCGTAACCCACTGGCATCGCCCTTTCTCCCCTCTTCAGAGTCCCCTCAAACTCCCCTTTCTGCAGCCTCCCGTACAGTCTCAAGTTGCGTGACTCTGACCACAGTCCCCAAATTGACACCTGTTGGAATAACATTGGAACCACATTTGTAGCTAATCGCAACCAAGATGTCAATTTAATTAATCTGACAATAGAAATACCCCAGAGATGGGGCCCATGCCCAGGCTGGTGCTCACAGTCAAGTCTAAGCTTGTCTGTCTAGTACCCAACAAGCCCAGGACAAAATTAGCACTAAATATAAGGTAATTTAATTAACTCCTCCCATCCCAGCAGGCAGGCCCCAGCTCTCTGGGTGCCCCGGGCCTTCTGAAGCAGGAGGGTGGCACCCCCAGTGGGGAAGCACTTAGGTTATGCTTTCATTATTTTAAGTGGGTGATTTGTGGCTAAGGAGCGGTACTGAAACTCCTTAGACCACTAAAGTAACAGCATAGTTTTCCTTACCCTTAAAGACATGCAATAAATTGTGTGAAATTCATTCACAGGAAAATATACCTTGTAAGAGTTAGGGTCCCTGAAGGATTCTTCAGGGAATACATGTGCTTCCTGCACAGAAGGAGGGGAGGAAGGGGAGGTAGAAAGAAACACAGAGAGACGACAACCTAGTTTAGGAGGCACAATATGTCAATCAGAAAGACCGCCCCCCCCAGACAGGAGGAAAGCCTATGATAAATATAAGAAAAATATACTTGTGAGATTGTTTTATTATATTGAATCACTCATTCATTCATTGGGTTGAACCCAAAACTTTGTGCATGCTAGGCCAGCATGCTGCTGTAGAGGTGCTCCTTCAGCCCATGTTTATTGTTATGTTGATTTGAGACAACATCTTACTAAATTGTCTAAGCTGGGTTTGAACTCCATAATGTAGCCCAGGCCGCCCTTGAGATCATCCTGCCTCAGCAATTATGCTCCACGATGGGGGCCAAGAGTTTATGTAAAATATTTTATTTATTTACTTACTTGAAAGCAGTGTGTGTGTGTGTGTGTGTGTGTGTGTAAGACAGAGAGCTGGAGAGAATAACAGAATGAATGGCCACAGCTG
Source organism: Orientallactaga sibirica (assembly GCA_036365145.1). Classification (NCBI taxonomy): domain Eukaryota; kingdom Metazoa; phylum Chordata; class Mammalia; order Rodentia; family Dipodidae; genus Orientallactaga; species Orientallactaga sibirica. The sequence continues at coordinate 110,993,234 of JAEOAD010000001.1, read as the reverse complement.
GGCCTCTTTCCCTTGCAAACAAACTCCAGAAGCATGTGCCACTTTGTGCATCTGGCTTTCCATTGGTACAGGAGCATTGAACCTAAGCTGGCAAGTGCCTTTAACCACTGATCAATCTCTCCAGTGCAAGAGTTGATATATATATAGTTTTAGAGGTAGGGTTTTATTGTAGCCCAGACTGACCTGGAATTAGTCTTAGGGTGGCTTGGAATTCACAGCGATCCTTCTACCTTAGCCTCCCCAGTGCTAGGATTAAAGGATGCACCACCATGCCTGGGCTAAGAGCTGATATTTTTAAGGGACAGCAAAGCCCGTTTTATTTCCAAATTTCAGCAATGCTGTTCCTTATCTCTTTCATCCCCAGGGAAATAAACATCAACTCATGTCGTTGTTCCCAATGTCCAGGAATAAGCCAAAGGACATGAAGCCACAAGCTGTGACCTGTGTAAATGCAAAGATGGTCAAGGCTGGCTCCAAACCTCAAACAGTTGTGCTGGGACCTGGAGCAAGTTGAGTCCTTAACTCATACACAGATCCTCCAAGGTAGGGCCTGAGGAGAAAGGGGGAGAGCTTGGGGAGAGTCAAGCCCACTTCTCACCTGGGCCACTTGAAGGTTGGCTGGGCTGGGTGTGGGTGTGGTGCTGGGGACTAGACTCTCTCCTCATGAAGCCCGTTAGATTAGACATCAAAACATTAAGGACGTTAGGGCACAATTTCAAATGCAGATGAAATAAGGCACCTGGGTCAGGAAATATCTGCAAAGGCCCGCAGATCTCATTAAAGGGCAGATCAGCAGGATGGAACAAAATCATTAAATATGTTAATTTGCAACCCGGAAATGAAAATGTTGGGAGGAGCAGGCAGTGGGTGGAAGCTCTGGTGCTGGCTTCTCTGTGCAGGTGATGCTGGGTGCTAGTCTCTTTGGCTTTCATGAAGGGGTTGGAGAGTGTGATAGAAATTCACCATTGAGGTGGGGTGAGGCATAATTTCTGGCGGGAGGTGCTGAGGAAATGACTCAGTGGCTCAAGCATGAGTTTGATCCCCAGCACCCTTTTGAAAAGCAGGCATAACTCTATATACCTATAACCCTGTGCTGAAGGGGCAGAGACAGGGGAATCACTGGGGCTTGCTGGTCAATCAGTCTAACCCCCCAACTAGGTATTCTGTCTCCAGGAAACAAGGCAGAAGAACAATAGAGGGTATCAAAGTCTTCCTCTGGCCTGTGTGTATACATGTATACATTCATATACACATACCAAAAAAAAAAAAAAAAAAAAAAAACAAAACAAGCAAAGAAATTCACCTTGGGGCCATGTGGACCTTCAGCACTGGAGACACCCTAAGCAGGTTCTTCAGCACCGAGGGACCTGGTGCCATCTGACAGAGTGATGTGTGTACAAGCCAGCTGCCAGGGCTGTACTTGTGAGCTCTTGGCTCTGAGAGCCATCTCTGTAGGTCAAGCACCTGTGAGGTGTGAACAGGGTCCTCCAGTTAGCTGGTGAAGGAATGAATGACTTGACCTAAGGATGGGCGGATGAATAAATCCATTTTGACACAAAAGAGGCTCCTATGAGGCATTTTGCAGCCGGGAAGTCAGCAGCTGTGGCCACACTGACAAGGTCTGTCAGAGGCGGCGGAATTCAGGGTACATTATGTGACGTGGTCACTTGTGTTGTTGTTGTTTGGTTTGGTTTGGTTTGGAGGCAGAGTCTTGCTAGGTAACCCAGGCTGGCCTTGAACACGTAATCCTCCTGCCTTCACATCCCGAGTGCTAGGTTACAGGTGTGCATTGCCATGCCTGGCTTTATGGCCCCTTTCCGCCTAGAGCGTGAAGGCGGCAGGAGTGTTCACAGACCCTTTTTTTTTTTTCTTCCTGTTGCTTGGTTTTGGCTCAGCTCATGACCTTGTGAATGAGCCCCACTGCATAGACCAGGCTCTGGAAGCCTCTTCCTGAGAACCAGGGACGAGAAAGGGGAGGCCAGGCAGTGCTCAGCATTCACTCCTCCAGGTATCTGAAGATAATGAGAAAATACAAGGTCGGGTGGAATCCAGGACCCAGCTTATTATGACACTACTTCTGGTGGGGGAGGGGTTGAGGATAATTTTAAAATGCAGGTGGACGGAGGAGGAAGGGCAGAACAAAGCAAGGGCGGGTGGGAGGGAGGGTCCGCAAAGTAGAGCATCACCAGCAGTCTTTGTTCTGGAAAGAGCCATCCCAGCCTGCTTTTTTTTTTTTTTTTTTTTTTAAAGGGGGGACAAAATGTAATTTGTAGATAGTCAACAGTTAACAAGCTGTAAACCACCAGACCTGACTTCTAACAGATTTACTAAAGCCTCAGTGACCAGAATTCACAATGCTTTTTCAAACCCACTTCATTAATTTGCAGCCTGGTATTCATTCATTAGGGCGACAAGTCCCTGGGGGTGGCCTTGAACTCAGCTTCCAGTTTCACGGCGCAGGGCTGGGGTCCGAGTGCTTTTCGTATACAGGTGGGTGCAGGCCAGGTTCTGCTCTATCTGCTCCCCGCCTTACAGGCTGTCCTCAGAACTCACGGCCTAGATTTGTTTGTTTTGTTTTAAAATTCTACTGTTTCAAAAATCATCCATCAGTTATCACTCATCTTAGATGAGCAATTGTGGGTCGATGCTGGCTGCCTTTTTTTTTCTCCTCCCAACTCCTCCTCTTTCCCCCTCCCGCCAGCTCCCACCCCTGAGGGAAATCAAGAAAAACAAGATTCTACTTGTCTAAGCCCTCTGAGACTCCTCGGAATTGCTGGAATCGTCACAATAAGTGGTAGTAATAGAGCCATATACAGGACTGTAAATACAAACTGTTCCATGGAGTGGCAAAAAAATAATGAAGTAATTAGGTGCCTATCATCGGCACCTGTGACTGATTCGTGCTGGGAGAACTCCTGGCTGCCTTCTATTGTTGTCAGGAGCCAGGCACAGGCCGATTTTGAAGGAGTCTAACTTCTCCATCTGCCCTTCTTTTTCTACCTCCTGGTGGCCCAGTGGCCCAGGGTGGGGCACATACTTGGGTTTAGCTGAGTGGCCCAGGACAGAGTTAGATACGTGTGCCCTAGCTCAGCCTGCAGAATCCACAGAGTCCTACTTTCCAACCCATTAGGGTTAATACCACTTTAATTAGCAATTGATGGGAAACCTAAGAGTGCTATTTAAAATAATGGGCCATTTCTAGGCTAAACCTGAGTCCCACGGACAGACCCAAGGCATGAGCCCACTCCGGTGGGAGACAAAACAACTCACTGTTGATTCTGAAGGAAAGTGACCACTTGAATGTTCACCCGGTTTCTCATAACTCCTGTCAATCCCGCCCCCACCCCAGCTGGGATTTCTGTCTGGAGCACACATTGGTCGGGAGTCATGATGACATGTCATTCTTAAGTATTCCCGTGTACCCTGTTTTAAGTACGGCACACATATCTGCTCCTTGTAACATCCTTGTGACATAGGTACCGTTGCCACTCCCACATCACAGATGGGGCACAGAGAAGTGAAGTGGCTCATCAAAGGCTACTTGAGGGTTGAGTTTTTAAACCGCCGGTGGAAACGTCAGTCAGCTGAGACAGCTGGTTTTACTCCTGGGGGCAGGCAGAGTCACTTGTGATCATTTGTGGTGTCATATAGGAGCCTAAAAGAGTGTCTCATAGGGTGACTTCAAGCAGGTCCCCTAACCTCTTTGAACCCCAACTTCCTCATCTGGTAAATGAGAACAATGACCTCTCCTGCCTTGGAGACTGTGAAGAAGAATCGATGACTTTTCACTGCTAATTACCGTTATTTTCTTTTTTCTTTTTAATCACCGTTATTTTCTCCAAAGAGGACTTGTCTGAGAAGCTAATAAAGCTTGCTCTTTAGGTTCCTTTCTGATAGGCCCACCTCCATGGCCCTTTGTTCCATACTGATAACGTTTCCCCTGTTTCTTAAAGAGGGTTCCAGATAGTATAAATTTCAGGTCCCTCAAGCCTGGATCCTCCCATCCTTCCCTAGAAAGGGAAGTAGAAGTTAGAGCTGACTAGAGCACCCTGGCCTGGCTCAGCAGTGAGAGTTCTAGATTTCTAGCATGGGGCACAGGGGAGGACTCTCTTGTGTACAAATGTCTCTGACAAGAAGCTTCAGAAGGCAGATGTGCTAGAGGATGACTGACGCATCCCAGTTTGCCAAGGACTGTTTGAAAGCACAGAGTACCATGTTTTAGAGCCCTTACCCGAAGTCCTGGGCACACCGGGTCCATCTGTCACTGTACTTGTTGAAAACAGAAGCCTGCCACTGTTAATCACCACTCCTGGTTCAGAGTGCCACACAGGCCAGTGTATTTGTTTAAAAAAAGAATAGGGTATAAATCATACATTGTAATATACCTTAGAGCTCAGGGGAGGAAGGGTCACCATGATCTTCGGGTGGACAGGTGGACTCTGTGAAAATCCAGTACGAAAAACAAACCTTCCATGGAGGATTTGGATCAGAAAACCCGCCATCATTGGGGGAGTTGTGGAATGCGAGAGGCAACCCCTGCCCGCCCCACTTACGCAGGAGGCTTCTGTTTACTGCTGTGTGCCTGATAACAAACAGTGTGTTTTCATTTCAAGCCTCCATTCCTCATCTTCTCAGCTTGGAAACAATGTGTGTCTCAAAACAGAACCACGAATGCAAGAGGAATCCGGCCAGGGGTAATGGGTGCCCCCAGGCAGGGCTTTGGGCTTGAGGGGGAGCTGCTTAGGCCCAATCCCACATGCTGTGTAGACTCCAATTATCTGAGGACTTAGAGATCAAACAGTCCAACTGCGCTGCACAATTGAAGAGGAGGTCTTAATTTTACCCTGCGCTACACCCTTCCAGCCAGACTGCGAAACAATGCATTGCATTTATGTCCTCCTGGGCCCAGAACCTTCCTGAAATTGTCCTGAGTTATCCCAGCAACATCTCTCTAAAATGGACAGAAGGAAGAGTTAAAGCATTTGAAAGAACTGTGTGATTTCTGCTGGCCTGGACAGAACATCGTAGCAACCACAGACAGCTTTATCAGAATTCTCATTCCTGCTTTGTCAAGTTTTTTTTTTTTTTTTTTTTTTAATCTTTAGGGCTATATTTTAAGGTGTCTTGCTGGCTTGTGGGGAAAAGAGTTTGTATTAGCCCTCAGCTGAGTTGTGGCATCAATACACAGGACTTGATATCCAGAATGCAAAAAGGCCCAGAGAACATGAAGGGCCAGACACTAGAATTTTACAAGCTTTATTTTTCTCTCTTCTCTTGATACAAACAGGATTTGCCATGAGGTACTGGTCTGCCAAAAATGAGCCTGATTTCCTCTTCAATAGTAACATCGGTTAATAGGTAACTATTCCAGAAATTGTAGTCTCTTTGAACATCTAAGATTAAGAAAAGCAGACAGGTTTAATTTTTTTTTTTTGGTAGACATCTTAATATGTGTGCAATCACAGAGACCTAAACCCACAGGTCTGTTTTATTTTTACATATCATTTTCTATATGTCTAGCTTTCAGACAGTGGATTTTTTTTTTTTTCAAATTGAGAATGGTACATAAAAGTGATGAAAATCTTCGAGGTATTTTGACCCATGACTTCACCTGAGTCATAACCAGATCCTTCTTGTTATTTGTTCACAGTTTTTACACTGCAGACATCTTAAACTGATCAATGTTTCCCTTAAAATAGTCGTTTGATAACGAGTGAAAGAATAAATGTTTGAGCTGTCACCTAATCTCGACCACAATGTAGAGATCAGGATTACAGTTCAGAAGGCAAGGGCATATTTTTAAAGGCGAGTATTTGTATGGAAAGCTTACATCTCGAGAGGAAATTATCCTCAACACGAAGGGGGCATGATCTTGTAGGATTTTTCTATTTTGGAACTAATGTGCTAAATCATTTCCTATTTGATGGTCTTAAAAAGCAGTTAGCATGACTTTGAAAGTGGCACTTTGTAAGGATAGAAAACACACTGGCACAGAAACTGGTACTGGGCAAAGTTCTGTCCGTGAGATTCCCAAACGATTTATCTTAATTTTAGTTATTTAGTTGCTCTCACGTATCAAATGCTCATTCTACCATTCACTGTGCTCACACACTGCTCATTTGCCGCGCACGTGTGTGTGTGTGTGTGTGCGTGTGTGATCCGTGTTGAAATGTTTTATTGTCTCACTGAACTGTCTGGACAGTACTTTATGACAGCACTTTGTGCAAGAACTCTCAAGTCCTTACTCCATTTTAGGCTCATAGCTGTTATAAGAATAAACCTGAAAATATTTTCTGGCACTCCTTTTTTTTTTTTTTTTTTTAAATTTACTGTATTACTATAATAGCCCCAAATGAGAAAGGTAAAAGTCAGATTGTTGGCTATTGTGAAGCATGATATTGCAATACATGGTGAAGCCTGTGCGTAAGAATTAAGGTATCGGATGAATCGGCACCAAACCCTGGACAAAATGAGCACCGGCCACAGAATTTTTTTCCCCCTGGGTATCATGGCAATGCCAAGAAAATACTTTGATTACTAGAAGTCATGGCCAGGACATGGAATTCTGCTTACGGAAATGGTTTCTGTGGGGGGTGGGGGGAAGGCTACAATGCCATACCTACTTACCTTGGACCACAACTGTTTGCAGACAAGAGTATCTCCGATTGCTTCTCAGATTGCTTCACGTGGATCCAGGAAGAAACCTTTTCCCTGAACAGTTACTTCTGGGTTCCTGAGCACACAGGGATTTTGGAAAACACCGAACATGCTTTTCCTCCGTGATTCCTCTTAATTTAAAGCGTGAAAGATGGTCAAGTGTAAAGTGGCTGCCGGACTGGAACTGAAATTCGCAGCAGTAAAAAGGCTTGTGCAGAAAGCTTTTCCCACGGCATAGGCGCAGTTTCACTGAGAGCCACTAGATGGCGCATGAGAACCATTTGTGTCACCCACTCACCAATGTGGTCAGGTCTGCTCACAAAGTACCAATGTGTTCTCAGACAATTCCTCAGAGTCAACTTTACTGTTAGGTTATTATGATCATTGAGGTGTTTGTATGAAACCATCATAGTCCTGATTTGGGCTTTGATCGAAGAGGAAATTTTCACGGAAGACATGGTATCAGATTGTCATATTTACCTCTCACCATTAATGAACATGGGTACTTAAAGCTGAATTGAAACACAAAAAGTTAAGAGTCAATGGGCATCTACCCATTTATCTATTGAGGCTTCAACAAACATTTACTAAGTGCCTACTGTGTGCAAATGTTACTTGTTCTTCATAAATAAGAACTTTTATTAACCAGCAATGAATACAAATATCAGAAAATTAAGATATCATCAATTCTGTGTTGTATCGCTGGATAACTGATTTAATGTTAAAACTAAGCATGTGTTTGGAATTTCAGTAGCTTCATTTCTTGTTGGAGAGTAAATATGAATGTCAGAAACAAAAATAAGTCTATGAAATACCTTCCTTCTTACAGCAAAACTATAACTCTCCTTGCCCTAATGGAAATTTCTATAAAAATACATTAATAAAATAAACAAAGTTATCATAGAAACAGCTTACCCCTTTCTGTTTGTTATAAAATATAGGAAATAGGTAATTTCATGATATAATTTTAAAGCTTATTTTTGATAAATATTAGCAATGTTTTTATAGAAGTCAGTTCCAAATTTGTGGAGAGAACACAAAAATCTCTAAGATCTTTTCACTTTTACAAGGCTTAAAAAAATGGGTTGGAGAGATGGCTTAGTGGTTAAGATGCTTGCCTGCAAAGCCTAAGGACCCAGGTTCGATTTTCCAGGTCCCATGTAAGCCAGCTGCACATGGTGGTGCATGTGTCTGGAGTTTGTTTGCAGTGGCTAGAGACCCTGACATGCCCATTCTCATTTTCTCTCTCTCTCTCTCTCTCTCTCTCTCTCTGTCCTTCTTTCTGTCTCTAATAAATAAATAAATAAATAAAAATAAATCAGAAAAAAAAAAACAGGAGCATTTGAGCTCTTTCACCCATCTCAAAATAGGTGTGATATTTCTTTGGAGCCAACCTCTAATGGAAAGAAAAGAATGGTCTCATTTTTAGATTACGGGCTGTTTGTTTGAACTGAAGAATTAGTTGTATTTCAAAATAAGGACATGCCTAATGAAATGATTAAAACACACAAAGCATTAAATTATAAGCAGATGGAGTGCAATGGGTGGGTGGGGGGAGGTGGCCTTGCTGGAGACCCGAGTCCAGGGGAGCTGGCAGATTTGGTCTTCGCTTAGTGAGACAGAACATGATTGTAGAAGCAACAGAAGGCAAGAAATAACCCCTGGTTGTCTTCTTTGGGGGCGGGGGGTAGGTAGCAGTGCAGTAAGACTCAGAAAGGGGGATTTATGGTATTCTAATGATTTAGAGAAATGGTCGTTATATAAAGAAAAGGGACTCTCATGACGATTTCTTTGAGCCAGGAGAGGCCTTGGACAGTATGTCTTGCCTCTGAGCAGCAGGCTCAGCATGTGAGTCATGCTGGGACTTGAATCTCCCTAAGAAAGGGGGTCTCTCCCTCCCTCCCTAGCTGGGCTCTGGTCCCAGTTATCCATGACATGCCTTCTCACCTTCTTCCCCGAAATCCATCAATAAAAAGGCTGCTTCACAGAGTTAAAAGATAAGGGTCTGATGGGACGAGTTTAGGGCAGCTCAAAAGAAGTTCTGTGATTAGGAGCGGTTTGCAGACCATGCGAATTGCCAGTCAGTGGTCTGACAGGGTTCGGGAGAGTTTTATCTCAAATTTCTATCAGGCTACATTTAGAAGGAGCGGTTCCTTGGAAACCAGTATTTTTTTTTTTTTTTTTTAAATCTGTGCCATGTCTCCATCTTTCCTGGATATACAATGGCAGTTTGGACCCATTTGAGCTGTCTTCTTGAACAGTGGCACCGATTGTCTCTCTCGCAGTGCGGGTTAATGGATGTAAGTCTGCTGATAAAGGAACGAAACCCTCTAAGATGTTGTCTAATTTTTAAAAGGCGTCTCGCCTTCCTCAGCTGTGTGCTCTCTTTGTCTTGGATGTCGACAAGGGGTGGGGGGACAGCACTGTTGCTGTGACTATAGCTTGCACCCATGGCCAGCCAGGCTCTGAATAAGGGCAAGGGTCATCTCCAGAACTGAAATTGCTCCTCGCTCTAATGGCAGGAGTACCCAGACACATGGTGTGCGCACACACAGACACTCTCGTGGAAGGGCTCAGCTGCACTATGCCCTTGTGCTCTGGCATGCGATGCCTCTTCCCATCCATTGAACTGCCCCATGTATGGCTGTTGAACTTCCCACCGGTATGGCTATGTCTGCTCTCACAGCAGTGAGCACCAACGACTGCAGAATCTTTGTCAGCCTCACCCGCGAGGGAAAGGACGACCTACTGATGTCATGTTGCCTCGTGCCCAATCAGGATGCCAAGAGCCACATCTGACATGAAATGATGATAATACATGTTCAGGAGTCAAAGGTCCGTGTGCCCTTCCCTAATGTTGAGCTTCCCATGAAGGTCAGATTCAGTGGAAGGCTTCGCTACACCACACATACTATCTAGGGAACAAGGTTACCTTCTCCCAACCTTCCTCTCTGATCACTGTAAGATCTTAATCTTTTCTTAATAATTTTTAAAGTACTGCGGAATGTGACCTATAAGCAATCCTTTCTCAGTCCTGGGAAGAAAGATGGGTCAGAAACACATAAATATAACATTTGTATTTAAAATGTTATTTATTTGTTTGGTTTTTTGAAGTAGGGTCTGGCTGTAGCCCAGGCTGACCTGGAATTCACTATGTAGTCTCAGGGTGGCCACAAACTCATGGCGATCCTCCTACCTCTGCCTCCCAAGTGCTGGAATTAAAGGTGTATGTCACCATGCCCAGCCCTGTATTTAAATACTTTTTTATTGATTTTTTTCGAGAGAATGAGCCCAGGTCCACTGCAAACCAACTTGGAATACATGTGCCACTTTGTGAATCTGGCCAGACCTGCAGGGGTTGCAAGCAAGTGCCTTCAAAAGCTGAGCCATCTCTGTAACCCTAACATTTGTATTTAAAAAAATACACTGCAATGCTACTGCAGTTTCTGCCTTAGAGATGCACTCTTTGGACAGTTGACAATGTTCATGTCAAGGTTCATAGAGAGCTCCAGCTACTACTGACCAAAGTCTACAGTGGAGTTCTGAAGCTGGGCAAGGGGTAGGGAGTTTATTGGCAGCCAAATAAAAGCAAAGCACATTAGGACACACTGAGGAGAGGAGTCAGAAGTAACAATGATGGGCAGGGTTGAGAGGTTTTCTTGTTGGGGCTCGGAGGAGCCAGCAGCATGTGTGAGTCACCTCCTCTGTCTGCATGGATATGGTCCACACCTTCCCCTGGCCCCCTCTTTCACCTCTGACAGGCACAAAGGGAGTCTGTGGCTCTGTAGCCAGAATGGGAGGGGCATCTATCCTGATCTGAGTGGTTCTACTCCATGTGTCCTCCTAACCTCACTTGGTTGTCATTAGACAATGGTGGTTGCCTTCGTCACAGTCATGGCAGAAGCTGATGGTTCGGAGAGTTCCCATATTCACCGCATTGTCCTAAGCCTCCACCCGGACTAAACCCGGCGGCTACAATCATCCCGTGAGGTAAGTTCTGCATTCGGGTTGCATGTGGTGGTGATTTGTGTTGACTGACAACTTGACAGGACCGAGAATCAGTTGGGAGACAATCTCTGATTGAGGCTGCGCGGGAGTTTCTAGATCAGGTTAACTGAGGTTAACGTGAGTGAAAAGATCCACTCAAATTGTGGGTAGCACCATGCCATGGGTTGAAGTCCCAGAATGAAAAAAAAAATGGAGAAAAGGAGGGAGGAAGAGAGAGAGAGAGAGAGAGAGAGAGAGAGAGAGAGAGAGAAGCACCAGCATTCACCACTCTTTGCTTCCTGACGGAAGGCTGAATGTGAGCGGCTGCCTCAAGCTTTTGCCATCCTGATTTCCGTACAGTGATGGCCTGAATCCTTTTGAACGCTAAGCTGAAAGAAAAGCTCTCCTTCCTTAAGTTGCTTCTAGTTGGTTTTTTTTTTGTTGTTATAGCAACAGGCAAAGTAACTAGTTAAGATGATAGATGTACTTAGCATATAGTGAGAGCTCTAAGGAGACCAGCTATCATTGCCCTTGGGGTAAAGCTCTTGCATAGGACAGTCCTTCCAAGGAGAGCAGGGGTTCGTCGGACAGACCAGTCCACACTAGGTCACTCGTTTACTGGACGGCCCGTTCTCTGTGCTTATGGAAGCACCAGTCTATGGTGCCCAGCACACCTGCGTGTTATACTGGACCTGTAACGGGTTACTGAGTCACTTGGGAGGGGAATTCTTCTGTATAGTCAGGCGGCTCCTGGCCCTTGGAAAGCTGTCACTGGAGGTGAGAAGAGGACACACATGACACGTGGCCAAGACATCTCCTTCCTCAAAGTGTCAGCAGCAAGGACGTCTGTCCACTCTCCCAGACCCAAGGAGCTCACACAAGGAAGGCAGAAACTGCACGGTCCCGAGCCTTATCCCCAGAGAGGCTCTGCTACACTGGAGTGAGCCACGCAATCACCATTCTCACCCAGTTCCCTAGGCAATCCTGATGGAGCTCCTGCTGAGGAACAAAAGCCAAGAGGAGACAGAGTTCAGAGTGGACTAGGCTGGTGTTGGGGGAGCTCCCAGAGGAGGGAGAGGCATTGGGGGGGGGCTGACTTTTATCACATGATCTAACTAGTCCCCCCTCCTTCCAGAAACAAAACAGCTCTGGATGCCTGGAAGGGGAGACAGAGTTGAGACCTAGTCACGCATCCTGCCGGCAGAGCTGACTCCTGGGAAGATGTAGGGAGAGGCTCAGATTAGCTCTGGGGCACCAGGAGAGCTTCCAGGGCCCTGCCCAGCCAGGAGGAGGCTGAGGGGCGCCTAGCCCAGCTTTCTGTCCAGCTGCTCGAATGGAAACAGCTGAACTTCAAAAGAAGCCTAGGGTTTACCCAATGGCAGCTGTGGATGTGTGTGGGTGGGTGGATGGAGCTCCCCAAGAGGAGCCAAGGAAAAGCCAGGAAGCGGAGGGAAGAAGAGATTCTCGGAGGAAATGGTCAGGCTAGGGTTTGGTTGATTGTTGAGGGGATGTGGTCGTGTTCAGGATTGCCGTCCACTTTTGTGTTTCTATCAGCACTCAATAGTCAGGGCTGTCCGGATGAGTCATTGCATCTCCTTACAGAGGAATTGTTCCAGGGTCTTTGCTCTGACATCCTCTCCTGGGCTCTTCACACACTGCCACCCTTGAAAGAAACATCCGGGAAACCAGGAAGGAAAGAGCCTGGGGCATCAGTGTCATTCTCTCTCCAGCGGCTGCTTTTGTGAGTTTGCTTTTCCTCTTAAGTTGCAGCGAGGAGAAAACCCCAAACAAACAAAAGCAAGCCACTCGAGGGAGGATTTGGAGGACAGAACAGTTAAGAGGCCAGACCTTGTTCTGTCTCAGGAAGACAACAGGGGACAGGGCCCCTAGCAGCTCGGTAATAGGTGAAGCGATGTTATCGGGGGAACTGCTTTCAATGGTTCAGGTTACCGCAGGGAAAACACAAGCCTCAGAGCTTGAAGCTGAAAAAGAAAATAAAAACATGGGTTGTGCAGAACAAGAGAACAAGCAAAACAAGACGATGGACTGCCAGAGAAAGTGGAATCTCCAATCCCCGCAGCCATGCCGAGCGAGCGAGCCAGCCAGGAGGGACCTCCTCATTACAGGTTGTTTAGAGTCACAAACTTGTCCTGCCACCATGATGCCTGGAATGGACTCAGTGACCCAGGCAAAGATTCCACCAACGCAAACAACTCTGTAATTATCGACCCAGGTGACCAGGGGTTGTCCTGGCGCTGGTGGCTCCCAGAGCTTCACCCTGTCTGGCCATTTTGTTCAGCAACATCTCCAATGAGGCAGTCCCTGCAGCAAGCTCTTCAGCATTTCGGAAGATCATGGGAGCGCCTTCATTTCTGGCCCAGTGGACTTCCCAGTTGCTTTGGACAGCCTTAGGAAAAGGGTCGATCGAACAATTCTGAGAAAGAGGTGCAGCAGTGTTCTCCATGTTTTCTCTCACCAGAAAGCTCATCTATTGGCCTGTGTAGCTGGTTTCTTCTAAGGACCGTGGTGTGGATTCTGGGCTGTTTCCAGCCAAGGAGATGTACAATGACTCTGACCCCCACCCCCAGTCTACATGTTCACCTTGTTTCCTCATTGGTGGCTTGACGCGAGAATGTTTTACTCTCACATCAAGTCAAAGGTACCCCAACTGCCACCTTAATCTTCCAGCTTCAGAGGTCATGATAAAAGGAGTTTTAGAAAACTGACTTCAAAATCTCATGTCCTTATTCAATAAATGTTTTGTAACAGTAATTTAATAAAATAACATTATTACGTTTCTCAGCTCCAGTTTACCCAGGCTTTACCAGCTTGAGGGAGTCAATGGCCCTGTATTAATGAACCAACCATCCATTCCTGATTCTGGTCCCAGTGCTGCAGTTTCCGTGTGATTTGTCCACTCTGAAAGTTTTCACGCTGGAGTTTAGTCCTCATTATGAGGTATTAAGAGGGTGGAAACAAGGGATGGGGAGATGGCTCAGTGGATAAGGCACTGCCGCACAGTCACCAGGCCCACAGTTCGGCTCCCCAGCACCCGTGGAAATGCTGGGTGGGTGTGGAGCCCACCTGTAATACCAGCACTCCAGGGGGATAAGAGATCCCTGGGGCAAACTGGCTAGGCAAGGGATCCCCAGCTGGCTAGCTGGACTGGCTCAATCTGTGTTTTCTGGGTTCAAGTGACAGACCATGCCTCAATAAATAAATAGCAGTGCAATCAAGGAAGATACCTGATGACAACCTCTGGCCTCCACATACACATGTACATGTCACCTGCGCCTGCACACATATGCGTCCACACACATTATACATATGCAGGGTTTAGAGGTTGAATCTTGGGAGGCGACAGGATGAAGTCATTACCTCTGTTTGAATGCCGTTGGCTTTATAAGAAGAGGGGCCAAGAGCTGGTGAGATGGCTCAGTGGTTGAAGGTGTTTGCTTGCAAAGCCTGTTGCCCTGAGTTGGTCCGGGTTCATTTCCCCAGTACCCTTGTAAAGCCAGATGCACAAAATGGTGCAAATGTGTGGAATTTATTTACAGAGGTAAGAGGTTCTGGTGCACCCATTAATTCTTTCTTTCTGCTTGCAAATAAATTACATGTATATTTGATTACATGGCAATAAGTGCTTAAAATGGCACTAAAATATGGCTAACAATCAGGAAAAAGCCAGCCATGGTGGTGGACGCCTTTAATCTCAGCACTTGGGAGGCAGAGGTAGGGGGATCAGGATCACTGTGAGTTCAAGGCCAGCCTGAGACTACAGGGTGAATTCCAGGTTAGCCTGGGCTAGAGCAAGACCCTACCTCAAAAACAAAAACAAAACAAAAAATCAGGAAGAGGTAGGAGGATCACCATGAGTTTGTGGTCAGTCTAGGCATAGGTCAACTTGGACTAGAGTGAGATCCTACCTCAAAAGAAAATCTGGAAAGACCTGTGAGTGTTACTAATGCTTGCCTTAGGTAAAACTAGGTAGTTTTGTAAAAAGCATACTCCTACTTTTCTGAATGTGTGAAACTTAGTGAAATGAGTAGCTTTTAAGAAGAAAAACAGGGCTGGAGAGATGGCTTAGCGGCTAAGGCGCCTGCCTGCTAAGCCTAAGAACTCTGGTTCCAATGTCCAGCGGTTCCAATCTCCAGGTCCCACGTTTAGCAAGATGCAAAGTGAGGCAAGGGCGCAATGCCCCACTTGACCACAAGGGGGCGCACGCATCTGGATTTCGTTCACAGCAGCTGAGAGACTGCTGGCGCGCCCATCTCTGTCTCCCTTTCCCTCTCTGTCTATCTCTCCAAAAATAAATAAAAAATAATAAAATAAAAAAGAAGAAAAACAACCACTTCCCCCTCATACAAGTGAAAGTGGAGCCCTTCTCAACTGGATATGCAAGTTCAACATCTCCACAGGCTATTTAGCTGTAAGTGTTCTCTGAGTCAGTGGGGCAGATCTAAGGATGCCCTAGGTCCCCGTTAGAAAATGTAGCCCATCTCTGTTGATCTGTTTATCAAGTACTATCATGTACCGAGATTTCTATCACTGAAAAAGTTAAAAAACAAAAAGCACTGCATCTAAATCAAGCTCCATTTAAAAACTCTTTCGGATTCCAGTCAGTACTGAAGCCAGTCCTGTCTTCTCAGCCCACCTCTCCCCAGTCTGCAAACCCATTACCCAGCACTGTGGCAGGCTCCACCAACAGAGGGCGCCAGAGGCAGGTGGCAAGGGCCAAGGGAGAGCTTGTTCCGTCTCTAGGCTTCCTCTTTATGTTTGTTGCACAGCCTGGCACGTGCTAAGAGAATTGTAGTTTCTTTCCCAGGCAGTGGCTGAACCCAGCTGGCAGTTTTCTTAACACCTGTAGACTAGCCTCATGGTGTCGTGTCAGAGACACGGAGTCTGACCAGTGTTGACTCCTCAGGGTCCTGGTCCCACCTCCGCTGGTGCTTCTCAGCTTTTAACTTTGATAACCCAACCTCTTGTGTTTGTATCTACCATTCTAATGCCTTAGTGTCATCTTTTCAAAACTCTCAGTTGTGTAATATCCTTTTACCTTATTAACAATTGTTTATAATAAATTATGTGGGCTCAAAGAAAAGGATTGGCATTTTTACCTGGGTGAATTGCAAATGATCAGTTGTGAATATCCCTAAATCCTGGTCATACTTCACCCAGCTTCATGGCAAAAAAAAAGACACCTTCAGTTAAGAATTCCTCACTTCTGGGCTGGAGAGATGGTTTAGCAGTTAAGGCCTTTGCCTGCAAAGCCAAAGGACCCAGGTTCGATTCCCCAGGACCCATGTAAGCAATATGCACAAGGTGATGCATGTGTCTGGAGTTCGTTTGCAGTGGCTGAAGGTCCTGGCACACCCATTCTGCCTGTCTGTCTGTCTGTCTGTCTGTCTGTCTCTCTCTCTCTGCCTTACTCTCTCTCTCAAATAAATAAAAATAAAAATTCCTCATTTCTCATATTCTGGCATATATCTCCAACCTTTTGTGTTCTTTCCTCACCCTCTTTTCTATTATATAACAATGAGGTCATCTTTTCCATTCAAGACCTAACCCTGATGTGTACTGCAAGCACTTTATCCACTGAGCCATCTTATCAGCTTAAAAAGTTTTACTCATTTATCTTGTGTCTTGAAAACTGGGTGGCCTGAATTGTAGGGGACTTTTTATTGAGGATTCTTGGAATTTTCTACGTATAGATATGGTTTTATTTCTTCTTTTCCAATCTGTATGTCTTTCATTTACTTTTCTTGTCATATCACATTAGCTAAACTAGAAAGTTCAGAAATATGCTGAACACAACAGTGGAAGTGGGTGTCCAAGATCTCATTCTTCACCATTAAATGTAATGTTAGCTGAACATTGTTGATAAATTTTCTTTATCAAGTGGAGGATGTTCCCTTGACTGCTGTTTCTCCGTGTATTTTCTTAAAATTATGAATGGATGCACATTTTAAAAAAAAGTTTGTCTTCATTGATTGATGGAATAAGTGGTTTTTCTGTCATTGTGGTGGATTACACTGATTGATTCTTGAAAATTGGACCAGCTTCCATTCTATTCTGTTTGTCAATATTTTGTTAAGGATTTTTGTATCCTTAGTACTGTAGATGTGTGTATTTTCCCCTTCTTTTTGTATGGTTTTTGCCAGCCTTTTCTATCATGTTAGTATTATGAGCATCATAAGTAACCAGAAATGTTCCTTTTACATTATTTGGAGGAGATTATGTAGAATTTATATTAGTTCTTTTTTTTTTTGTTTTATTTTTTGGGATAGGGTCTCATTCTAGCCCAGGCTGACCTGGAATTCACTCTGTAATCTCAGGGTGGCCTTGAACTCATGGCGATCCTCCTACCTCTGCCTCCCAAGTGCTGGTATTAAAGGCGTGCGCCACCATGCCTGGCTAATATTAGTTCTTTTTAAGACATTTTGTTAATTGAACTATCTGGGCCTAGAGACTTTTTTTTGGGGGGGGGGGATTTCAAATTATGAATTCAATTTCCTTAGTAGTAAAATGATCTATTATATATTGAGCAAATCATGGTAATTTTGTCAAGTAACTGGTCCTCTGCATCTGAGCTGTCAAATGTATGTGTGAAGAGTCGCTCATTGTGTCCCTTATTCTTTTGTTATCTTCTAGGTTCATGTTATAGGTCATATTGCATCCTGGAAGTTGGTAATTTTATGTCTTCTCTGTTTTTCTTTGTTAGTTTTGTTATTGCCTTATCAATTTTATTTATCTTCTCTTTCTTTAGAAACATTTTATTTATTGATTTGAGAGAGAGAGAGAGAAAATATAAATATGGAATTGTGCTTTGCTCCAGTCCAATTTTATTTATATTTTCAAAAAATCAGCTGCCATTTCTTCATGAGTTCCTCTATTGCTTTATTGTTTCCACCTTCACTGATTTTTACCCTTGGAAAATTTTAAAATTTAAAAAAATTAAAACATTCTTAAAATTTGATTTGAGTTTATTTTGTTCTTTTTCTAGGCTTTTCAAGGTTGATGCCTAGAGACTGATTGAGTCTTTTGTCTTTTCTAATGTAGCCATTCAGACCTTTCATTTCTATTCAGCACATTTTTTGTGTCTCCCAAATTTTGACATAATGTATTTTTTCAAATTTCTGTTCAGGTCAATGCATCTGTTAGTTTTGTGCAGGGTGTCTTATTGAACTTATGGGTTATTTAGAAGCATCTTATTTGTTTTCCAGGTTCCAGATTTTCTTTTTACCTATCTATTAGTGATTTCTAGTTTGAGCCCCTGTGGTCAGAGGCCATCCTTTCAATCTTTAAATTTCTTGAGGTTTACCACCCAGATGTGGCCTATGTTGGCATATGTTTCATGGCATTGGGAAAAAAATGGGCATTTTGCTATTATTAGGAGGAATATTTTCTAGATACTAATTAAATCCCAGTTTATGGAGGTATTGAGTTCTTCTATTTCCTTGCTGGCTTTCTTTTTAAAAAATATTTTATTTTATTTATTTATTTGAGAGGGAGAGAGAGGGTGGGGAGAGAGAGAATGGGTACACCAGCTGCAAATAAACTCCAGATGCATGTGCCACCTTGTACATCTGGCTTACATTGGCCCTGGGGCTTTGCAGGCAAGCACCTTAACTGCTATGGCTTTCTTTTGAGCTGTCTCATCAGTCATTGGCAGAGGTATTTGTGTTCAACTCTAATTGTCGTTTGCCTTCTCCTTTCAGTGGTTAGCCTTAGCTTTGTTGTTTGGGGCACAGGCATTTAAGAATGTTGTGTCTTTTTGGTGGATGCCCTTTTCATCACTATAAAATGGCTCCTGAGTCATCTGTTGAGTTTGCTTTTCTTTTGAGAGTTTATATAATGGAGGATAACCTTGAACTCTTCTTTTCTATTTTTTAAATATTTATTTTTATATTTTAAAATTTGTTTATTGTTATTTATTTATTAGAGACAGACAAAGAGGCAAGGGGCAGGGTGGGGAGAATGGGTGCACCATGGACTCCAGCCACTGCACATAAACTCCAGATGCATGCACCACCTTGTGCATCTGGCTTACTTGGGTCCTAGGGAATCGAGCTTTGAAACAGGGTCCTTAGGCTTCACAGACAAGCGCTTAACTGCTAAGCCATCTCTCCAGCTCCTTAATATTTGCTTTTATTTATTTATTTATTAGAGAGAGAGAGAAAGAGAGAGAGAGAGAGAGAGAGAGAGAGAATGGGCCCTCCAGGGCCTCCAGCCCTGCAAACAAACTCCAGATGCATGTGTCACCTAGTGCATCTGGCTTACATGGGACCTGGAGAATCAAACATGGATCCTTAGGCTTGGCAGGCAAGCGCCTTAACTGCTAAGCAATTTCTCCAGCCCCTTCTTTTTCTATTTTTCAAAAATTTATTTTTATTTATTTATTAGGGTGGGGGGAGAGAAAGTGCACACGCATGTGTTCCAGGGCCTCTAGCCACTGCAAACAAACTGCAGATGCATGTGCCACCTCTGATGATGTGTGATGTGTGTCCTTAAGGGTGCAAGCTTCTGACTCCTAATTTCCCTCTGATACCACCTCAGTGGAGTGGAGCCTTTTGTTACTATGGAGATGAAGTTCAGGTTTCCCCAATAGTCTCAAATGATACTACCAGAACATGGTGGGCTATGGGTCAGGGAGCTCATTACCACTTTGTTATGTTTTATTCTGATTGATTTTGATCTACCAGGAGCCCTGTAAAAGGGCCATGGGGAGGGCAAATGTTATTATGTTAATTTTACAGAAAGGGGAATGGGTCAGAACAAAACACAGGTTTCACCAAAAACTTACCCTTAAAAAAAATTGGAGTCTTTGTTTTCCTGCTGAGATACAAGCAATTCTCATCCTAGGAAAAAAAAAAAAAAGCCTAACATTTACAAAGCTTTCTTCTATAACATCTAAAAAGAGAACATTTTACCTGCTCCGGGCTGCAGCCATGAGCATGCTTGCTTGGAATCAATGAGTGCATCAGGATTTACTATTTCTCTGCCCCCTTCAAATACACCACACCATAACTCCTCCAACTCATGAATCACTTTTTGAAAGTCTTGAGTTATATTCTGAGTTCCTCATCTGGACCCAAGCTGGAGAACTAGCATTGCCTTTGAATTTCAGATTCCTTCCATGCAAGAGAGGCCAAGCCCCGCAGTGTCTCCTCCACCTGCCTGTGCATGTGTGGCACAGGAGACATGGAAGCCATTCCATGGACCATGTACTGTTGGAATGAGATGGTGCTATTCTGACCCTGAGTTTCAGACTCAGTGCTCTGGAGCTGAATTTTTCCTGGACACAAAAGGGTCTCACATGATTGATAAAGTCCTGGGGTCTGAATCTCCCTCATCTGCCTACACAGTTCTTCACAAAGGCATAGAGAAATGAGCCACAATGAGCTTTGTCTTGAGGATATGTCTGGCATGGAGAACCTCTGTTTAGTTTGATGCCGTGTGTAGATTTAAGATGTTAAAATATGGAATCTATTGAAGAGGGAATGAAGCAAAATAATATATTACAATATAAGACATCTGTAAGTGCCTGCAATTCCATCTCCTTGGAAAGATGAGACAGGAGGATGGCAAGTTAAAGGCCAGCCTGGGCTACAAAGTAAGTCTGAGGCCAGGCTGAGCTATTTCAGCAGATTCTGTTTCCAGGTGAAGTTGATAAAGGGCTGGCAATGAAGTGTGGTGGTATAGCGTTTGCCTAGCATACTCAAGGTCCCGTGTTTCATCTCTGGCAAAGAAAACAAATAAGCAAAACCAGGAAATATTTTTGAGTTGGGAACTGAAGGCTGGCAGAGTGCAACACTGAGGTAGCTGAATAACTCCATGATGGCTCACCGTGGAGCTGAGGCACTATGGTGTCAAGAGCTTATGTCCCCAACTCATCCAGGTCCAGCTTCTTTGTTTCATCCTTTGTTCCTGATAAGCTGTGTCTCAGGCAACTTCTGGGGGTAAGGAGACTCACTCTTTGACCTCAGGGAGCTTCCAATCATGCTAAGGAGGCCAGGTATGCCGATGAAAAGACAAGGGCTGAGTGGGTATCACAGACAAGTCACTACTTTTGTGATTTTATTTTATTTTTTAAAAGTTAATTAATTAATTAATTTAAACCAGGGGCGAGAAACAGGCAGAATGAGCATGCCAGGGCCTCTAGCCACTGCAAACAAACTCCAGATGCATGCGCCACCTTATGCATCTGGCTTATGTGGGTCCTGGGGAATCGAACTTGCATCCTTTGGCTTTGCAGGCAAGCGCCTTAACTGCTAAGCCATCTCTTCAGCCCTGTGATTTTATTTTTTTGGGGGGTGGGGTGGGGAATCAGGATAGTCCTGAAGTAGGTCTGAGATCTAGAAGGCAGAAGAGATTTCAAATAAGAAGAACAAAGAGGCCTGGCACAGGGCCCCATGTGCTGCAGGTTTACTGCCCAGGAAATGTTCCTAGAGGAACATGCTGGAAATGGGGCCCAAGAGGAAGGACAGCTGAAACTTAGATGATCTGGCTTGCAACAGTCAGTGGGGAAAAGGACCACCGTGTAGGAAGAAGGGAGTATGGAAGATGACTTTGGCAGTGGCGCACAAGATGGTTGCAAAGAGGAGCTGGGGAGTGGCTCACTCAGTGGAGAACTTGCCACGCAAGCATGAAGACCTGATTCGGAACCCCAGTGTCCCTATAAAATGTCAGGCATGGGGCTGGAGAGATGACTTAGCGGTTAAGGCGCCTGCCTCATAAGCCTAAGAACGCTGGTTCCAATCTCCAGCGGCTCCAATCTCCAGGTCCCATGTTTAGCCAGATGCAGTGATGCAAGGGCGCAATGCCACACTTGACCACAAGGGGACGCATGCATCTGGATTTCGTTCGCAGCAGCTGAGAGGCTGCTGGCGTGCCCATTCTCTATCTGTCTTCCTCTCCCTCTCTCTCTGTCTCTCTCTGTCTCAAAAAAAAAAAAAAAAAAATGTCAGGCATGGTGGCATATATTCCAGCACTGGGGGAAACCGGGGTTGATTATTTGTTAGTCTAGCTGAATTGGTGCCACGACCCTGTACTCCATTAAAACAAAGGAATGAATAATTGTGAAAGATACCTGGCAGTGATCTCTGGCTTTCACACACATGCACATATACTTTTACACACAAACATGCATACATACACACACACACCACACATATACCCATGGAAGAAAAAAAAAAGATGGATTGCAAAGGAGAGACCTGCTTAGTGGTGACAGGTCATTTATTTAGAAAGAAATGTTTCCTTTCTGTTTAAGCAACAAACTTCCATAAGGGAGTAATTATTTCGAATCCCCTTGAGCTATTTACAATTAATATGGTCAAATAACTGTCCAACATCCAAATTCAGCCAAGTCCAAAGTTTGTCAGCCCTTGGGATTCCCTCATGTAATCTCCAAGTCATTATTCAACATTCTCCAAGCACCTCTGAGTCCCTCCTCTGGGTTACACTCCAGCGTGGCTCAACCATGCGCAGACCTGCACGTTCTGCCTTCACACACACGAAAATCTCTCCAATGCTAAAATGCTATGTTTACTCAATATTCTGAAAATTTCTGGGCTGGGGAGATGACTCAATAGGTAAAAAACACTTACTGTGCAAGTATGAAGATCTGAGTTCAGATTCCCCAGAACCCACGTAATTGCTGAATACAGAAGTACACTTCTGTAATCGCAGCCCTCTTACAGTGAGATGGGAGGCAGAGACAGGAGAATTGCCGAAGCTCAAGGGCCAGTGAGTCTGGCGTACACTGCCGTGAACAAGAGATCTTGCCTCACATAAAGTAGAAGGCGAAGACTGACAGCCAAAGTGTTCCTCTAACCTACAAACGTGTGCTGTAGGACATGTGCATGAACCTGCGCACACATACACACATGCACGCACACAGAAACGTTAAAAAAAGAAAACACTTGCATTGTGTTTGCATAAAATTGATCAAAACCTATGGTGCATCAGGTGCTGATTCTGGAGAAGGAAAGAATTCCACTGGGGGAGGCGGCTGAAGAGTTCACGGAATATTCGAATATATTGGCTGGGTTCGTAGCAGAGCTGAGAGCAATGGGTACCCTTGAGATGACATTTCCAACACAGAGCAGGCTGTTGAAGACTAGAGGCTTCCAGTTGAGTTGAAGACTACACTCAGGCTTGACAGGCTGATGGCCAGTTTGGACTGTGCCAGGTCTGCTCCACACCTCCGCCTCCCAATGGTCCCTGGGATAGATGCTCATGTCACTGGCTCCTTTGTCCACCCCCCAGAACCAGTTAGATGACAGGTGGAGCATCAGGTCCCTGGTCCATAAGGTTTCTCTAGAGTAAAACCCTTTGGTGAGTCTATTCCCAATCGCTGTCACAAGTTTGTTCCACTTTTCGGGCTCATTGGTTTCTTCTGTAACATGTGGAAGGAGATTTCCAGCAGCTCTGGGTTAAGATGGGGGAGGCTGTGAGACCTTCTTTTGAAAATAATTCACCATGTGAATATTTCCATAGTGACTAGTTTCCCTCTCATTAGGTGTGGAGTGGTTTGATGGAAATACTTGGGTAATAGCCAATCTCTTTACGTGACACCTTCCTCTATTGTTTTCTGCACAATGAACTTGAATAAGACAGCAATCTTCCTCATGACACAGCCCTTTAAAATACAGTTTTCTCAAGTGAGTCATCATTTTCTTGTATTGTAAGCAGTGCTCCTGAAGTTCATGGGAGATGTCATGGGAAGATCTGGTTTTTCTACCTGTTTTCTTTTAAAATTTTGATTAACATGTGATACTTGTACATTTTTATCAGGTATAGTGTTTTAATCTTATTTGAATTTTAATTTTATATATATCTTCTGGAAAATAAAAGCAAAGATGAAGATGCCTCACAATAATTTAATGTGATAACAAAGTTAAAAAGTGAGTGTATGGGCTGGAGAGATGGCTTAGCAGTTCAGGAGCTTACCTGCAAAGCCTAAGGACCCTGGTTCAACTCCCCAGTACCCATGTAAGCCGGATACACAAGGGCGCACATGTATCTGGAGTTCATTTGTAGTGGCCGGAGGCCCTGGTGTACCCATTCTCTTTCTCTCTCTGTCTCTTTCTCTCATATAAATAAATAAAAATAAAATATTAAAAAAATGAGTGTTTAGTTTCCTAGGTCTTCCTCAACAAAATTCAAGAAACTGGGTGTCTTAAAACAAAGAAATTAACTCTCCCACACTGCTGTAGGCTTGGATCAGAGGTTGAGGTGTCAGCAAAGCTGAGCTTCCACTGAAGGTTTTGGAGAAGATGCCTTCCTTGCTCCTTCAGGCTGCCTGTGGCTCCAGCACTTGTATGTTCTTCCACGTGTAACTTTATAGGCCAAGTACTTTCTCCATTGTGACATGGTCTTCTCCTGAGTTTTTATTTTTATTTATTTTGAGGCAAGCCCAACAGACTGGCTTTTTTTTTTTTAATGAGAGAAAGAGAAAGAGAAATGGAGAAAGAGAATTTGCACACCAGAGCCTCAGCCACTGTAATCGAACTCCAGATCCATGCACCAACTTGTGTGCATGTGCGACCTTGCGTGCTTGCATCACCTTGCGCCATCTGGCTTACATGGAACCTGGAGAGTAAAGCATGGGTCCTTAGGTTTTTCTGGCAAGCACCTTAACTGCTAAGCCATCTCTCCAGTGCCCACTTCTGTTCTTTTAAGGACATTAGTTATTGGATTTAGGGCACATTTTAATCTAGTATGACCTCTTAAATATATCTACATGGACCCTATTTCTAGGATCCACCCCATGGCCTTATGCATGCCAGCCAAGTGCTCTAGCGGTAAGCTACTTCCCCAGCCAAAGACTCTATTACTAAATATATCACATCACATTCTCAGGTTTCAGGGGCACATGAATTTTACAGATACAATAGTCTCTATGCATCTCACTTCAAGAAAATAAGGAATGTGACTGAGGAAAGGGCTTGTTAAATAAGATGAAGGGTGTTAGTGGTTTGGGTCCCCTTAAAGTTTAGGTGTTGAAATTTAGTATCAAGGAGATGGGGAGAGAAGTGGAGCATTTGAGAGGTGATTGGGTCTTGGGGCTCGTATTCTTATCTCTGAGGTTAATGCCTGGATAAACAGGCTCCAGAGGGTTGCCTGGCCCATTTGCCCTGTGCAGACACATACAAAGTTGCCATTGTGAGGAGGGGTCCTTACCACCTACCAACTTTTTTTATGGTGCCTCCAGATCTCAGATTTCCAAGCTCCCAGAAATGTGAGAAAGAAATTCCAACTGTTTATAAACAAATCCAGCTAGAGGATTTAGTTATAGTAGCTCCAAAGGGCTAAGACAAAAGGAAAGATGACTATCTGGAATATTTTCTATGGGATAGTCCACATTTTGTTACACACTTGTCTGTGGTCCCTGTTCTTTACCTAGTAAAGCTGCTGCAAGGTTGGGGTCTCCAGCCTGTCCACCATGTTCTGAATCCCAGATGATGTCATCCGTGTGATGAAGTTTTTTTTTTTTTTTTTAACCTCCCCGTGGCTGCATTTTTTTCCTCCGTGAGATGTACTAACGGCTTGCAGGGATGGAAAGAAATAATGCATAAATGTGTTCGCTAGGGGGTATGTTCTCAATGGAGAGATGGCTATGCCATGTTGGCTAGGTGAGGCCCGGAACACAGGAAGAAAAGGGAGCTACTAAGTTCCTGTGTGGGAGAGACTTCGGGAGGAATGGTGGTGTCTGACCAGGATCTTAGAAAGACCTGGGGCTTCAGGGAATACATGGTGAGCTTGGAGGCTGGCAGACGAAACTTTATCCAGCCAACAGTCTGCCTTTGGGGCAGACCATACCAGCAGAGTTTGACTGAAGGTTAGCAAACAAGGAAGGGGGTGTGTGGGGTGCTCTATGGAGACCAGAGTGGCCAGGTTATGTGCCCCAAGTTCCAATGCCCTCGCAAGCCCTGGGAGCCCAAGGCAGAGTCAGGGGGAGGCGTTCCTTGGCCTGGTGCTCCATAGCTTCTCCTCCTCATGCTTGTTGGGTTTCAGGCCCGTTGTAAATTCTGTGACTCGGCTTTGATGTGTCTCAAACATTTCCTCATTGCTCCCCATTTGTGCAGCCACAACTGCCCACTTGCACACTTACCTCAGATGTTTTATTCCAAATCCCAAGTTTTACAGCCTTGTATCATGCATCCCACCACCCCCACACTTCTTTATCTATAAGTGACTCCATGTCTGGTCCACTCTGACCTCTGGGATCATTTCCAGCCGGTGCCTGGGATGCACAGGCATTCTAATTCTTTGTGCTGGCCTAATTTGTGTCTTCCCCTTCTTCAGGGCACGGTGATGCGCTCCTCTGATACTGCTCTGTGTCAGGGATGTGGCAGGCTCCTTCTCCCCTCAGCCAGAAACCATAAAATTAAGAATGGCAAGACACTCTTGATTAATTTCATTCGCCTGTCTTTAAATCCATTAAGGAAAACGCCTGTTTAAATCATTCTTTTTGCAAGCATATTTGTAAATAATACTTAAAAAACACTTCATCTAATTATTCTTACCACAGCTGACTGTTAACAGATTGAAGACGAGATTTATGTTTAGACAGCATTAAGGTACTAATTTTTTCTCAACAATAGGCTCTGCAATTGACAAAATTAAAACAGAAAGTGTAGACCCACCAAAAATTAATTTGCACCAGCCTTAATAGTTTCTCTAAGTAAATCCAGTCATTCCTCAGCTGCCTCAGAAAAGCCATAAAAATTTCTGAGAAGAATCTGGAGTTGAGGATTCCACACTAATTGCTTTCCCTCCCCCTTCCACCTCATCTCCCTTTCTTGCTCATGGAACCAGAAGTTTCTATATCCAAAAATGCTTTTTTTTTTTTTGGCTCTGCTGGGGTTAGGAAGTCAGGGGGAGGAAGGGGCAGGCCAGGGACCCACATAAATAAATGGGAATTTCTATGTGGACATGAGGATTTTCTTTTTTCATTTTTTCAAAATGAGAATAAGGCACGAGTATAAATTCCAAAAAGAGCAATTCATTTAAGTCTATCATTTTTGGCAACACAATAGAACGCACATTGGGATGAACAGTCACAAATCACTTCCCTTCCCACCGTCTGTTTGTTCCACCATATGTTGTGGAGAACACGATGCACATGCTGAAGTTTCTCCTCCTCTCCATGAGAGAGCATATTGAGATTTCAGCAGCTTGGCCACCGAGCCAATGTTCTTTTTCTTTTTTTTTTTTTTTTTTTGGAGGGGTGGAGGTGGGAAGAAGGAGGAAGAAGAAAATATTACCAAGCCATCAGTCAGAATATTCTTAAAAGGTTAGAGAACCTTAAAAATCACTTCCTTCCTGGCCCTGGGACCTTGGTGTAGAATCCACTGGGCATTTCCTGTAAGGACTTTTATCAGTTTTCAAAACTTCCAGGTGAGGCCTGGAAGGATGGCTTAGCAATTAAGGCACCTGCCTGCAAAGCCAAAGGACCCAGGACCAATTCCCCAGGACCCACGTAAGCCAGATGCATAAGGTGGCACGTGGGTCTGGAGTTAGTTTGCAGTGGCTGGAGGCCCTGGTGCACGAATTCTCTCTCTCTCTCTTTTCTCTCTCTCTCTCATTCTCTCTGTCAAAAAAAAAAAAAAAAAAAAAAAAAAAAAAAAACTTCCAGGTGAAAGACAAGGTGAGGGCCACCAAGGCCAACACAAGGCCATCATGACCTATCAATCAGTTTTTTTTTCAGCTTTCTGTTTTATCCATATGTGCCTCTCTCCTCCATAGCCAAGGAGATGTGAAGGCAAGAGTGTGCTCCGTAGAGCATATTCCCCATGGACACACAATGTATTCCATGATGGATCAAAGTGTTGGAATGGACACAGATGACTTCACTGCTTTCAGCCCACAAAATGACATCCCCCCCGCCCGTATCCACCCACCCGTAGGGACTAAGCTGTGATTGCTCCTTAGTGCCAGGCTCTGCTCATCACAGAAAAGACTAACTATTAAATGTTCTCTTGTGCATAGCTTTTGTGAGGTCCCTATCCACAGTCCACGACAACAGTACAGATGGCCCGAGGAAACCTGGCTTTTTAGAGACCCTCGAAGCTGACTCAGTAGGAGGTCAGATATTTTACTAAGCTGCACTTGTTTAGTTGTTTAAAAAGGGAAAAAAGAACTTGTGTTTTTATTTACAGCACGATCATAGTCAAAACAACATTTTTAAAGTGTTCCGATCAATTACTATCTCACCCTTATGAAACTGAAAAAATAAGAAAATCATTATTCGCTCTTAGGAGTTCTAAGAACAACAGGTCAGAAAGTGATTTTTTGTTCCCTAAATTGTGCATCAAACTCCTTGTCTGAATTAAACTGAGCAGATGTGGAAAAAAAATGAGCCGGGTGCCCTCACTTAATTCTAAACGAGGCTTCAGGCTTTGGACTTCTTACAGCCACTTTTAGCCTAAGCTGCTTTATTGCGTAAAATCTGCAACTCGATACTAAAAGCTTGTCAAAATTAAGTGCACACTTTATAAGTTTACATTTTTACAGTCTAACTGTTTTTCTTTGATATTTGACAGGGACACAGGTTCTCATGTCATCTGGCCTTGAAGTACTTTCAGAACCTTCTGGACCAATGTGAAGAGCTCCAGGGTTGTAGTGAGTTACAGAGCCTTTAAGCTGCCGGCCCAGCAGCCGGCCCCTTGGTCCACACTTGAGGGCTAACACCTGTTGGCTGGACAGAGCAATTAATTTTTCCAAAAAAAAAAAATGTGGTAAGCCGCCAGCAATCAAAGAGAAAGGATAAAAATATAATTTTACCTCCTGTGCTTCCAGGAGTGACCTTTGATCTTTCCCAATGCCCTGTGACAAGAGGTGCAGATCTTAAATTTTCTTTCAAAAGAAGCATCTGTAAAATTTACAAACACCAAGATAGGGCCAGCCTCGGTCCTGTCGCTCTTGCGTAATTATTTACACTGAGCCCTAACTGAGAGAGTCACTCACAACAACAAAAAGGCTTATCTACCAAATGCCCCTCTCTTTAAGGAACTTATAATTGGAAGCCCTTAAATTATGCTACAGCCAGTCCATCCCTTGTAAGATCAAATGTTATCTCCCTAAGAGGCGATAGTGGAGTTCTCTGGTTGATGGTTATAATGTGGCATTTGTTCCAGAATGTCTGTACATGAAACAGATAACTGTGAACTTCAAAGAGCTAAATACCAATCGTGGGCTGGGGCTTGGCCACACATACAGCCTCCCTCCTTCTCCAAACCCTTTGGTAGGCAAGACAGGGTCACTGGTCAGGGTAATTTGCAGGAAAAGTCAATTTCTCAAGTACCAAAGCAGGTGTTGCGGCACTCTATGACAATTTACTGAATCCAAATTGAGGAAGTTGAAAAAAAAAAAAAAGGTCATGGTCCACAGGAAGAAAAGAGGAAAGAAAATCTCTTGGACTGTATTTTTAACTCCTCTTCAACCAAGACACACTTGCCCACTGAGACGATTAACACCAAAATAAATAAATAAAAAATGAATATCAGAATATTCATTCCAGTCAGCAAACCTGTCTGCAGGGGACGAGTTCACGTTGGCTTGAGTTCATAAGGAAATCAGCTCAGTTTATCAGAGCTCAAGAGCAGTCCTGCTCATTCATTAGTATTGGAAGCAAAGTCAAACCAGAATGGCAGAACTTTCTGTCTTAAAAATATCACATGTAAAAAGGAACCATATGCAAGGCTGGGGTGTAGTTCAGTGGTAGAGCACTCGTCCACATATGTGATGTTTTAGCTTCATCTTCAACATCCCCCCCCCCAAAATATGGTTAAATATGTTATATAATACATACTACTTAGCATTGAGTGTATAGTATAGATTACAGTATAACATGTGATGAACATGCCATGTACAATCCTGAATTTTGTGTTCTCCACTTTGTATTCCAGGCTTTCCATGGCTACCGGGGAATCAAACCCCAGCCGGCAAGCTTTGCAAGCAAGGGCCCTTAACTGTTGAGCCACCTTTCCATCGCCTAGGGTGTTTTCTTCTCATCTGCACATTTCCCTGCTGCTCAGCCAGCACTAGGGAGAGAGATCACAGAAAAGATGGGAAGTATGTTCAGGAAGGGAAATCAACACAGGCATTGTGATCTGTAATGTGGTCAGTGCAGAAAGGAGAACATGGGATGGAGAAGTCAGAAGATCTGTAATGTGGTTGGTGCAGGGAGGAGAACATGTGATGGGGAGATAGAAGAGAGGGGAGCATGGGACGGACAGTTAACAAGTTGTGAACGTGAATCCTCTTTAATCGCCAGTTGTGTAACTATGGCAATTATTTAAGCTTTTAAGCTCCATTTTCTCACCTGTAAAGTTGGGGATTGTGAGAATTACATGAACACACACAGACATCTACATCTCTATATGTATATCTATATATGTTCTTGGAAACTATAAATGCCAATAATTTTTGCTAAACCTAAAGGCATATGGTTTCTAAGAAGGTTGGGGATCCTACTGTGTGCAGGAGGCTGGGAACATATTTAATGCTAAAAAAGAGGTAGTTAGAAGAAAAAGCTTAAGTCAATCATGCTATGAATGGAAAAAAATATGATAGCATGGGAAAAGTCTGATATTTGGGTGACCTCTCCAGATTAAAATTTTATTTGCAATCAGAAAGAGAGAATGAGAATGAGGGTGGGCTTGCCAGTACCTTTTGCCACTGTAAGTGAACTCCAGATGCATGTGCCACTTTATGTATCTGGCTTTAAGTGAGCACTGGGGAATCAATCCCAGGCTGGGCTGTGGAAGCGAGCACCTTTAATCTCTGAGCTTTATCCCTAGCCCTGATAATCAAATTTTCATGGCAAAATAGAAAAGATATGGTGCTGCCAAATTCCACAGTGGTATTTATGGTACAAGAACTTCTTATTTTTAAAAAATTTTTATTTATTTATTTGCAAGGAGAGAGAGAGAGAAAGAGAGAGAGAGAGAGGGAGAGAGAGAGAGAGAATGGACATGCCAGGGCCTCTAGCCACTGCAAACGAACTCCAGATGCATGTGCCCCTAGTGCATATGGCTTACATGGGTCCTGGAGAATTGAACCGGGATCTTTTGGCTTTGCAGGCAAATGCCTTAACCGCTAAGCCATTTCTCCAGCTGCATGAACTTATTTTTTTATCTAGACATTTTACAGGTAGGTTCTGGTGTAGTAAGTGTAGATGGATGAATTTCTTTTTTGGCTAAATCCAACCCCAAACCTAAAGGCCAAGAACATAAAAGATGTGCTTACATGCCATTTAAAAGATTTTTTTTTATTTGAGAGAGAGAGAGAGAGGAAGAGGCAGAGAGAGAATAGGCATGCCAGGGCCTTTTCAGCTGCTGTGAATGAACTCCAGACACGTGCGCCCCCTTGTGCGCACATGCAACATTGTGTGCTTGTGTCACTTTTGTGTCTGGCTAAACATGGGATCTGGAGATTTGAACAAGCATTCTTAGGCTTCACAGGCAGGCTCCTTAACCACTAAGCCATCTCTTCAACCCTAAAAGATTGTGTGTGTGTGCTGTGTATGTTTGTGTATTCACAAATGTATGGGTACTTGGATGTATGTGTGGGTGTGTATGGAGGTCAGTGGTTGACAATGGGTGTCTTCCTTGATTGCTCTCCATCTTATTTAATGAGGAAGTGTCTCACACTTGAACCCAGAGCTTGCTGATTCAGCTAGACTAGCTATCTGGCCATAGGGCTCTTCCTATCTCTGCCTCAAGGTCTGGATTATAGGCAGGCAAACTGTCATACCTTCCCAGGACTTGACATGGGCTCTGAGGATCCAAACTCAAGTCCTCAAATTTACACAAAAAATGTAAACTATCTGAGCCATCGGTCCAGTCCCTAAAGGGAGATTTTTATGAAAGCAACACTGTTTCCTCAACCCAGACTTCTGGGTCCTAGCTGGGAGGGAGCTCCACATTGTCAAACAATATGAGATGTGGTGCAATTTCTTTCCAGTATGATCCATTTCCTCTGTTGTCAGAGGCTGGGATGGCCACAAGACTTCATAAGTGTCGTATACGCTAACATCTTCATTTTAGAGATGGGAAACTGAAGACTGGAAAAGGGTGGCGATGTGATAACTGCATATGTCACATAACCAGGACTAGAATTGGTTTTGGGCCCACTGTCAGCATCCATGACTTTTCCTAACTCCTAAATGGAAGTGCTTCACATCCACCCTAAGTCGGGCAGGACTTTTAACATCCTTGCATTCACGGATTAGTGTCAGTGGAAACCCTACATCAAGCACAGTGGGCAACCTCAAAAAGCAGGGTTTTCAGGACGTTAAGGATTGTAACCGAGGTTAAATGTTCCCTTTTTCCAGACTCACATTCGTACTTCCTCTGAAACTCTGTGATTTTTTGACATTCAGTTTAGTTCTGAAACATCTTCTCATGTTGATGCTGTCTCTCCTTAGATTTACATTATCTCAAATGCATGCCTTCTACACTTGTTAGAATATTTGGACATTTTGTATTGATAGTTGACATTTCAACATTTCAGCACACAAAAATGTTTGTCTATAAGGAAAACAATGTAAATATTGGCACATGTTCCACTTGGAAAATTTAATTTGAAAGCAGCGTGCTTTTTCTATGTTAGTTGCCATTGTTTCAGGAAACATATATTTTCCAGTGGGCAGTCAAACACATTGCTGGGAAATGAATCATAGTTTAACCTTCAGGAATCTGAGATCATTTTGGTTTTTAGAAACCAAGCTGCAGACTTGTGGAGAGAAACATCCCACAACACACTGGTTCTGGCAGTTTACTGACACCTCTGGTACCAGCTCCCTCAGAAGGGGGAGTCCAGCCTAGATGCTGGCTTATTTTAAAGTTTATTTATTTTTATTTTATTTTTTTGTGAGAGATAAAGAGAGAAGGAGGGAGGGAGAGAGTTGGCATGCCAGGGCCTCTAGCCATTGCATTTGAACTCCAGATGTGCGTGCCACCTTGTGCACATGCATCACCTTGTGGGTCTGGCTTATGTGGGTTCTGGGGAGTTGAACCCGAGTCCTTAGGCTTCAAGTGCCTTAACCACTAAGCCATCTCTCCAGCCCTAAAGTTTACTTTTGAAGATGGCCTTTAAAAATTTTTTAAGATAGGTTTTTGCTATGTAGCCCAGGCTGTTCTCCAAACCACAATCTTCCTGCCTCAACCTCCTGAGTGCTGGAATTATAAATGTGAACCACCACACCCCAGGACATTTTCAGCCTGGAAATAACTTCAGGCATATGGACAAGGTGCAAAAATAGAACAAAGAGTTTCTTTTCTTTCTTTATTTTCTTTTCTTTTCTTTTTTTTAAAAACACACATTGTTATTTTATTTTTATTTTTTTTTTAAATTATTTTATTTTTAAACTTTTCTACCGACAACTTCTATATCATATGCTTTTCATCTAGATTATCAAAATGTTCACATTTTAGCCCAGTTGCTTTTCATTCTCTCTTAGATGGATAGTTACGTGGATAGATAGATATAGATGATGGATACATGGACATTACCTGAGAATAAATGGCCATCGTGTACATTTACCCCTGCCTATTTTTGTTTGTTTGTTTGTTTGTTTGTTTTTAAGGTAGGGTCTCACTCGGGCTCAGGCTGACCTGGAATTCACTATGTAGTCTCAGGGTGGCCTCGAACTCTCGGCGATCCTCCTACCTCTGCCTCCCGAGTGCTGGGATTAAAGGCGTGCGCCACCACGCCTGGCACCCCTGCCTATTTTATTGCTCATTTTCCCCATGCACACAGTACAGTCATTGGCACCAGGAACACAGCATGAACATGATACTGTTATGTAACCTGCACACCTCATTCCCAAGCCCAATTGTCTAATTAATTTCGTTTCTAGCATTATTATTATTATTATTTTGATACTTTATACCATCTGGTCAATGCTTTGCCAAGTATATATATTGGTGCAGCAGTTTCCTGTTCTATGTAGAGAATTGGTTGAAATATTTTAAATTTGCTCTAGTGGACTATTTATATGGAGAGGAAAGCTAAAGATTAATCTGTGTATTCGAGCCATTGACATACTGTCTAGTGACGCCATGTGACTTCATGCCTCAAAAGTGTGTGTGCTTTTAAACAACCTGGGGACTTGCCTGAGTGCTTGTTCCCCAACCATGGCAAGTGTGCCCCAGACACTCCCCACATACACTCAAGTGTCCTGGAGGTATGCTCAATGGCAGCCTCAGCTTCCTCCTTTGGTTAAGAGGACAGGCCAGATCTACCTACCTCTGCATTATATGTATCACATATACAAATAAAGTGTTAGGACAGGGGCTGGCCCACTAGGTCCCTGATAACTCCAGACATCATGGATTTCATTCCTGGAATAAACTAATAGGCAGAAGGAGATGAGGATGAAAGCTAGTTTTAACTCATTTTCAGCTAAGTCGCTTATCCTTTTCCACAGCTAAATACTAGGCCACCTCAGCAAAGAAAAAAAAAATCACAATATTATTTTGGAGATGTTTTAAGCTATATTATTAACTAAGAACATAGGACAAGGGTGGGGATATTTTATTTGTGTCTTGCAGGAGATATTTTATTTAAAATACAATAAAGCAGTAGTGCTGTATTTATTCTGATTATCAAGCCATATTTCTACTCTTTCTCTAAGAGCTCTAAAAATAAGAAACGTTATTGGCAACATTAGAAAAATTATAAGGCTTGTCCTTCCCTTTCTCCTTTCTTTCTTTCCTCCCCCCCTCCCTCCGGCCCTCCTTTCTCTTTCTGTATTTCCTTTTCTTTGTCTCCTCCCCCATCTCCTTTCTGTCTACCACAAATGGACACATGTAGCTCAGGAATGTGACCCTGGGCTGATTAGCCAGACAAATAAATAAATACTTTAGAACACACAAATCCAGGTGGCCACACCTGCAAGCACTTGGGCAGGGTGAGAGGCGCTGGGTCCATACTGGCCCCTTCCTCTACCACTGACCATTCCTCATGTGTAGCTGACACCGCGTTGCCTCCAGCAAGGTCAGTGTGCAGGAACTGGAACAGAGGAGCCATTGTGTCCATGTTCACACCCAGACACCATCCAGAGGGTTCTGATTTGCGGCTGCAAGGCGGCCTCCCATGGTGGTGGCACGGGGCCTCCCCTGGCAGCCATCTGCCCTCACCTATTAGCTATTTCTCCCATGAACCTGCCTTCTACAAAATGCCTTACTTTGGCTTTGTGAAAACGCTTCAAATATCAGATGAACATGAGAATTCAAAACTTGCATCTTGTGCACAAATTGCGTTTAAATGAGAACTTACTTGGCCTTCAATGAGCCTGTTGCCTGGAAGCAAGAGGTCAGAGAGAGCAGTGGCTGATGCCTTATCATGTCAATCCATTCAGCTGGGACATCAGTCCAGCACCATCCTAAGCAGGAAGTAATTATACATGGAAATCATCAGCCCAAACAATGCATTCCTCCCCATTACAAATTAATACCGAGATAACACATTTATTTTAAAAAGTCTCCTACACTATTAGCCAAAAGGAAAAAAAAAAAAAGAAAGAAAACCTTCTGAAGCTTTCTCATGACCATATTGAAAAAACTTAAATTTGAATTTTGGCTTAGTTGTGTGTATTTTGTTCTTTTGGTGAAAAAATTGCAAATCAATTACTTGCTTAGCGATTCAGTCCATGATCAGTCCTCAAGGAAAATAACTATGCATCTTAAAACGAAAAGTTACTAATTTGTGTTTCATTACCAAAAGACTTCATAGGAAAAACAAAGAGTTTAGGGAAAAAAAATTTGGTTATTATTGTTCATTTATTTTTCTTATTGAGCTAATTTAATTATCATAGAGACACAAACATGAGCTCCAGTACGAGGCTTCTCACATCTGTTAGTAAAGATTTGATTAGGGCTACACAAATGTGCTAGATTAAACTATCTAGTTGGTGAAATTCAAGCCACCTGGATATTTTAGCAACATCAATAAGAATAATTCTCTTTCTCAAAATCAGTAAATCCAAGCTATATTAAAAAGAATTAATTAATGAGTGCCAGATAGGCAAAACAAACATTTGACAATGAATCATATTATCAAAGGTTTTGAGGGAGATCCCGCTCAGCTTATGTTTAGATGTCAAATTATATTACCAAAACTAAACAATCTGTTAAAATGATGCCTTAATGCAATAAGTCTCTGGTGCCATTTTTAAACTTCTTAAACATTCTTAGCAGAAAAAGAAAGATTTGCTCTATTTACCAATGATAATCAAATCAAAAGACATTTGCCCCCAAATTTTACTTTGGATATTTCCAAGAGCTGTTAATATATTTAAATCCTATCAAGAAAGGAAAAGAAACTATTATGAAGTTTGGTGAATGTATCCCACATATCTCTTGAAGTTTGCCTCAGTGGAAGAAACCCAGTAAAGATGTGAGGACTCACAGAATTAATCTATACAAGCTAGATGTTTTGTAGAATAATTAAATAACTCTGTAACTGGAAGACTCAAGAACTTCTAAGAAATACTTACTATCTTCCCACTCTTATTATCTCGATGGCAGACAGTGTCTCTTTCAGGATGTGTATGCCATATGGTCTCTTACAACTTCTCAATTTGGGACTTGTAGCCATAGGCGAGGTAGTGGACATGCTTATGTTTCAATAAAGCTTTATTTACAAAAGCAGACTGGATTTGGCCTATTGGCAGTATTCTACTGGTCCCTCCCTGGAATCCAACCTTCAAAGAGCTCTTGTAGGCAAACAGCTTGCTCAAGGTTAAATGGTATATGCAAAAGCAAGTGGTAGAGCTGCCGCCGAATCTGGTCCTTCCAGCTTCCAAGCGAGCACTCACACTAGGCTGAATTAATTGTGATGACATGTGGATGGCTGGCCCTGTTCAAATGGAAGGTCTGTGTTCCCCTTAAAGCACATCCGAAATACTTCATGTATTTGATGTTGATGGAATTGTGATGTGTAGATGATTCCTTGAATCTCCAGAGAATAAGTTGCTTTTCAGAGACCTAAGCAGAATCACAAATAATAATTTTGGGGAAAGAAACATGAACATCCTGACAGCTAACCAAGCATGAAAATGCTTGACTGAAAAGCCACACATGGCTTACTTTATTAAAGACCATTTCAGCCCTGGAAAAGTACATTTCTATTGAATATTTATAACAAATATGATTGAATAAGAAGAATTTAAAGTGGAAAAAAGAACCCTGTGTGTTGTGATTCCAAATTAAATCTTATTTTCATGGTCGACAGTGTTTTGTATTCCCTAAGTTTGCATTATACAAAGACCCATCCTCTTACACTGCGCAAGGCCAAAGACTCTAGATTAACACTTGAGTCACCAACATCCATTTTCTGCTGGGGTTTCTCTGTTCAAAGAACTCATTCTATTCATTTAGAAGGCTGTGGAAGAAATGAGTCCCCAGGAATGCAAAGTGGAGCAGTGGCCTGAGTCTTTCTCTGTGGATTTCACTGTGAGAAGGTTTTGTAAAACTCACGGTCCAGAAAGATGTGATTGATGAAAGGGAATTGGATGTCTGGGTAAAAATGCACCATCATTAACTAACTAAACCAATGAAACAAAACAGGGTTTCCCAGGGGCAGTGGAGCAAGCACATTCTTCTCTGAAACATGGGCTTAATGTTCAGGATGTGTTTGGCCAAAAGGGGTCGTGGGGAGAGAAGGGAGCCATTACTTAATAGTTCCCAGCTTGCAAGGGTGAAATGACCCACACTATGTGTGTGTGTCTATATACACATAGATTTCATTCTTCAGCAGTTCAGGTTTGATGGTGATTTGCATATTTCAGATGTAGGCATATCTTCTCATATGTCATGCATTTTGTGGCCCTGAAATTATTAGTAAGGTTTCCACACTAATAAATGCAAATAAATTCCGCCACCATAATCGTTTGCTAGCATGGGCACTTCAAACCAGCATTATTTGCTGGTTTAGTTTATATTTAAAAAAAAAGACAATGTAGATCAGTGCAGGATAAAGTTATTTAAAGTTATGCATTTATGTGAGATTATATATGGCTCTCTTTATTGATTAACATAAGAAATAGTAGGTTTTCCATAATCTGACTTGTTTTACAGTACTTTGTGTTAGAACTTAGTGTATATGAAATATAGAGCTAGAATAAGGTAAAGAAAAGCTATACATGATTGAAATACTGGAACATATACATTTTAAAAATTGAATGAAAGCTAAACTCCTCCTCTCCTAGAAATCTACGAGATTGCTTTAGGTCAAGGATGACAAAAGCATGAATGATTCAGATGAACACCTTTTGAACTTCACCAGGAAGACCTGGGCGGTAGGATAACTCAGTCTTAACGGGAATGCATGCAGGTGGCCATTTCTCAGCTCGAGACATCTTGAAACAGTTTTCGTGCCTAGAAAGGAGGCTCTGGTGTCAGAATGTAGCTGGCTCAAGAGGGAAGGAAGGAGAGTACGCAAATGAGCACACGTGGGTTAGTTCATGTGCAGTGTTGCCCACCTGAAAGGTTAGCAGGGCAGAATCTCATTACCTTCCTTGCAGAACCTGACCCACGTGCATACATTGACTAAAAAGGTACGCTTTGCTTTCTGTTTAATTTACTGGAGGATTTCTGTCCTTGTTTCTGTAATGAGCTATTAAGGAATATAAGATAGCATATAGCATGCTGTTATATACTATTTTAGCAAGCTATTGAATTAGAGTAGACTTACAGTGGCTGAGCTTTAGTTGGAAGACTAGACAAATAGCTGTGCATTGAGTGAAAAATCTTGGTTGAGTTATCTGAACAACTGCCTGTAAAATCAATTCTGAAGCAAGTTTATTAGACATTGTAATTTATATTTAAAAATATATTAATTTACTGGGGCTGGAGGGATGGCTTAGCAGTTAAGGCATTTGCCTGAAAAGCCACAGGATCCCAATTCAATTCTCCAGGACCCACATAAGCCAGATGCACAAGGGAGTGCATGCATCTGGAGTTCGTTCACAGTGGCTGGAGGCCCTGGTGCGCCCATTCCCTCTCTCTCTCTCTCTCCCTCTTACTCTCTACTTCTTTCTCTCTCAAATAAATAAATAAATATTTAAAAAATATAAAAACACATTTATTTACAAACACACATACATACACACACACACACACAGAGAGAGAGAGAGAGAGAGAGAGAGAGATGCAGAGAGACAGAGAGAACACAAGAGCAAGCCAGGTCCTCTTGCAAACGAACTCCAGACGCATGTGCCACTGTAATCCAGCTTTACATGGGTACTAGAGAATCAAACCTAGACCGGCAGGCTATGCAAGCAACTGCCTTTAACTGCTGAGCTATCTCCCTAGCCTCCAGAGAGTTTCTAAACTTTATTTATTTAGTTTTTTCCAGGCAGGTCTCAGTCTAGCCCAGGCTTCCCCGGAACTCACTCTGTATCCCCCAGGCTGGCCTCAAAGTGACCCTGATTCTCCTATCTCAGCCTCCTGAGAGCTGGGATTAAAGGTGCCACCACACCAGGCTTTAGCTTATATTTGTATGTTAGTCTCACCTGTGGCTTCCTTAGATTCTTACTTTTAATTGTGTTCCCCCCACCTCGAACTTATGTTCTTATGAAGTATGCTATGCACCTTTGGGAGTTACCTTGGTAACTTGGCCCTTTTTAGAAGTAGAAAGAGTTACACACATAGGGTAAATTTTATGAAATTATGGAAATTTGAAGATGTTATCATTCACGGATAGGCGCAAATTATTATAAGAAAAGCTGAAGTCATTAGGCAAATAAAGGATTAGAGGTAACAATGGAAGTGAACCTGGAGTATAATTAATGAGTTCTCTAATTGCTCTTCCTGTGTTCGTTCATTAAGCCTGACTATCGGGTGGATATCTCGGCATCTGGCTCCAGCATCTGTCATCTGTCAGAGTCTCCAGGTTGAGTCTATGGGAGCCTGTTTCCCATCAGTCTGCCTTACGTTTCACTCTGAAATCTGAATGTGACATCAAAATAAAATCCATTGTTCAGACTTAATACGCAGTGGGCAGAACCACCCTGAGAGAGGTCTCACCAACCTAAGACTTGCATAGTCATCTCAATCTCGTCTGACATGAAGTGTGCACCATCCTCAGAGAGTCAGCGCCCTGCCATGCATCAGCTCTAGGCTCAGAGCTGTACTGAAGATGGGATCGTAGATGGACAGACATTGACTCATTTAGACGACTGCTCCCAGCAACATGGGTTTACTTCTTGGGAACAAGAAGCTCCAGGTCAATGTGTGGCTGTGCCACAATCTTCCCAGCAGGAGTCTAACAGCCTTGCAGGGCTCAGACAGTAACAACACGGAGAAGAGATGTGCTCATCTTTTCCTTGTTTTATAGTGGTCTTTTTTGGAATGTGTTCTAGATACATCCACTCCTACATGGAGGATCAGAAAGACATAAACAGGTATAGGAAGGAAAGAAAAAAAGATGAGTCTCTTCTCATTTAGTCAGCTTGTTGGGGACCAAAACTGTCTGTTTATAAAACATTGGTCTTTTAGAGTATGATTAAAAGGAAACACTTTAGCTGGAGTATTTGGTTGACAAAAACTATCCCTGAATGAGTTTAAAGCTGGAAATTATATTAAATGTGCTAAACACATTTTTCTTTCAGATATGGGTGGTAATTTGTATAGCCAATTGAAGTGAAGGTAGAATATATATATATATATATATATATATATATATATATATATATATATATGTGTGTGTGTGTGTGTGTGTGTGTGTGTGTGTGTGTGTATAGTATAACTATAACTAATTTTTTTTTTTTTCGAGGTAGGGTCTCACTCTAGCCCAGGCTGACCTGGAATTCACTATGCAGTCTCCGGGTGGCCTTGAACTCTCGGCAGTTCTCCTCCCTCTGCCTCCTGAGTGCTGGGATTAAAGGCA
Source organism: Orientallactaga sibirica (assembly GCA_036365145.1). Lineage (NCBI taxonomy): Eukaryota > Metazoa > Chordata > Mammalia > Rodentia > Dipodidae > Orientallactaga > Orientallactaga sibirica. The sequence continues at coordinate 110,952,683 of JAEOAD010000001.1, read as the reverse complement.
TGCACCATCACGCCTGGCTAACTATAACTATTTTTAAAATAGGTTGTTTTCAGCTTAGGTCAGCAGGAGGTTCTATATATGTGTATATAACATACATGAATACATGCTTGCAGCCATCATTACTAGTCTAATATTTGGGGTGTTTCTGAGTTCTTATGGCGTGAATTGATTAGGAAGGGCTCTCTCATGTATGGAAGATGTAGCTTGCTGTTTTCTCTCCTTTGCACAAAAGCAAGTCCAACAAGTCTGTGACAGACTCCCGCCAGAATGGACCTGGGGACCTCTGCTTTCCCAGCTGGAGTGGGGATGGGAGGCAAATGGAAGCTGGGGATTGGAAAGAACCCAGGCCAGAGAGTGAAGATCTACCATTAAACAGTCTGGTGACCTCAGCAGATCTCATTCTTACTTCATGCAGGTCTGTCAAAGAAACGGGTAATCACTTTCAATCTCTTTTCCTAGGTCTGAATTGTGTGGACCTCTTGTCCTTTCTCGGGAAAGCTTTCTCTGTGTGTAAACTGCCCTGTTTTCTGTGCTATGTGAATCACAATCCCCTTCCTCTCAATCTAAATTGCTCACGATTTTGCACTTTGAAACTACCAAGTCAAAAGGATCATTTACTGCCGGGAGTAGTGGCGCATGCCTTTAATCCTAGCACTTGGGAGGCAGAGGTGGGAGGATCGCCATGAGTTCAAGGCCACCCTCAGACTACATAGTGAGTTCCAGGTCAGCCTGGGCTAGAGTGAGACCCTACTTCAAAAACCAAAAAAAAAAAAAAAAAAGATCATTTGAGTGATCTATCAACCTAGAAGTTCCCATTTTATCCTCTTATGACTAACACATATTTGTGAATTAATTAATTAGTTCATTGGATAGTTATTTGTTAAGTACCGGCCCCGGCAGGGGGAAGGGAGCTGCCTCTCTGAAGAAGACAAAGCAAAGGACAGGAGAGAGTGCTTCCTACCTTCCTGGGACTCCCAACTGAATAAAAGACAAGAGTTTAAAAAGTAAGCATTTATAATTGAGGGTAAGGAATAAAAATGGCACAAGGACAGGAAGCTGTGGGAATATTTATTTGGGGAACTTCAATCTAATTTAAGGGTCAGGGAGGCTGGTCCCCAAGGGCTGGCATTAAGCAGAACCCTGGAGGAAGAGGCGTGGCCAGTGAGCTGAGGGAGGTGCAGGGGCAGGACAGAGGCGAAAGCTCTTGTAAATCATCAGAGAGGTGGAGGCATCTGCCACAGGAAACCGGATCTTAATGGGCAGCTTGAGAGGGAAGCCTTTGAAACAGGAAAAATCCATCCAAACCGCCCTTTGGAGGGGCTGATAGATAGATTCAAACAGGATGTGACAAGCAGGTTCTTACTTGCAAGCGACAGACCTTGACTCGAGGGGATGCACATACAAAAACAGTTTATTTTAAGGGTATCAGGCAGGGCCTTTCTCTTGTTGAGGTCAAGCTGGAACAAGAGCGGCTGAACTTACTCACTGGAGGCACACCTAAAGCCAACAGAAGAGAGGCAATATAGCAATTTTTGAGACACTGAATCTCAGCCAAGAAGATCCCTGAGAGCCAGATCTATGAATGAGGGGAGTCCATGGTTGTGCCTGCTGAGAGTCTGGACAGAGTTTCCAGGCTATGGGGCAAGGAAGACGTCCTAGTAGGGGGCCCAGTGGACTCCTCAGTTTGTAGGGACAGAGCAGAGAATCTGGGGAGACTGAAGGAGCTGGAGTTCATATAACAGAGGGCCAGGGAAAGAGTGCAGCCCACAAAGGGAATTCCAAAAATCTGCTGGAGGTGCCATGCAAGCACTCAGCTGACTCTAAGAAGCTCTCTGAATTAGATACCGTTCTCTTTACTATCACCAGGTATCTGAAAACATTCAACTCAATAGAGGAAGGAATTACTCTGGCTAACAGTTTAGGGGTACACTCCATCATGGTGGTTAGAGCAGTTGCTGACTAGCAGTAGAAGTGTGAAGTGGCTGATCATATCACATCAGCAGTTAGCAAACAGAAAAGTGAGGCCAGAACCTGGGGAGAGCTCTAATTCTGCAGCCCTGCCCAGAAGACCCTATATATCAGCTAGGTTCTATGTCCAGAGGACTACACAATATCCCCAAATAGTTTCCACCAGGCAGGGAGCCAATTATTCAAACACATGAGCCTGTGGGGGCCATTTTACATCCAAACTCTAACATCAAAGCCCAGGTAAGGATCTTCGTGAAAAGATCAGGGGTCACAGTGTCCAATATACACACAGGCTTGAGGAAGTGTTTGCTCCTGCTGAGTGTCTGGGTTCACAGAGCACTGCAAAGAAGAAGCTTGTAGGTTGTATCTCAATAGTGGGAGACAGATATCTCTACACTGAGCACAGCTCTGGGCCTCTACTCATAGGAACATGATCCAAATGTGACAGTTTTGTTGAATGCTTATGTTACAGAATAAAGCTCAAGAGTATTTATAGGAATAAAGATTAAGCACTCAGTAAAACTGTTAATGCTTGGCATTCTAGTAAAAATAATCAGATATGAAAGCAAGTGGGAAAATCTGACCTGAAATGAAAACTCAATCAAACCCAGGAGAGATTGATTGACAGAGAGCTGAAAGTAGCAGTCAAGACTAAGGGCACAGTTATCGTATACATGCCATGCGAGTAAAAATTTCAGTAGAGGAGTTGGAGTGCCACGTATGCAACACTTGGGAGGTAGAGACAGTAGGATGAGAAGTTCAAGGCTCGCCAGGGCTACCTGATATCCTGTCTCAAAAAACAAGCAAAAGCTAAAAAAAAAAAAAAAAAACCATAGTAAAATTAAGCAACGACAGGAAGAACACGAAAAGAATCAAAATACCCCATGGATGAAAACTGTAGTGTTTGAGTTAGAGATTATGCTAAATGGCTTAACAGCCAACCCGATCTTGCCAAAGAGAACATTTATACATGAAAATATGCCAGGAGAAACTTTGACGGCACAACACAGACGGCTTTCAAGTGTTTTAGTGAGTTGTGGGATAATAATCTGGGGTCCTCAAGGGAGAGGGCAAGGAGATGTGGGAAACAAATAAATATTTGAAGAAATAATGTCTGAAATTATTTTCAGTAACATGGAAATATATATATACTGAGATCCCCAAATCTCAATGAAACTCAACCACATGAATTATGAAGAATTTGACAACTGGGATCAGCATTATCAAATTGCTTAAATGTAAAACTTGTTTTATAATTTTTTTAATTGAAAAGGAAAAATCTTAAAAGCAATGGGGGGAAATCATATATACAAAGTAAGGCAAATATGAATTCTAGCAGATTTCTTATGACAAACAATGTGAGAAGATAAAATAATACCTTTATAGAGCTGAAAGAAAGAAAATTGTCAGTCTGGAGTTCTATACAACAAAAACATCTTTCACAAGCAATGTGAAATAAAGATAGTCTCACAAATACAAAAGTGGAATGAATTCAGGAAAAGCAGACAGAAGCAAGTGATACTAGATAGGATATGGATTTTCACAAAGGAAAGCACAGGAAATGGTGAGGAAATATTTTCTGATTTTAAGGTAATATTTCAGCATTTATTTTTTAGAAATTTTTATATTTAAAATTTTTATTTTTGCGTGCATGTGTGTGTGTGTGTGTGTGTGTATACCAGGGTGTCTTGCCTAACATTTCAGAATTTAAACAAAAAATTGTAAAGTGGCATTTTCACCTAGGTGAAAGTGAAATGCATGACAATAGACAAAACTTGGGAAGAGAAAAATGGAAAAATCTTATGTGTAAAGCATATAATACTATTTGAAGGAAAATTGTGACACATTAAAAATATAGGCCCATGGAGATTGCTTGGTCAGTAAAATCCTTGCTGTGCTAGAATGGAACCAAAAATTGGTAGCAGAGGCCAGTAAGCTAGAAAAAGGTTATAAGGGAGGGAGGAAAGGGCAGGACTTAAGGGGATGGTATTGTATATATATGAAGTAGAAGAACAGATTACAGGCAGGGGAAAGGCCTAAGTAAGGTCATGGGAAGAGAATGTGTAAAAGAAGGGCAGGGGGAGGGTCAATCAAAATTCAAGATATTCTGAATAAGACTCATGTAAACCTACTTTTTTGAATAATGGCACATCCAGAAGCTATAGATTGTTACTAGAACATTTTCAGTGCCAGGGTTGGGATATCTTCCAGTGAGATGTTGGCCAGGGAGGTCCCTGTTGTCTCCAGAACATTACAAGCTATTGCCAAGGCCCTTGGTTTCGCTTGAGAAACAGATGGTAAGACCCTACTGCTGAAGACCTCACTTGCCTGAGCCACATGGTCACTGAGAAATCAAGCTGGTGCTGAGCAGAAAACCTTCTCCCTATAGACCAGCCAACTGAAAGCTGGAAAAAGCTACACTGCATGCAGCTATATGGGAGACAGAAATCATCAGTGGTGAATACAGTGGACACTGGGAACCTCGAGTTTGGCCAGACAGGCCAAATGACCAAACGGGTGCAATAGTGGCATGTCTGCTCTGGGGGAAACCACCTGCTCTCTAATTGCACTGAAATCCTGCTCTATGGGAGGGAATACATGCCTGGGATTGAAAAACCTAATCAAAAGACTATGGCAGGGGAGATCATGAGCCTTAGGGGTATAAAGCCTGCTCTTGTTTTGTTAAATGTATATATTATTCACACAAAACTGCCCTGAAAGCACTACACTTAATGTTCATATTCATATATTAATGCTACTCTCACTTCTGGTTAGAGAAGCTTCTCTTTTCAGATGGTGATGACCACTGGGATGACCCAAAAGACAATATAGTGCTGAGAAGAAGTGATGGAGGAGTGTCCAGCACTGAAACATTTCTATAACACCCTCCAAGGCTCAGGGTCCATTGTGGAAGAGGATGCGGAAAGATTGTAAGAGCCAAAGGAAGGGTACGACTCCTTACAATGTAACTGTCCAGACAGAAGTTGGCCTCAAGATCCATGACCTCTCAGTGCCTAGAAGTACCTTCACAAGACCCTCATAATAGGAGAAAAAGATGATGACATCAAATTAAAAGAGAAACTAATGGAGAGGGAGGGGATATGATGAGGAGTGGAGTTGTGAAGGGGAATGGGGGAGGGAAGGGAAATATCATGGTTTATTTTTCTGTAAGTATAGAAGTTGTCAATAAAAAAAAAAAAAAAAAAAAGAATGAGGACCTGAATTCAGATTCCCAGTATCCACATAAATGACGGGAGGGTATGGCATAGGATTTCTAAGGCAAGCTGTCTAGCTAGAGTTGATGAATTGGTGGGCTATGGTTCAAATGAGAGATTCTGTCTCAAGAAATAAAATGAGGTAATCCAGGAGGATTGCTGTGAGTTCAAGGCCAGCCTGGGACTACAGTTAAACTTTACCTTGAAAAACAAAAACAACAAAAGACAAAAAAGATGATGCCTGATTGAGGAAAACATGTGATGTCAAGTTCTGGCCTCCACATATAAGTGCACACATATGTGCATGTGTATGCTTGCCCACACAAACACACCCTGTACATACAAACATGCTTTTAATCATGCAAACACACCATAAGCACACATGAAACAATCAAAGGGCAAGATGTGTATACTATAAACCCTAAACAAACTACTCAAATAACAAAGGGTTATGACTAGTCAGCAAAGGAGATAAAACAGAATTTAAAAATTTGATGTATACAAATGAAGGCTGGGAAAAAAAAGAGCAGGGAAAAGGGAGCATAGGACAGAATATAAATTGCAAATGGTAGACTTCAACTTGACTGTGTTGCTAATCACACTAAATGAACATGGCCCAAACTTTCTAGTTAAAATTAGAACTTGTAAGTTGGATATATTGCCTGCAGGAAACATAAAGAAGTTAAATGATAGAGAACATACACCGTGCCAACACCAGTCAAGAGAAAATGGGAATGGCTATATTAATATCAAAATACAGTTTAGAGCAAAGAAAATTCTCTGAAAAAAAATTTAAATTTTTGTATTTTACTTTAGAGAGATTGAGACACAGAGAGACAGAGGGCGAGAGGGCGAGAGGGCGAGAGGGCGAGGGGGGGGGAGAGAATTGGTGCACCAGTACCTCAGCCACTGCAATTGAACTCTGGAGGTTTGTGCCACCTAGTGGGCATCTGCAACAATGCACTTGCCTCACCTTTGTGCCTGGCTAAAGTGGCATCTGGAGAATAGAACATGGGTCCTTAGGCTTTACATGCAAGTGCCTTAACTGTTAAGCCATCTCTCCAGCCCCAAATTTTTTAAATAAATAAATAAATATATATATATATATGTATATGTTTATTTATTTATATTATTCTGATTTTACATTCATAGTATTGGTTCCATTGTCCTCTTCCCTGTCCTCCCTCTTCCAAAGGGATCCTCATCAATGGGGAATGTGCATCATGCGTTGTGGGGGTAGTCAAGAGTTCTGGGGGGTAGGCCCCAGTGTCTGTGCATAATGCCCCAACTTTTGACTCTAACAATCTTTCCGCCCCCTCTTCCACGAATTTCCCTGAGCCACATTGGGGTCATTTTAGTTCTGCTTCAGTGATGAGGTTTTGGGAGCCTCTGTGTATCTGGATATTTGGCTTAGTTGGAGTTGGATGTTCTCTGTGTTTATCTCCTTCAGCCTTTTTCTGGTGTCATGATCACCATGAACACTGTATTCTTGCCCTTCCCCTGCATTGTTCTTTGGTTTCAGCTGGGGCCCTGGTGAGGTATGATTAGCTGATCCTCCTTCAGTTTCATTGTCCATCTGAAAAAAGATAAGCAAATTCTCCAACAGAGAGAGAAGTTAGTACTAGATAGAAGGGATAACCATATATGTTTTGGAGGGAATTTTATATGCGTCGGCTCTCTTCTAGCCCACATTTGGTGGTATCTTGATCTTGGAGACTGATCTCATTTTTTGTACCTGGTTTTGACTTATTTCCCAGTTCCAGCAATGAGTTCCATTCCATTGAGTGGATTTATTAGCCAAATCAAGAGCAGTTGGTTACCCACCATGGCTGTTTGCCACTACTGCACTCATTTGAGCATTACGTCAGGTTGTTTCCTGCTGGGTATCTTAGACTGCAAGTTGTTTGGACTGATGTCAGACCTTTTCCCCCAGTTGCTCGTGTAGCACCCTCTGGTACTAGACTAGCTAACTGTCTGGGGACTGACCCTTTTCCAGATTCTGGCCAGGTCTCTCCGTGTTTGGTCTCACACACATATGCTGTCTTTGACAGTAGGGTCTTACCATTAACCTTTGGTGGGTCATCAAGAACTCTGACAGAAGTCTGTCTTTTTTGGGAAACCTTGTAGGTATCTCGGATCAACAGCTCATTGTGGAAGTTAACCCTGTGCTGGCACTGGGAGTTATAAGTCTGCACCTAGGAAGGTGAGGTGGGAAAAGATAGATAATATAAAAGAGAAAGTGAGTATAGAGAGAAGGGGGGGAGAGAGAGAGAGAAAGGGAGAGAGAGAAGAGAAAGAGAAGCAGGAAAAGATTATGGTTGGTCTTCATGATGTTCTCTCCAGTTCCCTGTGGTTCGGGTGTTCCCTCTGCAGGCCTGCTGAAGGATCAATGTTTTAGCCTATTGTTCAGAGTAAAGGGTTTTATAGTATCTTTTCCTTTTGGGTTCCAATTTGTATCCCCCCCACCCTTGTCTTCCCTGCCACCCTCTCATTCCCTTCCACCCTTACCCTCCCTCCATCCCACCCTCCCTCTTGTCTGGTCCTCAGAGTGTTTATTAGGTTTGGCCGCATGTCAGGTGGATTCAGGTTAGGAGTGACATATAAACGAGACCATGCGACGATTATCTTTTTGTGATTGGGTGAGCTCACTGAGGATGATCTGTTCCATGTTTGACCATTTTTTTTCAAATTTCCTTATTTCATCTTTCCTTACTGCTATGTAGAATGCCATAGTATAGATATACTACGTCTTTGTTATCCATTCATCTAGTGATGGACACCTGGGTTGATTCCAGCTCTTTGCTATTATGAATTTAGCAGCTATGAACATAGTTGAGCAAATGTCTCTGATCTGAGGCTTGGAGCCTTTAGGGTAAATGCCCAGTAAGGGAACAACTGGATCCATTGGTAGGTCTATGGTCATCCTTTTCAGGAGTCTCCATATAGCTTTCCATAATGGTTGAATCATTTTACATTCCCACCAGCTGTGAAAACTTGTTCCTATTTCTCCACAGCCTCACCAGCATTTGTTTTTTTTTTTTTTTTTTTTTTTTTAATGTTAGCCATCCTTACTGGGGTAAGGTGGAATCTCATAGTTGTTTTAATTTGCATTTCCCTGATGATTAGGGACGTTGAACATTTTCTTAAATGTGTATTTGCTATTTGTATTTCTTCCTCTTAGAACTCCCTGTGTAGTTCTTTGCCCCACTTTGTGAGTGGGTTGTTTGGTGATTTATTGTTTAGGTTTTGGAGTTCTTTGTAGATTCTAGAAATTAGGCCTCTGTCAGTTGTATAGCTGGTGAATATTTTCTTCCATTCTGTGGGTAATCTGCTGGCTTTGATTTTAGTATATTTGTCAGTGAAAAAGCTTTTCAGCTTCATGAGATCCCAATGGTTGAGTGCTTGTTTAATTTCCTGAGCTGCTGGGGTTTTGTTCAGGAAATCTTTTCCCACTCCTATGTTGCGGAAGTTTCCTCCTATTTTTTCTTCCAGTAGTAGCAGAGTTTCTGGTTTTATATTAAGGTCTTTGATCCATTTGGACTTGATTTTTGTGCATGGAGAGATGTGTGGGTCGAGTTTCATTTTTCTACATATGGTTGTCCAGTTTGTCCAGCACCATTTGTTGAAGATGCTGTCTTTTCTCCATTCTGCATTGGTAGGGCCTTTGTCAAATATCAAGTAGCTGGAGTTACTTGACCCAAAGCCTGTGTCTTCTATTCTGTTCCATTGGTCTATATTCCTGTTTTTATGCCAGTATCATGCTGTTTTTATTACAATGGCTTTGTAGTATACCTTTAGATCAGGTGTGGTGATGCCTCCAGAGGTGTTTATTTTGCTGAGGATGAGCTTTGATATTCGAGGCCTTCTGCCTTTCCATATGAATTTTGAGATAGTTTTTTCTAGCTCATTGAAGAAGGAAGTTGGGATTTTTATCGGCATTGCATTGAATCTATAAAGTGCTTTTGGTAAAATTGCCATTTTCACAATGTTAATTCTACCAATCCAGGAGCATGGGAGGTCTTTCCATTTTCATAGGACCTCCTCAATTTCTTTCTTGAGTGTTTTTATGTTTTCATTGTATAGGTCTTTCATTCCTTAGTTAATGTTATTCCAAGGTATTTTATTTTCTTTGTTGCAATTGAAAATGGGACGATGTTAGTTATTTCTTTTTCTGTCTCTTTGTCCTTTGCATACAGAAAGGCTACAGATTTCTGTGCATTGATTTTATATCCTGCTACTTTTTCAGCCCCAAATTTTTAAATTTTATTGTGTGTGTTCACGTATGTGTGAGTGTATGTGTGTCACGACGTGCATGTAGAGGTCAGAGGACAACTTTCAGGTCACTTCACACCTTCCACTTTGTTTGGAGGCATGGTCTCTCATTGTTTATCACTCCATTTGCAAGCTTTCAAAAAGTCCTCCTGTCTTCACCTCCCTTCTCTCCTGAGGTGCTCTGGGATTACAGAAGTCTGCCACTGCTTTGGGCTTTTTTACAAAGGTTCTGTGGACCTGAACTCAGGGACTCAGAATTGTGTGTTCAGTGCCTTATCCACCGAGCCATCTCCCCAGATCCAAAAGTTAACAGAAAATTTCATAATGAAAAGTAGACTGCTTCATTAGGGACATACTGATACTAAATGGTTATAAATGTCAAATGACACAAATACCACCAGAAAACCCAAGGTTCCTATAAAGAGAAGTTAAAAAAATCCACAGTGAGGGTCATATAGTTGAGTAACCTTCTGCTAACAGTTGATCATAGAAGTAGACACATGTTACATTTACCAAAGCATATTTCTGGCCCATCAAAAGTGCTCAAAAAAATTGAGGGCTGAAGAGATGGCTTAGCGGTTAAGGCACCTGCCTCCTAAGCCTAAGAACACTGGTTCCAATCTCCAGCGGTTCCAATCTCCAGGTCCCACATTTAGCCAGATGCAAAGTGATGCAAGGGCGCAATGCTGCACTTGACCACAACGGGGCACATGCATCTGGATTTCATTAGCAGCAGCTGAGAGGCTGCTGGCGTGCCCATCTCTATCTGTCTTCCTCTTCCTCTCTCTCTGTCTCTCTGTGTCTCTCCCCCCCCCAAAAAAAAAATTGAAAGAATTCAAGTGAACACAAAGAATATTCTTTGTCCAAAATGGAATTAAGTTAGAAAACAATGATAGAAGAATACTTGGCAAATCACCAAATACTTAAGAGTTCTATAATCCACAGACACCATGAGTCACAAAAAGATCAAAATGGAAATCATAAAATTATCCAATGAATGAACGAGTAAATATCACATGTCAAACTTTGTGTGACAGCATTAAACAGTCCTTAGGGACAAATTTGTACCACTTAGTGCATGTATTAGGAAAGAAGAAATGTCTCAAGTCAGCAACCTCAGCTTTTACTTTAGAAAAGTAGACTATTAAAGAGCATATACAATTCAAAGTGACAAGAGGGACCACTCTGGATCCGAGCAGACATCAAGAACTAAGTACAAAAACACACCAAAAGAGAGAGAGAGAGATTGAGAGAGAGAGAGAGAGAGAGCGCAGAATTGAGTTCTTTGACAGACTAAATCAATCTTCAGCTAGCTTGTTCAGGAAAATATAGAAAAACACCTAATACCAGTATCAGAAATGAGAGGAATGAGAGGTGTCAATGCAGACTCTACAGATATTCAAGAAATTAGAAGTTTTATGAACAAGTTTATCTCAATTCAACAGCCTAATTGATACAAATAAATTTCTTGAAGGCACTAAGCTGGCAAAGCCCACTCAGGGAGAGCTAGACAACCCAAGTGGCTTTATGTGTACTATAGAAATTGATTGCTAATTTTGTGAACAAGGTCTGGGGGGGGGTAGAGTGAAGATGACTGGACCCCTAAATGTGAAAAGCACAGGAAAGTTTGCACTTAGTAGAAATCAAAGATGATCTGATTTCTTCTCTCTTGCCTAGTTCCCCAGAGCTGTTTTTCCACAAACAACCAGGACCCCTCCTGGGAAGGAGGTCTTTTATAGGATTTAAACATTGTGGTTGGTCAAGTTCAGCCCCCAGAACTTGATGCCAGGGCTAGCCTCTTCCTGAGAGAGTCCCTAGCCCTAACCGACCAGCTGACCCTCTGGTTCACCATAGCTGGAAGACAGCCCACCTCCACTAAAAGGTTATAAATCCCTTTGCAAGGGGAGGACAGGCTCTCTCTGATCACTTGGGAACTTCCAGCTATGGTGAGTTTTGCCTAAACCCTAGCCCAAGCCCAGCTGAGAGGGCCCCCTAGCCCTTACTCTCCACATGGGTTCTTTATCCCCTCCAGCTCCCCACATGGCAGGAGCTCCTTGAACTTTCTTTTCTCTTTTCTTTCCATGGTTTTCCCAGGCCCTCCACATGGGATCTCTAGTCACATGGGTGCCTTACCTTGGCTCTGTACTTCCTTCAATAAATATAATAATTTATTAATTATCCTCCTGTCTTCTTTTGTATACAATACTTTGATTAAAACTAGAAACGAGGGCTGGAGAGATAGCTTAGGGGTTAAGGTGCCTGCCTCCTAAGCTTAAGAACACTGGTTCCAATCTCCAGCAGTTCCAATCTCCAGGTCCCACGTTTAGCCAGATGCAAAGTGACGCAAGGGCGCAATGGCGCACTTGACCACAAGGGGGCACACACATCTGGATTTCATTCGCAGCAGCTGAGACACTGCTGGCACGCCCATCTCTGTCTTCCTTTCCCTCTCTCTCTCTGTGTCTCTCTCCAAAAACAAAACAAAACAAAACAAAACAAAACAAAAAACTAGAAATGAACGTAGGGTTTGGGATTCAAGGACTTTCCTGGACCCTTAGCACCTGTTACAGTCATAACATAGCCTCAGACTTGTGATCCTCTTGCCTCAGACTCCAACAGCTAGGATGACAGGCATGTCCCATCATGCATAGCTGAGACACTGAGTTTGTAGTGACAATTCTTCTTACAGAGAAAACTCTAGGTCCAGGTTGTTTTACTCATGAATTCCACATTGAAAAACCTAATAAAGGCAACACAACTCAAACTTTCCCAGAAAATGGAAAATGAAGGCATGCTTTCCAGTGAGGCTAGCATCCTCCTGAGAGATAAACCAAACAAAAACATCATAAGAAAAGCTAACCACAGGGGGCTGAAGTGGGGTTCAGTGGTGAAAGGTGCTTGTTAGCAAAACCTGATGACTCAGGTTCAGTTCCTTAGTCACCACATAAAGCCAGATGCACAAAGTGGTGCATGCATCTGGAGTTTGTTTGCAGTGACATGAGGCCCTGCCATCCTTGCAAATAAGTAAAAAATTTTACAAAAAAGAAATAAAGAAAGAAAGAAAGAAGGAAAGAAAAAAAGAAAGAAAGAAAGGAAGGAAGGAAGGAAATGTAACCACAGAATAAGGCCATGTGAACAAAGAAGTAAACATTTTAAACAAATTTCATCAGATCGAATCTGACAATACCCGAGGTGAATAACACACCCAGACGATTATCTAGGATTGATCGAACACTAGAAAACTTTGGCAAATGTTTTACCATGGAACCATGCCCCTGGTTCCTGGATCCAGTAATTCTAATACTGAGAACCCATCCTAAGGAAGAAGAATCCAGCACGCAGGTCCTTTTGCTCGTTAACTCTGTCTCTTTGGCTTGGAGTGGACTGGACTTGCTTCTGCATTCCTTCGTCATGTGCTCTGTGCAAGGCTCTGGAGTGGGGCAGGCTGCAGTGTGAGGCTCTCAGAGGAGATGGGCTGGTATGGGCCATAGACAGTGTTACCTGTAGGGACAGGGCTAGTCAGGGTTTGCTAGAGCAACAGAACCACAGAAGGTATACATAATTTCTAAAAGGAATGTACTAGATTGGTTTACCCAGTCAGGGCCTGAATATTCCTGCCATGGCTGCCCTCAGGTTGGAGGTTCATTAGACCAAGGGCTGTTCAGCCTGAGATGCTACAGCCTTAGATAAAGGACCGGTACTGCAGTCCTGGGCCTGGAAGCTTCCTGAAGAGTTGAGGTGTGAGGCTTTATTCCCAGGCTGAAGAAGCTGGAGTCTGATGTATGAGGGCATTGGAATACCAAACCACATCCCTGACTCTGAGGAAGACTCTAGCTTGGGTAGGGGGCTTTTCTCTTCTAGAAGTTCCAGCCTGTTGGATTCTGCTGCCTTCATTCAAGATGGGTCTTCCCCCTCAGTTCACTGACCACATACAAGGTCTCTGGAAGCACCTGGAAGTCCACTTCACTGACTGCCCTGCTCTCAGGCTCTCCATAGGGTCAAGCTGGCCATCACGATCGGGAACCATCCCAGTAGCTATGGGAAGAGCAGCCTTCAGAAAACCCATTTTTTCCATGAGAGCGAGGCTGGCTCTGGAGTCTAAAAACATATGACACAGTCTCTGTGGTTAACAAGTGACACCAGGATGAAGGTAAAGTTCAGTGGTCTCAGGCTGGCCTAGTACATGTGAGGCTCTGGGCCTGGGCTTGGTCACCCAGACATCCAGTAAATACCTCATCTCCCAGGGGCTCATCCTTTCCGAGGGAAAAAAATAAAATAAAACCAAACTTTTAAATCAGAGGGAAGAAAAGGAGCCTACCATTCCTTAGCGTCCTGATGACACAATTGTTCCCATGGTGACCGGAATACCAAAGTGGCCTAAATTAGGAGAATGAAGACCCCAACAAGGTGGAGAAGTCTCTGTGTGTGGACACCACTCCAGATGTCAGGGAATTACCATATGTCTATAACCTGGCCCTGAAGACTGGAGGGTTTCTGTTTACTGGGAAAAACAGCCCTGCACGGGTCCTAAGCTCAGCTTTCATAGGACCATGACATTGGGGATGAAACACTGCATCCAGGACTCATCTCCCCACCTTCTAGACATCCTTTCCCACCTGGCTTTTTAATGGTGGCGACTCCAGAGGACATCTACATTCGATGTTCAGGGGAAAAATATGCCAGCCACTTTTAGTCAAGATCAATGCATTATACTTTGGAGGGGAGTCTGAAAACGTGAATATTTTTTATGTTCTTTGGTGAGTAAAAAGATAACATTTGCTGATGGCTCCTTGTGCAATTCAAAAGGAAAATTATTAGATGCATGGAGGCAAGTATGGACTTGTGATGACAGTTTCCAAGGAGGCATAGGGTGTATCAAATGTATATTACCAGGGATGTTCTGTTTGTTTTCAGGATCTAGTGTGCACTAGGTTTGGGGGAGGTGATTGTATGCGTGTCTGTGTTTCCATGGAAGAAGAAAATGGAATGTTATTGACATTTTTATCTGCAAAAATGGATTGAAAAGTGTGATCCATCCCAAGGTACTGGTTGGCAGAATCTTCCAAAAAACACATCCAGAAAGAGAAATTATGGCCTTGGTGATGGTCCTGGTTTCTGTTTCTAGATAAGGGCGGTTTTTGAGAGGACTGGATGGAGATGGAGGGTCCTCCAGACTCGACGGTGAGGGGGTGGTCCCATAACAGTGAATGGGTGTTGCTCTGCATTTGTTACCTCATCAGAGAAAGCTAATCTACTTCCTAAATCCATGAGTGACAGGATTATGGTATAAGTGTCCCCGAACTGTTTTCATCTCAACTGCTTTCCTCTCAAGCGGTTAGAAGGGACTTTGCCAAGAAACACAATAAAGAAAAAATCCAAGTCTGCCTTGTGCTAATGGCCGAGGTTTCACACATGCATAACTAGGACGGCCTCTGGTGGAGCTCTGGAGATGGAGGAAGCATCTTAGAGGATGGTGACACCACTGATCACAGAGGTCCATGTGTCCTTCTCTGCCTAGGACGGAGCTGTCATATAGGTGAGTTTTCTACTCCAGGCAGGAATGAAAAATTCATCCAGAGGGCAGAGGTTTTGAAAAATGCATGCACAGGAGTGCTGGGTCCCCATACTATTCCCTCTCAAAAGTTCCAATGCTTTCAAAATTTTTTGCATATATAAACACACACACACACACACACACACACACACACATATATATACACACATGGTTTTTTTTTGTTTTGGTTTTTGAGGTAGGGTTTTACTCTAGCTCAGGCTGACCTGGAATTCACTATGTAGTCTCAGGGTGGCCTTGAACTGTTTAAGATCCTCCTCCTACCTCTGCCTCCTGAGTGCTGGGATTAAAGGCGTGGGCCACCATACCCAGCATATATATACATATATGAGTGTGTGATATGCATGTGCGTATACCTGTTTATATGGATGTAGGCATAGGTGAGTGTGCAGGTGTGCATGCGTGTGTGTGCCCATGGTTATGGAGGCCAGAGGTCAATGTTGGGGGTCTTCTTCCATGGCACTCCACCTCATTTTATTTACTTATTGGTGTGTATTTATATGTGTGAGTACGTGTGTGTGTGTGTGTACATCAGGGCACAACTTTCTGGTGCCAGTCCTCACTTCCCACCTTGTTTGATTCTTGTTGTTCACCCTCGCAATTGCCAGGATAGCTGGTGTTAGAGCTCCCTACTGTCTCCCGCTCTCCCTTCCCATCTGGCCAAAACTCAGCAGGAGATCTAGCCAACCTGGCTACCTCCCTGAGCACCATTCTACACCTCCACAAGGTCTACTTCCAGGGGGTAAGACACCACACCCCAAAGGCAAGGACATAAAAGCCCAGATGCCTTTCTCTGTGCCTCTCTTTCTCTGACCCTCTTTCCTGAAGTAAGGTTCATGTTTTTCTAGATCTTACTGTGTCACTTTCTGTGTATCTTTCATTGTCTCTGTCTCTCCCCATACACACACCTCTCTCTGTCTCATTGTCTCCTTCCCCTTCTCTCTTTCCTGGTGTCTAGGCTCACACCCATCTCCCCTGCCCTGCTAATCAACTGCTGCATGCTCTCTCTTCGGCGCTGGCAGTGCCACAATCCACTGCCTATCCCTGGTTCCTTGCCCTTCCCCCTCCTAAACCACCCTGCAGCAGTGATCTGCATCAGCTTTGACCACTTCAGTGACAGAGTGACAGATCAGTGTATGCCTATGTCCCCTCTCCCTCTTCCCCACCTTTCTGCTCTGAGCCAATAATAATAATAATCTGCAACCTCTGTATTCAAACCTTCTGACAGCTGGTTTGTGAATTTTTTGGGAAATTCTTCTGTCTCTGCCTCCCTTTCTTGCTATAGGTGTGCTGGGATTACAGAAGTTCACTACAGCTTCCAGCTATTTATTTAGGGTCAGGATATGCCACAATCCACTGCCTATCCCTGGTTCCTTGCCCTTCCCCTCCTAAACCACCCTGCAGCAGTGATCTGCATCAGCTTTGACCACTTCAGTGACAGAGTGACAGATCAGTGTATGCCTATGTCCCCTCTCCCTCTTCCCCACCTTTCTGCTCTGAGCCAATAATAATAATAATCTGCAACCTCTGTATTCAAACCTTCTGACAGCTGGTTTGTGAATTTTTTGGGAAATTCTTCTGTCTCTGCCTCCCTTTCTTGCTATAGGTGTGCTGGGATTACAGAAGTTCACTACAGCTTCCAGCTATTTATTTAGGGTCAGGATATGTGAACTCAAGTATACTGAGGCATCTTACTCAGCCTTCCACCTCATTTTTTTTTTTTTTTTGAGTCAGAGTCTCTCTCTCTTATTTTTTTTTTTTTTTATTTTTTTGGTTTTTCGAGGTAGGGTTTCACTCTGGTCTAGGCTGACCTGGAATTCACTATGTAGTCTCAGGGTGGCCTTGAACTCACGGCGATCCTCCTACCTCTGCCTCCCAAGCGCTGGGATTAAAGGTGTGCGCCACCACGCCCGGCTCTCTCTTTCTCTCTCTCTCTCTTTTTTTAATAAAAAATACTTTCTTTTAAAAATATTTTCTTCATTTATTAGAGAGAAAGAGAGCGAGAGAGAGAGAAAGAGAGAGAGAGAGAGAAAGCAGACACAGAGAGAGGCAGATAGAGAGAGACTAGGCACACAGGGCCTCCAGCCGCTATAAATGAACTCCAGATGTTTGCACCAACTTGTGCATCTGGCTTACGTGGGTCCTGGGGAATCCAACCTAGGTCCTTTGGCTTTGTAGGCAAACTCTTTAAATGCTGACCCATCTCTCCAGCCTAAGACAGAGTCTCTTGATGAACCTGGAGCTCACTGTTTCAGCTAGACTAGCTAGCTAGTAAGCCCTAGGGATCCTCCTGACTCCACCTTCCCCAGAACTGGGATTACAGGCATGCACAATCATGTCTGGCATTTTGTCTGAGTGGTCGGGACAACTCAGGGCCTCATATTTGCATGGCAAGAACTTTACCTGTTGATCCATGTCCCTAACCCAGACACTTTCTTGCCATCCCTTTCTCATGTTTACAGGTGACCCTGGCCGTAGTGCCACAGGCACCAGTGTTTCATTGTGAACAAACACATTCTCATCCCTGTGTTTTTGGGGTATGCTTTCTATCGTCTTGGTGGTATGTGTGTGTTTCCAGCCAAGAATGTCAGACCTTGCAGTGACAAATGCGTTCCACAGATATGTTCTGTCCAGGGGTAGTTGAGGGTCAAAGAAGTGAATGGGAAACATATATTCACATTCAAACCACACATTCTTCCCCTGGACCCTATAGACTTATGATTATCTCACAGCGAAATTGCACTGAGTCCAACTTCACAGGTCCCCATAGTCTTAACCAACTTTAATACCATTCAAAGGTCCAAAGTCTCATCTGAGATTTAAGACTGTCTCTTAACTGAGAGCCTTGTAAATTCAAAACACAAGTTACATAATGGCACAGAGTAAGCATTTCAATTGCAAAAAGACATAACAAGGAGACTGGACCAATGCAAAATCAGTAATCAGCAGGTTAATATCAAATTTCTGCAATGCCAAGTCCAATATCTATAACCAGTGATGAAGTCTGGATTTCCAATTCCTCCTCTTCAGCTGCGCTGCTCACAGACCTGGGAAAATTTCACCCTGAGCCTGCAACTCTCCAAGGCAGCCATGACACAATCCTGGTATATCCAAAACATCTTTAGGTCTACCCTGCAAACCATGGTTCATCCGTGGTTACTAAGGACTCGAAAGGGGGAGGCAGGGATCGAAGAGCACAGGGGATTTTTAGAGCAGCAGGCTGTTCTGTGTAGTGCCACTGTAGTGGATACCCGTCATGTGTCTGTCTACATCTACAGAACCCTTTGAGTCAACACCAACGTGAACTCTGGCCTTGGGTAGCAATGACATGTTAGTGTGGGTTTATTGTGTGCCACTCTGGTGGGGATCTCAATGGCAGGGGACACTGTGCCTATGGTTAGTTGTATATCTACACTCTCTACACTTTCTGTCCACTTCTGCATGAACCTAAAACATCAATTCAATAGGAGGCTTATCCACACCATAGTTCAAACAAAATGTGTTCAACAACCGAACATTTTCTTCTTCTTCTTCTTCTTCTTCTTCTTCTTCTTCTTCTTCTTCTTCCTCTTCCTCTTCCTCTTCCTCTTCCTCTTCCTCTTCCTCTTCCTCTTCCTCTTCCTCTTCCTCTTCCTCTTCCTCTTCCTCTTCCTCTTCCTCTTCTCCTCCTCCTCCTCCTCCTCCTCCTCCTCCTCCTTCTTTTTTTGTTTTTTTGAGGTAGGGTCTCACTCTAGCCCAGGCTGACCTGGAATTCACTATGTAGTCTCAGGGTGGCCTTGAACTCATGATGATCCACCTACCTTTGCCTCCCTGTGCTGGGATTAAAGGCGTGTGCCACCACGCCCGGCCCGAACATTTTTTTGATACACCCATCATAAAATTTTCTTGCCCCAAGTCATTATTTCTAAAGACTCCGAAAGGACAAAAGAGCACTCATGCAAACTTCTGTGCTATCTGACGGATGAGCACATACTGAGTTTTATCCCGGGTCTTCAATATTCGCCATGAGTAGGAAGAGAAAAGATTTCCTTTTCCTTCACACCCAGGGATGCGAGCAGCCCGTGGAAGATGCTCAAGGAGACATGAAAGTGAGGGAGGGGAATAGGGGTGTCCTTGATTCAAGGAACAAATAGTACAAAGAATAATAGAAGGAAGATAGAAGACTGGAGAGAAAAATTCTACCTGACATAGAAGCCAGAGCCCATTTTCCCTGTGCTGAGGTCATTCTCCGACTTTTCACACCACTTAGATCCAAACCCCAAATCCTCAACAGTACCAAATGGCTATTGTGAGTTGATTCTACACTTCCTTTCCAACTTCATTCCCCACCACTCCTGACCACTGCTCTGGCTTTGCTTCTTCTGGACCTTTGTACTCCCTCTTTTATCTGCCTGGAGGAGCTCTTCTTGTAACTTCCTGTAACTTTGTTCTATTATTTTGGTCCAATGAGACATCCCCAACATCACTTCTCCCCCCTCTAATCTAATATTTCTTCATAGCACTGACCACTGCCTGCTTCTTATTACATTTTGCTATTTTCAACTAGTCTATGTTTGTCTGATTTGTTCCACTTTTTGCTTGAGCTCTGGAAAACAAATGCTTTCTATCACTGGGCTCCATGACCCTCTTCTTAAAATCTGCAACCATGCCTGACACACAGCATCAACTCAATAAATATTTATTGATTGAATTCTTTGCAACCAATTTCTATATGTCAACTTGTCCATCACATTAAATTCATTGTTTGACTTCCTAACACCAAAAAGAAATCTCAGTAACTACAACCCCTCCCTCCCAACCTGGAGCAGCTCACACATCTCCAATGGCCGAGGCCCAGGTGACCAAGAATGCAACCTGCCTCATTTATTCCAGATCAAACTCAAACATTCACAACATACAGAATATCACACGCTTCCCTCATGGAACAGAGACATACTTTTCAAGAGGATTAGCTTATAAGAGTCAGATAATCCTCCTGGGTTGGATAAATAGATCTTATAGAAATTCCTGGGGCACGTTCTACATAAAGGCCTCTTACTAAAATTAAATTGGCAACAAAATGAGCTTTTCCTTGGAGTAAATTAAAGTTGGTTTTCCTTAACAAGCTGTTTTAAACTATCACAATCTGATCAACAGAGCGTCCCCCCCAGGAACGTAGATGTCTCAAACCCCTCATGCAGAACTGAGTGCCCCTACCCCAGGGAGAGCAAAGGGAGGGAGAAGAGAGAGAGGAATAGGAGAGGAAAGGGAGGAGGGGGCTTGCTGCTGTGGAAGGGACACTAGCTAGGTTTGCAAAGGAAGGCAGGTTTGTAAACATTTGCAAGCTTGTAGGGTCCTAGGACTGGGGAAATGGCTCAGTGGGTAAGGATGCGTGTTACTGAGCTGGGCTCCACATGGCTGAAACCCCGGTGCTGGTGCTGGCGCTGAGAGGGGTAGAGACAGGAAGATGGTTGAGGCTCCTTCGTCATCCAGTTTAGCTGAAAAAAGTAGCTCCAGGTTCAGCGAGAGATTCTGTCTAGAAAAAAAAAAAAAAAAATAAGAGGGCTGGAGAGAAGGCTTAGTGGTTAAGTGCTTGCCTTTGAAGCCTAAGGACACCGGTTCGAGACTCAATTCCCCAGGGCCCACATAAACCAGATGCACAAGCTGGTACATGCATCTGGAGTTCATTTGCAGTGGCTGGAAGCCCTGCTGTGCCTATTCTGTCGGTCTCTCTGCCTCTTTTCTCTGTCTGTTGCTCTCAAATAAAGAAATAAAAATAAACAAAAATTTAAAAACATAAGGTAGAAGAGTGATAGAGGAGGACAACTGACATCCTTCTCCGGCCTCTGCACGTGTGCACACAGAGCGCGTGCATCTGTACACACAGATGCATACACCAGACACATACACTCCCACCAGCCAAGTGAAAGAAATAAACATAAGAAATTGCAATGACTTAGGGAAACTCCTCCACAGAGTTGGTACCTATGACAATTTGAAATGCAAAGGAACCTGAATGGATTAAAAATATTCTTCCTTCAGCTGCCTGCCCCACTCCCACTAAACCCCAGCTGACATTTTGATTATGTCACAGCATCATGGTGGCTGTCAATAGCTGCCTCGGGGGCAGTGACCTCACCATGGGCCCATCCTCAGAGTACACACAACGCAGAAGTTTGCTTGTTGCCTACAAAACTGTTGGCCCCAGTGATGTGAGTCTAAGTCCTCCGCCTCTCCCTCCTGTGCAGAACCATGTCTGCTCGGGACCGAATCACACTGCTGTGCAAATATTTTACTTTCATATATCATCTGTAGCAAGTGTAATGCTGAGATTTAAAGGTAAATAGCTAGAGAAATTGCAGTGGCGTTATCGGATTGACAATCCTATCATCGCAAATCAAATTTTACCATGTACAGCCCAAAAGCAAATAATGGTTTCAGTCACAACCCATCTTGCAGGCTCTTTCAGACTGTATATAGACAAGGCTGTGATTTTGGTCAACAAGTAATCAAACACAAACATTTCATAAGGGTTATTCTCAGCTAAGGGATTGGGCACTTTGTCTTAGAATCACATGTTTTGTTCTCTCTAGAAGATGTCAGAAATTAACATTCTAGATGTGGCTGAGAAAAGGGAGGGGGTTACATAAATTGGCATAGTAGAGCACAGTTAGCCCCTGTAGGCAGCAGGCTTCACTTGTCACTTGTCATGTCTCTGTACGTGTCTCCACTGAGGTGCTGGGGCCTGAGGCTGCCTCTCCTCCTGGGATGCTGAGCAGGGGTGCAGGTATGTCACCCAGGTGGGAAGGAGCACACAACACAAAGGGCAACAGGGCGACAGGCTTAGGGTCCTTGTGGACTGTCAGCTCAATCTGGCATCTGTGGTAGAAATCCCCAGGGACTCAGAGGAGACAGTGTCAGAGTGGGGAACACATGGGTGATCCGAGTAGCAGGCACACGAGCAGGGAGGCGACCTGGAAGCTGGTTGAAGGAGTCAGTGGCTTTACTGTTCACACTCAGCTCAGGACAATCACTATGTCCATGAGAATGTGATGTGCTGGGTGGCTCTGGTCTAGGTCAGGTGCCTTATACAGAGCCAAGGACAACATGCTGGAAGCTTGTGACTGAAAGTAGAGGGCAGTGCTTATAAGGCAAAGTCAGGGTATGTGCAGCTGAAGAATGACCAAAGGAACCCGGGCAGCAAGGAAACAGATCTCCACTGGGGGTAAGCCAGCTGGTTCAAGGTCATGTAGACAGCAAAGACAGAGCAAGATTTGATCTATGGTCTGGGGGCTTCCATACCCATTTTTCTCTTTAGAGCTGGTTCCAGTGCCGTCTCTCATCCCACCTGGTGGTAGATGTGTCAAGAAGAGTCAGAACACATGTGTGTTGATTTTCTGGTGCTGTGGCTGACGTCAGAAGTGCAAGAGCAGCGAGGTTTCTGATGTCCCTCGCATCACTTTCTATACTTGAGCGCAGACAAGTTAGACTTGCTATTTCTCCAACTGAAACATGAGTTCAGGAAGTTGCAGGTCCTCCAACCTAAAGAGGGATTTGTACAGCTCTTGGCATTTCTAAAAATAAATAAATAAATAAAAGTAGAGGAAAAAGAGAAACAGCTATTCAGCATTCCATTCCAACTCACTCCATTTTACTCCACTCCACTCCACTCCATTTCATTCCACTCCATTTCATTCCACCCCAATGCCACTTCACCTTATCTCACCCCACCCTACCCCACTCCCTCACACCACATCCCACCCACTCCATCCCACTCCATTCTGCTCCAGTCTACTCCTCCCTCCCCACCCCACTGCATTTCACCCCACTTCACTCCCCCTCATCCCACCCCACCCCACCATACTCCACTTTACCCCATTCTACCCCCACCCACTCCATTCTGCTCCGATCTGCTCTACCATACCCTACTCCACCTCACCCCACCCCACTCCACCCCACCCATCCCACTCCATCCCACTCCACCCCTCCCCACCCTTATCCACTCTATTTTGCTTGGATCCACTCTACCCCACTCCACTCCATTCCATTCCATTCCACTTTATATCACTGCACTCCATTCCATCCCACTGCACTTAACTCCAGTCGAGTCCACTCCCCCTTCCTGCATTCTATCCCACTGCACTCCAATCCCCTTTATCCCATTCCAATCCATTCTATTCCATTGCACTGTGCTTCACTGCATTCCATTCCACTGAACCACACACCACCTTACCCCACCCATACCATTCTGTTCTGATGGCACCTGCTTGACTCCTGGGCAGAGTGGAGGGTCCACTGTGATGCAGACACAACTTCGTCCATCTAGTACAGTGGGCGTGTTATTGGGTAAAAGTTTTCTCTTTTGTTCTTGTCTTCTTTCTTTTAAAAAAATATTAAATTGAGGGAGAAAGAGGGAAAGAGAGTGATGAGGGAGAGGGGAGAGAGAGAACGAGAGAGAGAGAGAGAGAAAATATGACCCCAGGGTCTCTTGCCACTGCAAAAAAACTCCAGATGTGTGCATCACTTTATTCCATAAAGACTGGGGAATTGCACCTAGACATCAGGCTTTGAAAGCAAGTACCCAGCTCTTGTCTTCCTAAAGAAAAGAATTCAGCTGAAAGACACAGATTAAGCAGATGTTTATTTAGCAAAGCAAAGAGCAGAGAGAGAGAGAGAGAGAGAGAGAGAGAGAGAGAGGGAGAGAGGAGCGATTGGAGTGGGATGACTTGGAGTGGGGATAGGAACCCACTGGATTCTATATTCTGGGTTTTAAAAAAGTTTCTTGTGCTTTGCTCTCTTGTGATATTATTGATAAATTTCTCCCCTTGGTAGGAGGATCGCCATGAGTTTGAGGCCACCCTGAGACTACAGAGTGAATTCCAGGTCAGCCTGGGCTAGAGTGAAACCCTACCTGAAAAAACAAAACAAAACAAAAAAATTCTCCCCTTGGGTACCACCTTCATTTCATCTCACTCTACTGTTCATGCTCGGGGTAAAGATGTGCCTGGGCTTTTTCTGTCCCTGCTTATCAGGGTGCTGATTGGCAGTCCTGTATCGTCCTTGAGAAAATGCCCTGGTTCCTTAATTTCTGAAATAGTGGGAAGAACCTAGCTGCAGTTTCAGAGATGTCCAGCCACACATGCGTGCTGGTTACATTGGGAGACACGGCTGCCACGGTACAGCTGCAGTTTCTCTGGTTACCTAATGTCTTACCGCTGTTAGGATGTTCCTAGCCACAAAAAGGGGCGTATCTCCACAGCACCCTCCGCCCACCAGTTCATGTCTGCTAGCTACGGACTCGTATTGGGGACACGCACTAAGGAGACATTTACATCTCCACTCAGAGCAGAACATGAGTCTTGGTGCAAGGTGGTCTGTCTCCCACCATTAATGGGGAAAATTCTAGATTCCTTTGCCAGTTTTTTTTTCTTTTTCTTTCTTTTAAATTTTATTTGGTTATTTGAGAGAGCAAAAGTGAGAGAGAGAGAGAGAGAGAGAGAGAGAGAGAAAGAGAGAAGAGAATGGGGCATACCAGGGCCTCCAGCCACTGCAAACGAACTCCAGATGCATGCTCCCCCTTGTGCATCTGGCTTAGGTGGGTCCTGGGGAATCGAACTGAGGTCCTTTGGCTTTGCAGGCAGATGCCTTAACTCCAACCACAGTTTTTTTTTTTTTTTTTCCCAAAATAGGTACTCACTCTAGCCTAGGCTGTCCTGGAATTCACTATGGAGTTTCAGGGTGGCCTTGAACTCATGGTGATCCTCCTATCTCTGCCTCCTGAGTGCTGGGATTAAAGGCGTGCGCCAACCATGCCCAGCTCATTTTCCAGTTTCCATTGAAACTAGCACGTGGCATATTCACTTAGGCTTATAAGTCTGCCTCTGTCATCCTAGATGTTGTGCCTTGTGGGTCAAGCAAAGCAGAGACCACAGAATTCTCAGTGGCATGGAGGGAAAGGAAGAATGATGCAGGCTCTCATTGTGTGGGCACAGTCATGCTAATGGCAGCCATGGGTGCTTGTGCTAGGGTGAGGTTGGTGGCACACATGGAACATTGAGTCTAACTGCTTTAGTTCTTTGAAATAAGGCAATGTTTCTGGCCAGCAATCGCAAGGTGAACTGTCTCAAAGAGTGACACATTTTTTAAATTCCTTTGTTCTTTCTTTCCTTCCTCTCTTCTCTCCTCTCCCTTTCCTTCTCCTCTATTCCCTCGCTCCATCTCTCCTTCCTTCCCTCCTTCCCCTTGTGGTATTGGGAATGAACACAGGGTCTGGTGCATCCTAGGCAAGCACTCTACCACTGAACCACATCCTCAGCCAACATTTTCTCTTTTTTTTTAAATGAATTTTAAAAAACATTTTAAAATTTATTTATTTATTTGAGAGAGAAAGAGGCAGAGAGAAAGAGAGAGAATGGGAATGCCAGGGCCTCCAGCCACTGCAAACAAACTCCAGATGCATGCACCCCTTGTGCATCTGGCTTACGTGGGGCCTGGAGAGTAGAACCAGGATCCTTTGGCTTTGCAGGCAAATGCCTTAACTGCTAAGCCATCTCTCCAGCCCCAACATTTTATTTTATTTTTTAAAATATTTTATTTATGAGAGAGAGAGAGAGAGAGAGAGAGAGAGAGAGAGAGAGAGAATATGAACATGCCATGACCTCTAGCTGCTGCAAACGAACTCCACACACATGTGCCACGTTGTGCATCTGGCATTTGGTCCTGGGGAATCAAACCTGGGTCCTTTGGCTTTGCAAGCAAGTTCCTTAACTGCTAAGCCATTCTCCAACCCAGCATTTTCTTTTTTATTAGTAGCATTGTTGAAGTATAATTGACACACCTGTGCATTTGCACATATTTATTTATATTATTAAATTATGAGCTTTACTGTAAGAACAAATTGTATTACTTGCACATACTTAAAGTATACACTGTGACAGTTGAAAATACACACACACCCATACACGTGTCTTCATAGTCTCTGCATTCCCTCCCACCCACCCACAATGTTCCCAGTCCTGATGTACTGTCTAATAGATTAGTTATATTTTCTTTCTTTTGTAAAAATATATTTTATTAATTATTTGAGAGAAAGAGGGAGAGGGAGGGAGAGAGAGAGAGAGAAAGAGAAATGGGCGTGTCAGGGCCAGCAGCCACTGCAAACGAACTCCAGATGCATGAGCTCCCTTGTTCATCTGGCTTACGTGGGGCCTGGAGAGTTGAACCAGGATCCTTTGGCTTTGCAACCCAATACCTTAACCACTAAGCCATCTCTCCAGCCCCCGTTGTATTTCCTTAACTTATAAATTTAACCATATAGTGAAGTGAAGTGAATGTTTGTGTCCCCACAGGATTGGGATGACAAGTGTGTGTGTGTGTGTGTGTGTGTGTGTGTGTGTGTGATCATGCCAGCTGTTGACATGGGTGCCAGGGAATCAAAGTCAGGGCAAATCAGGCCTTTCCAGGACTTTGTGCTTGTACAGCAAGCACTCTTACCCACTAAGCCATCTCACTAGCTCCTCAAAGCTCATCTTCATCAGGCAGCAGAAGTCTTCTATTTATTTGACACAGCAGTGTTTGAAAACAAAATGACACCTGTTCATCCCAGGTGTGCATGGGGGGAACATCCTCCCACTTCCATCTCTCTCTCCCAGAGGCTGGCTTCAGTCACATCCATTGCCTGGCTGGTTCTGACGTCAGATATTCAGTGCCTTGAACTGGAAGTGTGAAGACGCAACTTGAGTTTTGGAGTTATAAAAATTCAAACATTGAATTTGAAGTTGACAATTATTACCACATCATGGGTGTTCAATGTCTTCATTGAATCCATAGTAAGATGAATCCATGCTCCCAGAAATAAGCTGAAACAAATGAGTCCTTCCCCCAGTGTAGAAGTTACATTTCCACTTTTCAGAAACGAGTTTGCACAAAAGCATCTTTTTGCTGGACTGTGTTATAAAGCTTCAAACAATGAGGCCCAGTGGACAATCATATATTCAAGTATACTTGCTAAAAAATCCCAAAGAGGTATTTTTAAAATTTTTGTTTTGATTTTCTTTTTATTCATTTCCTTATTACAGACAGAGAGAGCGAGTGAGAATGGGCACGCCAGGGCCTCTAGCCACTGCAATCGAACTCCAGACGCATGTACCACCATGTGCATCTGTCTTATGTGAGACCTGAAGATTTGAACTGGGGTCCTTCGGCTTTGCAGGCATGCACCTTAACTGCTAAGCCATCTCTCCAGCCCACAAAGAGGTATTTTTTTAAAAAAGCATTTCTAGATAATGAAATAATCTTTGCTTTTTTTTTTTTTAACATACAGAGAAATACTGGAGTTGTTGCCCATTTACACTAAAAAATGAATAAATAGGGCTAAAGAGATGTTTTAGTAGTTAAGGCACTTAACAGCAAAGCCAAAGGACCCAGGTTCAGTTCCTCAGTGCCCACATAAAGCCAGATGCACAAGGTGGTGCATATGTCTGGAGTTTGTTTGCAGTGGCTAGAGACCCTGGCACACCCATTCTTTCTCTCTTTATCTGCTTCTCTCTCACTCTCTCTCAAATAAATAAAATAGTAAAAAAATGAATAAATAATGGCTGTAAAAAATTCAATGGTCGTGAAGGCAGAAAGTGGCCTTATAAAATAAATGCCAGTTCAAATGATTGCCCTTCTGACCATGGATCCTGACCTTTCCCATGGGAGATTAAGTCATACGAAGAACAAACAGCCCAGAACTGAGAATGTCTGAAACCTGCCAGTGACTCCATCTATCAGTGGCCTCCTTGTCTCCTTGCCCTTGACTTCTTAGTTCTAACTTGGAATGAGAAAGGAAGGAGGCAAGGGGCCTAATAAGGAGCAAATGTCACACCCTCAATATTTGCTATAGTAGAAACACTGTACATTTCGGTTGAAGGAACTGCCCCCTCCCCACTTTATGTGGAACAGCCGAATCTCTTCCAGTGTTTCGAAGAAGCCAGAGCTTCCTAAATAAGATTTTAAAGTGACTTCTTAGTACGCGGTTCAGGAGTTTGGGATAGGGTCATATTTTGAACATATGTATAAAGCAGCATTCCATAATTGATTTATTAACATATGAGGTCATGTTTATGATTTCTTTCTGAAATATTTAAAAGCAAAGTATAACTGCATAATCCTATAAAATCTATTCATCACAAACCTGCTTCAAAAGTTCATAAAAAGCACAAAAAGAGCCAGCATATTGTATTTAGTTACGGTCGGAGCTTGTGCTCCACAGGATAAATGAATACGATTTGTATTTGCTGGGGCTCAGGCTGTATTTTATTCACAGTGTGTTACATCTCAGGAGAGAGCTTGCTAAATAAGTCCAAATGGCAGAGATTCAGAAATTCAGAAAAAAATGCAAACATCACATTTCTTTTTTTTCATGGTGGACAAGACAGGAATGATTAAGAAATCCTTTAGAAAATATTACATTTTCAAATGTTTTCAAAAGACCATGGAATTCCTGAGAGCTCAGTCTCTCCCCATCCCATTCATCTTCCTGCCCTGTCATTGCATGAGATCTTTAAGAATATAATGCGCCATACTTTGCTCTGCTAAGCCCTTTTAATTTAGGTTTCATGGATCCTTTAGTCTCATCCATTACTTGTCATCGTCCTCTGCTGATCCCACCAGTTACCAGAGAAAACAAAGACTCCATGTTGGCTCAAACATAGGGATGGGTGACTCCTTTGTGGTGCAGTATCTGTGTTTTCAGAAACTCCTTCCTCCAAAATTACTTCCAAAAAAAAAAAATGTTTGTGGCAGTATCTCACTTCTGGGTTGTAGACATGGCTCAGAGGTTAACAGAAGGCTTGAGACTGCTGGAGTTCAACTCCCCAGGGCCCACAGAAACAGCTGGGTGTGGACATGCAAATCTTAACCCTTGTCCTGTGGGGAGCAGAAAGCAGATAATCACTTGGGCTCATGAAAAAAATTGCAGCTTCACATTCATAGAGAGACTTTGTCTCATAGAAATATGCAGATGAGCTGTAGAGAAAGGGAACCCAATGTCCTCTGTCCCCCACATGTCTGCTAACACATCTGTAGATAACATACACATACCACCACCGCCACCACCGCCACTCGTACTAAACACACACAAAAACCTCCTTTTTTTGTTAAAGGTCACTGGAAGAGGTGATCTGTTGAATCAAATTCATTTCAAGTAGTAAGTGATTTCTTTTCTTTACTTTTTTCCAAGGTGGGGTTACACTCTAGCCCAAGCTGACATGACAGTCACTCTGTAGTCTCAGGCTGGCCTCAAACTCACAGAGATCATCCTATCTCTGCCTCTGTCACAGTGCTGGGATTAAAGGCATGCGCCACCACACCTGGTTTGTAAGTGGTTTTTCATTGGATCTCTTTCTGAGAAAAGTCTTTCCTAGAGGTTGGCAGAGACCAGGTGTTTCTAAGAGCTTGTAGAAGGAGGAAAAGAAAAGAAATGCTGTTGGGAAAGGGTGAAGAATCAAGAAAGGAGACAAATTCAGTTTTCCCCAAGAAGGCACCTCAGCTTTGCTGAGATCTGCAGGTTGCAGGGACAGTGCAGTCACACACAGACCCTAATCAACCCGGTTGCAATCTGAAGAGACTGCTGCTTCATTTTTATAGATATGGGAAGTGAGTCATTATTTTATGACATGTATAAAGTCATGGATTTTACACAAACATACTTTTGGCCAAGATTTTGTTTAACTCTTTTTATGTCAGAACTGGCATGATGTAATAGATGTTATGACAAGCTTCTGAAGAGACACTTACAGAAGTAATCAAGAGATGGCTGGTCAGGGATGGGGAAATGGCTCAGCAGTTAAAGTGCCTGCTTACAAAACTTACCAACCCTGAATGGGATTTTCCAGTACCCGTGTAAAGCCATATTCACAAAGTGGCACATGCATCTAAAGTATGTGTAAAATGACAAGATGCCCTGGCATGTCCATTCTCTCTCCCTCTTCCTCTCTCTCTCTCTATCCTCCAAATAAATAAATAAATAAATAAATAAATAAATAAATAAATAAATATTTAAAATAAAAAGAGATGGCTGGCCAGCTGAGTGGGTTAGAGCATGTTGCTACTAAAATTATCAAGTGTATAGAAATGAACTTGGTAATGCTTGTAAAACTGATCAATAGTCACATGATCATAACTAAAGTGCATTTCTACCAGGGTAAAGTTCATTTCTATATGAACTGATGAAATCATTGACATCACCATCAGTTTCCTGCAATTTACAAAGTCAAAAAACCACTCAAAAACAATGAAAGAAAGTATAGATCCCCATAGAGCATCTGTGTAGAACAGGATTTTCTCAATCTGATTTTGAGCCAGGTAGATAACTTCTTTGTATGGAGGGCTCCAGACTGGGCTAAATCATCAGAGATGGCAGTTTGAGTGACATCCAGCACTCCCCTGATGGGACAGTGGTAAACCCTGCCTATTTCTGAGTCTTGTATAGTGTTTCTGGGATTCAGGAAAGTTCAACATCTTAGCTAGGATTGTGCCCCTAGGAGGCAGTGTAATAGATTTCAAACAATTTCTGACACCAGAGCACATACACTTCATTCTACCTCTGTGAAAATAGAATAGGTGACACATAGTTCCTTATACGGAGCGTCTTAATAATCCAAATAATGTGAAGGCACTTCTGATTCCCAAGGTCTAGAAAACAATGCCTTCACTCAACTCCCTCAGAGAGGTAGAAGGTGAGGATTTCATCCTACAAGAAACAGTAGAACTTCCCTACAGGGGAGAGGCACTAGGCCTTTGCATAAATCACTATAGTCTTTCCACATTTGTTTTGTACTTCTCTAATCCTTTACTCTGATTAGCACAACAGAGTCCCAGAGGTGAGAAAAAGCCAATGCTGTCATTCATTACATTTTTTTCCTATGTGTAGAGTAAGTGTGGTATGGAGTGTGATGTACTGTGTGTGTGTGGTGTACACATGTGTGTGTGTGCAAATGTGTGTACTCTTGTGCAAAGACCAGAGGAAATGTTTGAGTTCCCTCTTCTATTGTCCGTCCACATATTTCTTTGAGATAAGGGTCTCTTCCTCAGCCTGGAGTTGTCACTTCTGCTCAGAGTACCCCACTGATTCTCTAGTCTCTGCCCCACCACAGGACTGGGGGTTATAGATGCTTATGGCAACA
Source organism: Orientallactaga sibirica (assembly GCA_036365145.1). Classification (NCBI taxonomy): domain Eukaryota; kingdom Metazoa; phylum Chordata; class Mammalia; order Rodentia; family Dipodidae; genus Orientallactaga; species Orientallactaga sibirica. The sequence goes on along the minus strand of JAEOAD010000001.1, from coordinate 110,921,508 downwards.
CCCAGCTCTTTACATTGTGCTGGGGAATCAAACTGGGGCAGTCTCAGATCCTCATGTTAAAATCACAAGTGTTCTTACCCTCTGAGCCATCTCCCCAGCCCCATTTTGGTAATTTTGACTCTAACACACAAATAGAAAACTTTTCCTTTCAGATGAGAAGTCCGGTGGTGACACGTTTGCAGGTCTGCCACGGAAAGATTCCCATATGGAAGCAGCGATGTGCCAGGAGCAATGAGCACCCAGTGCTTGGTTTCTAACCAACACCACAGTGACACAAAGCAGGGCTTGGCAGACATGTCCGGGGCTAGAGGCAGAGTGAAGAGATGCTCACAGATCAGAGCAAACAGGTCAGAAAGATGCAGGAGCCAGTTTGAGAAGTTCCCATGGCCCAGTTTGGGATAACTTGAACAGCAGAAAGAATAATGACAGTTATAAGAACAGCACAGAGAATGCCTGAGTCCATGGTCCAAATAACAGAAGGACCCATAAAACCTGGAGGTGCTGGCAGGAGGGAAAGAAAAGGAAGATATATATATATAAATTTTTATTATTATTTATTTACTTGAGAGAGAGAGAGAGGGCACGAGAGAAATAGGTAGAGAGAGAGAGAGAGAGAGAGAGAGAGAGAGAGAGAGAGAATGGGCACGCCAGGGCCTCCAGCCATTGCAAATGAACTCCATATGCATGTGCCCCCTTGTGCATATGGCTTATGTGGTCCTGGGGAATTGAACCCGGGTCCTTTGGCTTTGCAGGCAAATGCCTTAACCGCTAAGCAATCTCCCCAGCCCAGAAGATATATATACATGTTTTTTTAAGTTAAAGAATGCCAACCAATAAACGTGGAAGGAAAGCTAGAATGATAAGATGGTGTTGACAGCTTGCATGATTTAACTATAATCACCTCTGTACCTATCTATACGTGGAAGATTGGGACTTTAGTTTAGAGGAGGTGAGGCCCTGGGTTTAAGCCTTAGCTCCACAAAAGCAAACCAACCAACCTATACATATATTTAGATTTCATACAAGAATTTTTAGACTCTCTTGCCAAAGTAAGTTTGGAAACTATCATGATACAACTTAATTTTACATATCCATTACATCTGCCTAGGTCTTTGTGTCTCAGTGTAAGAAATGTGACTATAATTTTGCCAATGTTTAAAGTACATTTGATGCTTCAAAGAACGTCCTTATCAATAATCTTCTTTTTGCTATTTGGGGCTGGAGAGATGGCTTAGTGGTTAAGGTGCTTGCCTGTAAAGCCTAAGGACCCAAGTTCGATTACCCAGTACCCATGTAAAACCAGATGTTTTAGGTGGCGCATACATCTGGAGTTAATTTGCAGTGGCTGGAGGCCCTGGTGCGCCCATTCTCTCTCTCACTCCATCTGACTGTTTCTCTCTTTCACTCTCTCAAATAAATAAATAAATAAAATATTTAAAAAATAATAATCTTATTTTACTATTTCCTTTAGATAAATGTTGAAAAAATACAATGTCTAATTTAAAGAATCGTCTGAATATATATTTTTCAGATTTGGCACATATTTTCCAGAAAACACACCCCAATCTCTCCCTTTGGCACTGAAGCTGCATGATTCTGTGATCTACTAAGAGTAGCCACAATGCCAATTTCCATTGTCTGGCAACTTCACCAGGCCGCACGCTTCATAGACGTGTCTCCCATAGTCCTCCCAGCAACCTTGCAATGCTCCTACTATTTTCCCATCCAAACAAGGGACCCGTGGCTCCAAGAGGCCCAGTTGTCCAGAATTACAGCAGGGAACAAGGCGTGCTGGAATGCGAAGTCGTTTCTCTCTGTCTCCAGAGCCCGTTCTCTTTCCACATGGCCAAGCTGCCTCCCACACGCGGCTGGAAACCAGGTCTCATTTCCTGTGACTTGAAGTGTCTCCACGTTTAATTTTCACAAACGACAACCTGCTCCTTCCTCAGGGGAGGGAGTAACCTGCTCTCTCTCATCCTGTTTGGATCTCATTTCCCCTAAAGTTGGCTGAGTCTACTGCTGCCTCTCTACTCCCACATCTCGTATAGGGGCCTGTAACCAGGATACACATGTATATGTCCTCCCTCCATGTGAACACACACGTGTTCACCCGTGCATCAGGTTCCATCTCCTCATTCCATAATCTCCATCTCAGGAAGATCCTGGTCTGTGGAAGCATCGCTATGTTTGTGTATGTGCTCAGCCTGATAACGTATTATTTTATTTTTCTTCTTATTTTATCTGTTTGGGAGAGATAGACAGAGAGGAGAGAGAGAGAGAGAGAGAGAATGAGAAGGAATGGGCGTGCCAGACCTTCAGCCATTATAAAATGAACTCTAAAAGAATACGCCACCTTGTGCATCTGGCTTATGTGGGTCCTAGGGAATCAAACCTGGATCCTTTGGCTTCTTTGGCAAATGCCTTAATCACTAAGCCATCTATCCAACCCTAATAATATAATATTTTAATACCTCTGTATCAATGTTAGGAACACATAAGCCCATGTCATGTTAAATTCTTTGCAGTTCTTTTATGCTCCCAGCCATTATCCCACTGAGGGGATGTACAGAGGAATATGCTGAAGACATACGTAGATTCTTCTTTTTCTTTTGCATGGTTAGGTTACCAATTTAATGCACAGTTGTGTCAGCTTGTTGCCATGTGTACACAAGTTTTGGATCTTCTCCAGCCTTCCTTATTATTATTATTATTTTTTGAGGTAGGGTCTCACTCTAGCTGATGCTGACCTGGACCTCACTATGTAGTCTCAGGGTGGCCTCGAACTCATGGTGATCCTGCTATCTCTGCCTCCCGAGTGCTGGGATTAAAGGCATGTACCACCACGCCCGGCTAAACCTTCCTTATTTAAAATTTTTTAATATATATTTATTTGCAAGCAGAGATTGGGAGAGAGATACAGAGAAGAGAGACAGACAGAAAGAATGGATGCCAGGGCCTCTAGCTGTTGCAAACAAACTCCAGAAGCATGTACCACTTTGTGCATCTAGCTTTATGTGGGTACAGGGGAATCAAACCTGAGTCCTTAGACTTTGTAGGCAAATCCCTTAAACCACTGAGCCATCTCTCAAGTCCCCAATAAAACATCTATAATGTTTACATATGCATACTCTTACTTTTTCACCTTGCATTTTTTCACTAAGCAATATGTAATAAAATGATCATATCATCATCTTCCTTCTGTAATTTTTCTGACTCTGTGCATTTCCCTATGTGGCTATATCATAATTAAGTCAACCATTCCCTATGTATGTTTGGATTACTCCCAATCATTCAAACATCAAGGAATACATTTCTTCACAATTGTTGTGTTCATAGTAAATTTCTACAAGTTGGGTTTCTGGGCCAGCAGTCAAATGTGCTTTGGAGACACCATCCGAGAAATGTGAAGGAGTGTATTTCCTCTAGCTTCAAGGGTCCATGCGCACATGCTTGACACTTTGCTTATCAGGTTCATTAGGCACTGGACGTCTGTGTACTTAGAACTTGCATTCTCCATGTAATAAGTGAAAGAGGAAACATCTTCTTTTTAACCAACAGAGACAAGCAGTAGAAATCATTCTCTCTAGCAAGGGGTTAACAGAGGAGTCCAGGAGGAGGGAAAAATGGGTGATCAGGGATGACTTTCATGGAGTTCCCCAGCCAGCTGTATGAGAGTTTGAAGGGAGGAGCATCGTGTCACCAGAGTTGAAATTCTTGCAAAGGACCAGAGCGCTAAAGAGCAGAGTTAGAAGGGACCCGAGGAAGCACCATGGGAGGGGTATTCAGTTAACCAGGAGAAGAAAGAGCCAACGGTCATAGTGCCTGCCTGCCAAGAGAGTTCAAGTTGTATATGAGTTTTGTGCCCTGGACATAAAGAATTGGATGCAGCCCAACACTGGAAGCGAGCTGTGTTCTCCGAACTCAGGGGTGGGAAGAGAAACTCAGCCATCTCAGGGAGTTTTATGGATAAGCCCCAAGAGCATTCAAAAATGCATTGTAGAGAATGAAACACAACATATAAGGATTTAGAGAGAGTTCTGACACGGACCATGAAATCCGGCTCCAGGAAACATCCCTGAGTTAAGAGTGTTGCTGTAAGTAAGAAAGAACCAGTTCCACTTATCCATTGCTGGAGATGAGCTCACAGAAAAGTTAGTATTTGGTTTGCATTCGTATGATTGCTGTCTGGCACACTCCTCTCCCACCTTCTCTGTAGCCACTTCTTCTAACCCTGGGATGCAGAGATAACTCGGAGGAAGGTGTACTGACTGCAGACTGAGAAGCTGGGCCCCTTACTCACAGCCTGAAATGAGATCCATGTAATACCTTTCACCTTAAGGTCCCGGCATCTATCCATCAAAACAAGGAGGTTCTGCAAACTGGCAAGTTCAAAGATCTCATTAAATAGAAGGAGGCAGTGGGAGAAGACCCAGTGGAACCTAAGCTAGCACCCTACAGAAACACCTACTGGTCCATGTTTTATTATTAGCATTATTCATAGCAGCCAAGTTACAGAATGAATCTTAGTGTCCTATCAACTGAGGAATGAGTAAAGAAAATGTGATTTATGGACACAGTGGAGTTTTATTTAGCTATAAAGAAGAATGAAATTATATCATTTGCGGAAAATGGGTGGAATGAGAAATGAGCACATTAAATGAAACAAGCCAGATCTAGAAAGACAAATATTTCATGTTTTCTTGCATATGTGGAACCCATGTTACACACACACACACACACACACACACACACACGCACACACAGAGCATGAAAATAGGGGGCTCTTTGGGAAGAGAAAGTGAGAAGGAAGGGGGCACAGGAGAGGGTAATGGGGACTGAAATGCTCAAAGGACAGAAGGACATATTTGAACACAAATGTCACTAGGAGACCCGTAACACTGTACAATGAATGTGCACTAATAACATTGTTTAAAAATAGGATAAATATGAGGAGGTGAGATAGGAAGCCTTGTTGGTTCAGATAACTCTGAAAAAAAAAAAAAAGAGAGATAATCCAGTATGTATCCAGGTAGACAAGAGGACGAGAGCAGGTGACTTCTGGTTCTGAGTACTTGAGTGTGGGAAGTACTCGGCCGATGGGAAAGAAACAGCATGAGTTAAGACATCAAGAAATGACTGCATTCGGGGCTGGAGAGATGACTTCTCGGTTAAGGTGCTTGCCTGTAAAGCCAAAGGACCCAGGCTTGACTGTTTGCCAAGGACCCATGTAAGCCAGATGTACAAGGTGGTACACATGTTGGAATTTGTTTGCAGTATCTGGATGTCCTGGCATGCATATTCTTTCCCTTTCTCTCTCTCTCTCTCTGCCTCTTTTCCTCTTTCCCTAACATAAATAAATAAATAAATAAATTTTCTTAAAAAGAAATGACTACATTTGCCTAGACACTTGTTCCTTGCTTTGTGACTCTGGGCAACTGACTGTCTTGGGAGTCAATGAAGGAGCTTCAGGTCCCTCACTGGTATGGGAAAAGATGATCAGTCTTGTGAAATTGTTGGGCCAACAATGTGAGAGGCACCCATAAACAACAGGACACAGTGCAGCACCCATGAGATGGGACTCAGCATGGTGGTCACCACTAGTAAGTGCCTGGGGGCCACTGTCAGAAGGGAGGATGGGTATACAGCATCTTTGGAAAAATAACCACCAAAAGTCTACAAGAGATTTTGCTCTTTGACTTAGTCAGTCTATTTCTCAGCATGTACCTGGAGGTAACAGTGGTGGGAAAAAACTGCCCACTGTGGCATGAGTAAATACTTTTATGGCATGTATATGTGTAAGTGCTATACGCATGTGCGTATCAATGATTGTATGTGTGTGCGCCCATGGGGGTGGGTGCACATGCATGTGTGTATGCGTGTGGAGGCCAGAGGTTGCTATTTGGTCAACATCAGTCACTCTGCATCTTATTCTTTGAGATGGGGTTCCCTCACTGAACCCAGAGCTCTCAGATTCAGCTAGACTAGCCAGCAAGCACATTCCAGGGATTCCAGGGATTCTCCCTGTGGCTTCTCCACTGCTGGGATTATGATATGCTTGACTGTAATCTATTTTTTCCCCCATGGGTGCTGGAGACAGAAAGGACTTTACCCTTTGAGCCATCTCTCCCTATCTCTCAGAATAAATACTTTTCAAATGATTGATTTATTATTATTTGCAAGGAGAGAGAGAGAGAGAGAGAGAGAAGGAGTGCCAGGGCCTACTGTCACTGCAAATGAACTCCAGATGCATGTGCCACCTTATGTATCTGACTTTGCACAGGTGCTGAGGATTCATATCTGGGTTTGCAAGCAAGTGCCTTAACTGCTAAACCATCTCTCCAGCCCAATACTGTTTTTCTTAATTTTAATTTTTAGTTTTTAATTTATTTGAGAGAGATAGAGAAAGAGGCTGATCAAGAGAGAAAGAACGGGCATGCTAGGGTCTCCAGCCACTGTTAACAAACTCCCGAAGCATGCACCACCTTGTGCATCTGGCTTGCGTGGGTCCTGAGGAATTGAACCTGGGTCCTTTGGTTTCACAGGCAAGTGCCTTAACCACTACACAATCTCTCTAGCCCCAGCCCAATGCTCTTTAAGTCAATCATAATTCAAGTACTGTTAAATTTCTTGATCCTTGACAATGAAGCTCTAAGGAGACATTAAAAACACATTATGAAATAACAATTTTCAAACTTCTTTAGCAGGGGAAATTCAAAACACTGTAGAATGAAAAAATATGCTGAATGAATGCACACAGAATGATGGGTGTGTATATTTGATATGTATTCACATACCGATTAAATTTGGAGCATTTATCTCCTTAGTTTGGTAAATAGGAAAATTCTTAAAACTAGACAAACTAGAGGAATTTGTACTTGTGTGCTCATAGCCACATGAGATGTGCAGATAATCTCACACTGTGTCTTTTCCCCACAGATCTTCATTACAACTACTAATTAACATTGTCCTCTGTGGGGGTAAAACTTCATGTTGTCCTTCTTAAGAAATGTAACACAAATCAATCTTGCTATGGAACGCTAAACTGGCAGCCACACGACACAGACCCGTTTCCATTAGCTCTTCCAATCACTCCACCAGACAGCTTGGCTATGAGTGGACTGTCTGCCTTGTCTGTCAAGGGCATTCCTGGGATACAGAAAATTAATGGAGACGCCTAAAGAATGTTCCTGTGGCCCTTTATGTTCTAACCTCATGTCAAGGCAGACATCATGCTGCAATGCAGACGTGGCTTTGAGAAGCAGTCCTAAGCCCCATGTACCTGCCTTCCTGCTCGGAGTTAGAGGCCTCAGTACCAATACCATGTCTAGATTTTGCCTTGAGTGGCTCTATGATGAAATTCATTAGTCAACATTTAAGATTTTAGGATTATTCTCTTTAAAATTTTATTTCTTTGAGAGAGAGAGAGAGAGAAAGAAAGAAAGAGATTGGGCATACCAGGGCCTTCAACTGCTAGCAAACTTCAGATGCATGTGCCATCTTTGCATCTGGCTTGCGTGGGTCCTGGAGAATTGAACCTAGGTCCTTTGGCTTTGGAGGCAAGCACCTTAACCACTAAGACATGTCTCCAGCCCAACATTAAGATTTAAGCTACAGGAAGTGTGGCCAACCTGAAGAACTGGTATTGCATTATTTACCAGACAGTAAGAAATACAGATCTTTGGGCTGGAGAGATGACTTAGCAGTTAAGGTGTTTGCCTGCAAAGCCAAAGGACCCAGGCTCAATTACCCAGGACCCATGGAAGCCAGATGCACAAGGTGGTGCATGCATCTGGAGTTCGTTTGCAGTGGCTGGAGGCCCTGGCATACTCATTCTCTCTTTCTCATATATAAAATAAATAAAAATTAAAAAAAGAAATATGAGTCTCTCCTTGGATATCAGAGAGCTCAGAACTAGATTTACTCTCCAAGTAAAATACATGTTTCATTAATGTTTCTGTATAATGATTCCATCTCTTATATAAATTTTGGTTTTACTCAACTTAATTTAAGCTTCTTGCAATTACAAATTGTTGTCATTCAAAAACACTGAGATAGGGCTGAGGATGTGGATTGCTTGTCAAGCATGTGCAAGGCCCTGGGTTCCATCCCAGAACCTAAGAAACAAAAGACAAAAAATAACACAACAGGGCTGGAGAAATGGCTTAGTGGTTAAGGCCCTTGCCTGTGATGAAAGGACCCGGGTTTGATTCCCTAGGACGCACAGAAGCCAGATGCACAAGGGCACATGCATCTGGAGTTCATTTGCAGTGGCTAGAGGCCCTCGTGTGCTCATTCTCTCTCTCTCTCTCTCTCTCTCTGCTTGCAAATAAATAAATAAAATTTTAAAAAATTAAGAAAAACATCAAAACAACACTGAAATAAATTACTATCACAGCATATGTAGGTGGGAGTTTCATGTCTCCTAGAAGGTCAACTACATGTGACCTCTCTCTCACTGGGGATAGAACCCAGGGTCATGTGCTTACTCCCAAGCACTATATCATTGAGCTATAACCCTAGTCCCCTTGTTTCTTACTGTTAATTTTGAGGCAGGGTTCAGTAAGTTGCCAAGATTACCCTTGAACCCATGCTGTAGCTCAGGCTGGCCTTAAATTCCCAATCTTCCCATCCCAGCTTCCTGAAGTAGCTGGGATTATAGGCTTGTGCTTCTAGGGCTGATTTAGGTGTGTTGAAGACTATGTGAACTCACAGAAGATCAGCCATGCTAATAATGTAATAGGCAAAATAATAAAAGCTGCTATGGTTTGAATGATATTTTGGGGCTACACTTCAAGGAGCCAGGTGGGTGACTTCTAGAACATAAAGCCAGAGTTCACCAGTCTCTTGGAGATTCCATCAAGTTCAGCAAATTCAAGAGATCAACACTTAACGTTCTACATCATGACTTCCATCCACAGCTTTTTAAAAAAATTTTTTAATTATTTTATTTATGTTTGGAGAGAGACACAGAGAGAGAGAGAGAGACAGACAGACAGACAGAGAGGGAGAGGAAGACAGATAGAGATGGGCGCGCCAGCAGTCTCTCAGCTGCTGTGAATGATATCCAGATGTGTGCACCCCCCTTGTGGTCAAGTGCGGCATTGCACCCTTGCATCACTTTGCATCTGGCTAAACGTGGGACCTGGAGATTGGAACCACTGGAGATTGGAACCAGCGTTCTTAGGCTTAGGAGGCAGGCGCCTTAACCACTAAGCCATCTCTCCAGCCCATCATCCACAGCTTTTTGAATCCCATCTACAAGCAGCCAAAACCATTGTGTGACCTTCCTTGGGGAGATGGGAAGAAACATCTATTCACCCCAAATAGGGCACCAGCAGCAGGAAAGAAATGGATCCAACTGAAGTGGAGCTCAGTGAACCAGTGAGTTGTGTGTGGTTACTGACAGGAGTAGAGGTGAGGGATTACTTTACCAGAAAGCCCACTCCAACATTGGCGACAGCTAATGAAAGCCACATCCTCCGTGCTCTCTTGCGTAACCCACAGGCAGCTCTAGTGGAGATGCTCTTCTCCCTGGCAACTGTTGTTGCTTTCAAAGTCTTGGGCTGGCCTGGCATGGTGACCCATGCCTTTAATCCCAGCACTCAGGTGGCAGAGGTAGGAGGATCGCTGTGAGTTTGAGGTCACCCTGAGACGATATAGAGAATTCCAAGTCAGCCTGAGCTAGAGTGAGACCCTACTGTGGTAGTTTGAATATATGTCCCCCAATATATTCAGTGGTTTATTACTTATAGTTTGCATCTGCAATCACCTTGCTAGAGGCAAGGTCACTGATCTTAAAATCCATTGTAAAGATATGCAAATGTGTCTAGCAGGAGTTCCTGAAGTCTGCTGTGTGACCTTTTGGCTGTAGTTAGTGTTTTGCTCTGTTTGCTGTGGTGGCTGGTTGGCTTTCTCTCTCTCTGCTTGGCCCTAAGAAAGCAGGCTGCTTTTCCTACCTTTATGGAACTTCCCCTGGACCTGTAAGCTTCAATAAATAATATCCCTTCCTCCATAACTGTGCCTGGTCTGGAAGTTCATCTCAGCGAACCCGAAGCTATCTGCTACAGTAAAGTGGTACCGAGGAGTGTGGGGTGAGATGAACCTGACTGTGTGGATCTTCGTCTTTTGGAACCTTTGTTTTGGAGGAATGGGCATGGACTTGGTGTTTGCAACTGAAGATGCCTTCTGGAGTGGTAAGCCAAGTTTTATGGACTATTCTGATGAGAGTTTGAGAATGCTAAGTGCAGACAGTATTGAACTTCGAGGCTTGGCTTATGAGCTTTCTAAGGGGAAGGAAAGACTGCAGAGGACTTTGTTGGAACTGGGCTACTGGCATAAGGGATGGCTACGTTCCGCTATCCAGGGACAGAAAGTTTGATCAAGGTTAAATTTGTAATGGACTGATGTGCTTGGCTAAAGATATCGGACTGAGATTTTAAGATTTTAAGTTGGAAAACCTGAAGCAAGTTAAAAGCAGAGGCACTGAGGCTGGTTTAGGTTACTGGAGCTGCTATTGTCAAATTAGCAATCTTAAGGAAGGTGGAAGGAAGGTGGCCTGACTTGATTTACATTAAAACAATGGAGAGGATGCCTGAGGAAAGACTGTTAGAAATGCAAACTCTTTGGAAAGAGTTGACTGGAGAAGGAACCTGCTTTTCAAGGCTATGGTTTATTTTGTCCCTGGATTTAGAATATGGCTGTGTCCTGCACAGCTGGTATTAGTTTTGGAAGCATGAAAAATGCATGGAGTGGTCATGAGTTGCACACGGTTCCAGGAGCCGCTGCTGAGATGCGGCATGAAGCAGGGCATGAAGACCCTCAGGAATAGGCTGGAAGAGCCTTTGGAAGATGGACCGTGGTTTGCATGGAGACCTGAAGAGGTTTTGAATATACCAGGACTGTGCAAAAGGGCTACCATGGAGTGCAGTGTTGGCATGGGATGAGAGTTTTCCCTGGCGACTCTGCCCAGCTGGAGGGGCATAATTGGAAAACCTGGAGACTGGCAGTCTCTGGTTATATTGAACTTGAACTGCAGAAGTTTGATGACTGTTGATGGTGGTTGAGTTTGCATTGTTTAGTCTCTCATTGCTATTCCTTATACAGTTAAACTCTGTGCCTTTACATGTTGAAAGTATTTAACTTGTTTGATTTTACAGGACTCAGTATCTTAAGTTGATCAAGACTGTGAGAACCTTTGAAATTGGACTGAGTACAATTTACAATGTGTGATAGTTATAAATCTATTGGGGCCAGGAGCTAAATATATTGGGGCCAGGGCGGAATGTGGTAGTTTGAATATATGTCCCCCAATATATTCAGTGGTTTATTACTTATAGTTTGCATCTGCAATCACCTTGCTAGAGGCAAGGTCACTGGGGGCCCCGGTCTTAAGGTGTGGTGATGGTTTGAGAGTCCATTGTAAAGATATGCAAATGTGTCTAGCAGGAGTTCCTGAAGTCTGCTGTGTGACCTTTTGGCTGTAGTTAGTGTTTTGCTCTGTTTGCTGTGGTGGCTGGTTGGCTTTCTCTCTCTCTGCTTGGCCCTAAGAAAGCAGGCTGCTTTTCCTACCTTTATGGAACTTCCCCTGGACCTGTAAGCTTCAATAAATAATATCCCTTCCTCCATAACTGTGCCTGGTCTGGAAGTTCATCTCAGCGAACCTGAAGCTGTCTGCTACACCTACCTTGAAAAACCAATAAATAAATAGATAAAAAAAATTTTAAAATATATGGCAACTCAAAGTCTTGGGAGGAAGCATTGTGAGTCCTGCAGATTTCAGAAACTTCCCGAGCTTTATAAAGTTCATTTACTTTCTAAGCCTTCCAAGTTGCCTTGGCTTCCTGAGTGTGGCATAGTGTGTGTGTGTGTGTGTGTGTGTGTGTGTGCTTCTCTCTTTCATAAAATGGAATTCTACTTTAAAGACTGTGGGGGAAGTGATGTGTGTAGGTCTTGAACCCAGGCTGCGCCTAGAGGCAGTGCTGAGTGAGCCTGATGATGGTGGCAGGATTCCGTGGGAAAGCACCACAGGTAGCCACACGTCCAGTTGGGGTCAGACAGGGTCATTCATGAAATGACAATGGACTACAGGCACGGGACGTGATGTATGTACAGAATATACATCAGGGAGAAATCTCCCATCCCTCCACCCAGGCCTGAGGCTATAGGACAATGGACAAGAACTTTGATGCACACTGCAAACAAACAAACAAACAAAAACCAGGCAGGGTCCAGCATGCTTTTCTTCCCTTTGCGCAAGCCATGTATCACAGCCCTGATGACCTGGGCCACAGGCACCTCTGGGATTGGATGTCCTCTCATGGCACAGACTGCCTGTTGCCTGGTTCAGGCGTTTATAGCTTTTCCCCGGGTCCCATTTACAGGCAAGGCTGCTGTCTCATTTTCTCAAGCACAATGCCATTGTTTAAAGAGAGCTCATAAAAGTATCTTAGTGTTGTGCCAGGGAGATGGCTCAGTGGTTAAGAGAACTTGCTGCTTAATTAAGCAAGAAGGGCCTCTAGGATGTGGAGACTGCCAAGTCCAGTCTCCAGAACCCATGTAAGAAGCTGAGCATGACCATGCACCAGAGAATCTCTGGGGCTCTCTGACAAACAGCAGCTATGGGCTGAGGGAGAGACCCCCATCTTGAGGAAAGAAATATGCAAATGAGCAATCAGAGAATGGCAACTGATGTTCTCTGGCCCTGCACATATGTGCATGAGGCACGCACATGAGCACACACACGTGCACACAAATCACATATGCCACACATACACGCTACACTCATGCATTCACACATGTGCAAAATATACTTTACTTGTGTGCACTTTATCGGCTTATATATTTGATAAGCATGTATATAGTATGTGTGGTATACATGTGCTTATACATGCACCCCATTTGCCCAGGTGTGGAGGCTGGGGAAGATGTCTGGCATCCCCTCTTGATCTCTTCTACCTGATTTCTTTGAGACAGAGCCTCTCACTGAAGCTGGAGCAGCTTTTGGTTACCCTGGGTGACCAGGGAGCCCCAGCGATCATTCTAGTTCTGTACCCACAGAGGTTACAAGCATGCACAACCAGGTCTGGCTTTTCCCATGGGTGCTGGGGATTGAACTTAGGTTCTCGTGCTTACCCACTGAACCATCTCCCCAGACCCCATCTTTATGCATTATATATTAGTACATAAACCTTTCCCCCAGTTCCTTCACCACTGTCTCTTTACATGCTGTTTTGCCAGCTGTCTGTTTTATTTTTTTCTCTAAGTTTCTTCACATTCCACTTTGCCTTTGCAAATACTGTGCACCTGCTTTTTTGTCAAAGAGAACTGTCAATAACTTAGCTAAGTCTTGAAACTACTCATCATTGGAGAACATATTAAACATGCTAATTGATGATATTTGAAAAAAATATTTCAAAAGTTTTGAAATAAGTAGTGTACTTGCTAAGGGGGAAACAATAATTTGGCATATTTAAAAAGCCACATACCTGCTTGATGGTGAGAAATTTCAGACGAAATCACAGCTGGTTTAAAAATAATAACACCAGTGGTGACATCGATAGCAACAGTGTGTGATTTTATTTGCAAATCCAAAGCAGGAGCCAGATGCCAAGAAAGCAGAGCCATTTGACTTGGTACAGAAAGAAGCCATAGATTATTTTCTTCCTTCAGTTAAGTCCTAGTCACACTGGGTCTTTATATTCTTCCTTTTGCTAAAATGCGATTGAACACGAATATGAATCTGGTGGGAATTTAAGCCTTACGCTGTGTTTAGTTGACAGAGTCATTTGTAAAAGTTGGGAGACTTTATACCCCATCAGGGCTTCATTAGGGCTTATAAAGATCACTGGCAGATGAAATAGAAATATTGTACCCTTTCTCCCCCAGTGACTTTCCCTCGTTCTTTTATGAGAGCCTTTAAAACTCATTTAAGTCGTGCTGAAGTTAATCATAAAGATAGATACCGACCATCCTGGGGGGGGGGATGGAATCCTCTGTGCTTTTCCTCTTTACCCCCAAATTTCTTGGATAACAAAATACAGAGTTACTTACAAATTCCTTCTCATAGGGTTTGGAAAGGAAATTCTTTCAAACAAGGAGGCGACTGAAAAGACAGAAAACCTCAAGAATCTGCACTCCGAGAACTTCGGCTGACTTAGGTCAGAGAATTAAAAAACTCACTCTGTGGTAACTCCGCACAGCAGAAAATGCTGACAAATGGTATCTGAGCATGAGAAATATTAACACTCCGACAGGGAGGGTGAAAACTCGAACAGATGGCGCCCTTGAATGGAAGGCTCACGTAGTCTATTTCCACTTGTGTTTTTCATAAACGTTTATTTTAAATTTGGTGCTAAGAACAAAAATGGAGAAAACAAATGTGTGTTAATGGCACCATCCAGGGACACACTGGCTCCAGCTTCTCTCAAAGAGAATGTCTTTCTAACCCAACCAGGCTCATCCTGTCCTTATGTTCGCCTGGGATTCAGTAGCAATGACTCTTAAGAAAGCCAGTGTGCTTGGTCAGATGATAACTATACTGAAGTCCGGCCAAAGAGGGAGCTTGGAAGTGCTTGGCATCAGGTCTGTCTCCCTAGAGCTTGCCTTGAGTTAACTGGTGCATATCACCACAGTATTTTCCTGAGCAGCTGCTCTGAGTAGGATGGAGACAAAAGCTTCGTGTGTGACTGGATATTTGTGAAAGATGATGTGTTGATGACATGCCCTGATTGTTCAAGTGAACAGTCCATAGTTTAGCCGTGGTCTTGAACGCAGCATCACCAGAAACTAGGCTAGAATGCTTAGAATGTGCAAGCTACATCCATCCGGCTACGCAATGTAATTAGTTGTGTGTTGCTTACAGCTAGCAAGCATTTTGAGAGCTGGGTTTTTATCCCGACATATGCACATGGCTGATCTTCTCACTCTTAAAGGTTTCCTGTGCTGAGTCTGTTGTATATTTCCTTCATTAAATGACACACCAAACGCACCTCAACTGAGCTGATCCAAGATTAAAATATGGGGCCAGGGAGTTAGTTTAGTTGATAAGGTACTTGCCTTGCAAGCATGAGGACCCGAGTTTGATCCCCAGAAGCCACATAAAAGAAAATACCTGGCATGGTGACATGTGCTTGTGATCCCAGGACTATGGGGCAGAGACTGGCATACCCTTGGGCTCGCTGACTGGCTTAGTTGGTGAGTTCCAGTCCAACCAGAGACCCTATCCAAAAATGTGGAGTGATAGTGCTTGAAGACTAATATCTGAATTTTTCCTTTGGTCTCCACATGCCACGACACTCACACATGCACGTGTGTTGTGTAAGTGCACACATGTAAACACACACACACACACACACACACACACACACACACACATGATTGTAGCAAGAGTTGGAAAGCTGGAGGGCTGGAAAGATGGCTTAGTGGTTAAGGCAGCCTGCCTGCCCAGCCTAAGAACACCTGTTCAATCTCCAGGTCCCACGTTTAGCCAGACACGACAGTGATGCAAATGTGTGATGCCGCGCTTGCCCACAAGGGGGCGCACAGGTCTGGAGTTCGTTCACAGTGGCTAAGAGGCTGCTGGCGTGCCCATTCTCTCTCTCTCTCTGCCTCTTCCTCTCTGTCTCTGTCTCTTTCTCTCTCTGTCTCTTGCAAATTAAAAAAAAAAGAATTGGAAAGCTCACAAGCAGATAATTTACAATATAAGGAATGAGAACACCAAATGTTTACAAAAGTTAATGCTGAGTAAAATAACTCTAAAACAATCTTGCAGCTGCCTGGTCACAAGCTCTGGGTCTCTTCTCACTGACACACACGAGATATTATGAGTCCATGGACTGCAGTGTTGCGATGCACCCATCACCATCACTTATGTGCAATGTTGGCCAGGGGAAGTCACTGCATTAGCCTGATCCTCAGGGACAACACACAGAAATAGTGAGCTGTTTACACTGCAAAAGATACTGGCAACTCACAGCATCCCTGGGAGGCCTAGGAAATGCATCTAGACCTCAGATGGCTGCGAACAAGGCTCGGGTGCCAAAACAGAGCCTGATGGGAGACATCTCTGTGCCTGTCACAGTGTACATTCTGTAGTTTGAATCCCAATGCTGCCACCACCATAGCTGGACATTAGATGCTATTCTGGAGCCTCTTCCATGGCCACCTCTGGGGACTAGATTCAGCTGCTACTGCTGCCACATCCCAGGTCTTGGGTGGAGCCTGCATCGCTGCACCAGCTTCTGATGGAGACAGGCTCCCCCTTTCCTCATTGTGGACACTGTGTCGCATGTTCTAAGTGCAGGCGCAGCTGCAAGCAGGTGGGCACCTGGTGTTTGGGGCTTCTATAGGAGGAGAAGGAGGTCTACTTGTGGGTCATATGGGGTATATCTTCCAACTCTTTTTAATTTTGTTCTTATTTATTTGATAGAGAGAGAGGCAGATAGAGAAAGAATGGGCATTCCAGGGCCTTCAGCCACTGCAAACAAACTCCAGACTCATGTGCCACCTTGTGCATCTGGTTTATGTGGGTCCTGGGGAATGGAACTAGGGTCCTTAGGCTTCGCAGGCATGCACCTTAACCGCCTAAGCCACCTCTCCAGCCCTGGGGTAAATCTTTCTAATGGGGAGATAGTTTTCAAGGACAAATGCTTCACAGACAAAGCAATAACAAATGTCATTCTGTTCATGTTTCATTAAAACCAGCGCCTCTGTGGCGTTGGCCTTGCTTTTCTACAGTGCATCCACTAAGCCACCACCTGTCTTTGGAAGATCCCATCTGGCTGTGGACATGGTCATTGGCCCTTGAGTGTTTAAGGGCAGCACTCACAGCCTTCACTGTGACATTCTCAATGGCCCGCCCATTCTCTCAGTCTCAATAGACACTTGGCTGACTTAAGTCTGACTTCTTGGAAGCTGGCATCTGAACAAGTTACCAAGGAGAGTTGTTGGAAGGGCGAGAAGACTTCAGTCACTAAGCTTCTTCAGGCTTAGTGCATCCTCAAGCCCTGGAAATGGTGACAAAGCTGTGCATACATGTGCATCTGGTCATTGCTCTGGGGAGAGAATTCCTCATTTGCACTGTAATTCTCAGAGGAATCAAAGGATTCATAAGAGGCCCTCAGGAAGATGGCATCTGTGTTAGGTGCATGCTCAAAGAGAGACACATAGGAGTATTTTGAAAATGCATCAAAACCCCACAGGGAGTTGTTTCTGTGCAATTGAGTATTATGTTCCTCTCTCTCTCCATATATGTGTGTGTGTGTGTGTGTGTGTGTATCTTAGAAAGACAAAATATATGAATACACACTCACATTTATCAAGTTTGACATGTGGAGCCAGTACGAGAAATGCAAAGCTTGAAACACAAGTCTGTAGTCAGCTGTTGTTGTTTTTTTAAATTTTTTTTTAATTGACAACTTCTATTCTTACATACAAAAAAACTCATGATATTTCCCTCCCTTCCCTCATTCCCCTTTTGAACTCCAATCTCCATCATATCCCCTCCCTCTCTCCATTAGTCTCTCTTTTAATTTGATGTCATCATCTTTTTCTTCTATTATGAGGGTCTTGCAAAGGTATTGCTATGCATCTTGGGTAATTAACTGGCCTCTCTGAACTTGGTCTTCTCTGTGAGTAGAGCAGTTCTATCTCTTACATCGGAGACAGGGAGCAATGTAGAAAATGGTGGCGTTAGTGGATGTGTAAGAAGAGGCTGGACGCTGAGAATATGAAGACAGAAAGCGTCACAGTGTTCAGCGGCCAGCTCTTTGTCTCACCGGGAGATGGCCTCTCCCATCTTGCGATGCAGGAAGCAGACCTCACTGAATGTTGAGCAGATGCCGGTGCCATGTTCTTAGTTTTTCCAGCACCCAGTACCACCAGCCAAAGAAATCTCCATTCTGTCAATGCCCTGGTCTTGGGTGTTTTGTTAGGGTCACAGCAATCTGACTAAGATAGCTCCAGGATGCACCAGGCCTGGACTTGGCAGCTAAGGCGTGAGCTTTGCTTTCCCCAGAAAGAAGCTCCCATGTGCTTAATGAAACCTACTGGAAGATCCTGTTGAGCACTTCCTTCTTGACTGAACTTGATGCTCAAGAAAAGAGGTCTTGCTACAGCTAGGGAGCCCAGCCCTCTCCCTTGTCTGAGAAAGGTCTCCCACCTGCAGAAAGAAGCTGACATTCATCAACAGGACTCACTCATCACCTGGATTTTTGTCCCGAGAACCAACATCTCCTCCCAGACAGAAGGTTCTGCCCATAAAGTGGAAGGGAGGGCTCTGTTCTGTTACAGAAGCTATCTAAACAGACCTATATGACAGCAACCACTCCAATTTGTTTTTGAAGACCAAAAAAAAGAAATTGGAGATTACAGTTTGAATGATTTTATTTGTTCCTGAAACAATAGCTAGCAGTGATCCTAAATATAAGGCATACACTGATGCATAAACGGGATGACATGCCAGAAAGTTTTAGACTTTATGCTTCATCTTCAAAGCAAAGGCTGCATTTCACAACATCTTTGAAGAAGAGTTATATTGTGATTAAAAGAATCGGAGAATCTTTAGTGTTGGGAAGGCTCCTGGTACCCTGGTGCTTATCACATTAACTGTGGTTCTCCGTCCCTACCTCTGAACATCTCTTAGGATGCTCAAATCTGTCTTCTACATGTATTTGCCACTAGAATAAGCCAGCTCTCATGTTTTAGAAATGGAAAACTGTAGGCCTCAACCCATACCTGATTGAGAATTTGATCTGAGTTCCTAAGAAGGTCAGGGAATCCATACCTGTTAGGGTGCAAGAACTCTTCCCTATAGCCTTACTCACTCGATTGAGTCATCTAAAGAGCATGGACCACTTCGGAAGTCTGAGCTCACCATCTGTGATTCTGGGTCAGTCTGGATACCATGCACTTGGTCAGGGGTGTTTAAATCCTCTGCAGGGGACTCTACTATGCAGCAACCCATAAAAGCCTGGTCTCCTTCAATCTGCTTAGTGTGCAGTTACCCTGCTTAGTTTGAGTATATTCATAAAACAGCCAGCCACTCACTTAACACTTGATGTTAGAGCGGACCACTGTCTGTAGATAACGTTGAGTTTCTAGGTCTACCTTTTGAGCTTGGAGAGATTTTACAGAAAATGCCAGTTCCTTGCAAAAGTGACCAACTCATCTTGGTTTTCCCAGGACCCTCCCTACATTAAGCACTCCTGGTCCCGCATTCTGGGAAGCTCCTCAGCCAGGAGCAGCCGGAGAAGTCACCCTTCTAGGACTTTTGTTTGTTTGTTTGTTATTTTTCGGTTTTTCAAGGTAGGGTCTCACTCTAGCCCAGGCTGACCTGGAATTCTGTATGTAATCTCAGGGTGGCCTCGAACTCACGGTGATCCTCCTACCTTTGCCTCCCGAATGCTGGGATTAAAGGCGTGCGCCACCATGCCCGGCCCTTCTAGGACTTTTGTTTCTTGGGTTAAATCTCCACGTTTTCTTCAGTACGTTCATCAATCCTTAAATATCTAGGGCAACTTCTCGGTCTGTTGTACAGACTGGATCTGCTGACATAACTCAGAGAGGCGTGGATGAACCCTTAGGTGATAAGCTCCAAACCAAATTATCCTAAAGCAAAATAAACTTACAGAGTGTCTTCCTTTTTTTTTTTTTTTTTTTTTTTGAGATTAAGCAATGCCGCTTTGAAAAATAGTTATCAAATCTCTTTCCCAAAGCATCTTTTATGTTATTTTCACCCATTTTAGGTACTGAGCATTTCACATATCTATTATTTTATTCATTTCTATCGCCTTTTGATGGAATCATTGACCATAACTAATTTGCTTTAAAATCACTAAAAATTTTAAGCTTTTTTTATAGCTAAATATAGTCAACTTCAGAAGTCTTAAAGGTAACTTGTGGTTTAAATTCACTGTCACAAGTTAACCCTAATAAAAGTAAGATGCTACGTGAACACAGAGGTTCATTGCAGTGTTACTTATCACTGTGAAGAAAATTGGAAATAAAATCAGTATATAATGAAAAGGGGTCAGTGAATTCAGGATGAGTCACTTGAGAAATGTACTTGCACGGTTAGGATGACTGCCTGGCAGTCGAAACGCTTATAATACAACATTAATTGAATAAGACAAAATTCAAAATGAAATCCATTCTGTGACCCCCAACATGTACTTCACTGTCTTATATGGACAGAGTCAAAAGAAATGTATTTTCAGCTACACAGAGAAGGTGGTAGAAATACTGATGACCTTATCCTCTCTTTTAATTAGCTCTCTGTTATTGTTATTAGTATAAAAATTATAAGACATGGATACTTTCAAGCCTAAGTAATTATTTTTAATTTGCTCGAGCTGTTTAAAGCACCATTTCTGCCCATTGAGAGGAGGTAGAGGAAAGAGGTTGAGAGCACGAGCCTCAAGCTAACCCCAAGCAACTCTGCACAGTGGCTTTCTTGTCTGGAAAGCAAGGGTAATGAGAACTGCATTGTGTGCTATTATGGCATGTTGAATAAAAAATGTATGGTGCATATGTTTTATTATATATGTTCAGTGCACATATACACATTTGTATGGGACATGTGTGTCTGTACATCTCTCT
This sequence comes from Orientallactaga sibirica, assembly GCA_036365145.1. Lineage (NCBI taxonomy): Eukaryota > Metazoa > Chordata > Mammalia > Rodentia > Dipodidae > Orientallactaga > Orientallactaga sibirica. The sequence goes on along the minus strand of JAEOAD010000001.1, from coordinate 110,900,913 downwards.
GTTTGGACACACTCACCCTTGTCTATAAAGTGATCCATGTGTCCTTTAGGATCTTCTAAGACTTTTTCCATTTGACCAGGGAGGGAACCGTGGCTGGGGGCTGGGCGTAGAACACAGGGGCAGAATAGAGCAGATGGAAATCTACCCCATGTTGCTCCTCAACCTGACCAAGACTGTGCCTCTGCTGGTGGTGGAGAGGCAAGCTCTATGCTGACATGGCCCAGGCTTGCCTGTGCTTGTCTACTCTGGGTAAGTGGATAAGCCTTTCTGACCTTCTGTCTTCTCAGTTGAAGACTGAGGACAGTACACCGGTTGGACACTTGTGACTCACCAGTGAGATGCTTCCCACCACCTCATCCATGGGAAAGACCGGTACATGCCATAGTTAGGAACTCCAGTCCAACAGTGCTTTATCCACCAGAGAAACAGCCCCCCCAAACACACAGGGTGTCCTTATGTTGACTCCCAAAGAATAAAGATGAGAAATTCTTATAAAAGGTCCTTATCAATGTAGAACTTTACACAAGCAATATCAGTTAATCTCCAGATCTATTCTCCAAGGTAGGTATGGTGCTATGATGTCTCTTTTACAGATGAGGAAATCAGTCTAAGAAAAACTAAGCAGTATATGTAATAAACAATTTATGTTAGAGAAATGAAAGTAGTTGCTGAAATCTACTAATGATCTAAGAGATATATACAAAATACCAATGTAATACTTTCAATGTATACAATACTTTCTCTCTCATAGTTCTGAGACAAATTGTTGAAACTTCTGCACTTGGACTGAGATGAAAACTCAGTCTTCCAGCAAGTATGTCATCTGGTACAGCTGTCTAAAGAATACGGTGGCAACATGCTTCCCAAGCCTAGAAATATGTGTTCAGGCCTTTGGCACAATATTTGAATGTATTGAAATCTATGCTAAGGAGGTAATCAGGAGCTGGGGTGCAGCAAAGTGGTTAGAGTGCACAAATCCCAGCATGCATGCATGTGAACACATGCACACACAAACATCCCAAATACAATGTAATCCAAATATAAGTAAAGGTTGACATAAAAAGATATTCAGGAGCCGGGCGTGGTGGTGCACACCTTTAATCCCAGCACTCGGGAGGCAGAGGTAGGAGGATCGCTGTGAGTTCGAGGCCACCCTGAGACTACAGAGCGAATTCCAGGTCAGCCTGGGCTAGAGTGAGACCCTACCTCAAAAAAAAAAAAAAAAAAAAAAAGATATTCAGTGGTTTGCCCCAGCAATGTGAGGATAACTGCAACAGGGCCCTTGCCAGAACCTGTGCTATGCTGTAAAGGACTTTTAGCCTCCCAAACTGTAAATGCTATAAACCTCTTTAAAAAGTTAGCTACTCCCTGGTGGCTCATGTGGGACAGGGAATTCTGGTTCCTAGGTGGTTTCTGTGGAGGAGGGAAGTGTTGGTATCCCGGCTGTGTTCGTGGGACTCGGAAGTCCATTTCCCTGATGTGCAGGAAATGAACCACCAGATCCCCACACAAGACAGGTTGGGACAGGTTCACAAGCAGGGTTCTTCAGATGAGCCCCACAACCACTATAAGGTGAAACCCCATGAACAGGATTCTAGATATCCACTCACCCTGCCTCCCATCAGTTGCCATAGCCAAGCCCACCACCAAGGACCAGGAAGCAAGTACAAAAGAGACACGACCCTGCTGGGTCACTGAGTTGGCCAGGCATGCCAGGGTCCCACCCAGAATTCCCAAGGAAGACCTGGCTCAAGCTCAGGAGCACCCCGTCAAAACCTGTGAATATGCACGACCATCCCACTCCTACCTTGACCAAACCTGAACAAGGCAATCAGTGAATAATGCCACAAGAGATACTAATTGCTACAGCTCAGAAAATAAGACAACTAAAGATGGGCTAACCCCAATGCAAAATAAAGAACCCAAGACACCAAGCCAAAAGATCCCCACCAAGGACACTCTAGCCATAGAACCCTAAAATGAAGGTATGACAAGTATATTCAATAATTAATGAGGCCATGAACAAAAGGATGAAGAACTGATTGAAAACCAAAACCAACCACTCATAAAAGATTTTAAAGCATGGCTGAACAAAGAAAATCAACAGAAAGAATTAAGAATGAACTAAAAGCATGGCTGAAGGAAATGGAAACAAATCAAAAAAAAAAAAACTCAATACATGTATCAAAAAAAGAACAACTGAAGAGAATTAAAAGACCCTGATATGCACGTCTTTAATCCCAGCACTTGGGAGGCAGAGGTAAGGAGGATTGCTGTGAGTTCAAGTCCACCCTGAGACTACATAGTGAATTCCAGGTCAGCCTGAGCTAGAGCGAGACCCTACCTGGAAAAAAAAAAAAAAGACCTTGATAGAAGGATAAAAGAAATGGAGGAGAACCAACCAACCAACCAACAACAACAACAACAACAACAAAAAAAATGCTCTCAATGGGCTGTGGAATAAACTCAATGAAATGAACTGCAGGAATAAACTCTTCAACAAACAAGGAGCAAATCTGATCAAGAAATGAAATTGAAATCTTGCAAAGAGATGAAGATGCTGGAGAAAAAGTAATGGATGAAAACAATGAAACAAAAGTCTCCCAATAAGGCACTTGCCTGAGAAGCTAAAGACCCAAGTTTGATTCCCCATGACCCACGTGAGCCAGAAACACAAGGTGGCACATGTGTCTGGAGTTCACCTGCAGTGACCGAAGTCCCTAGCACATCCATTCTTCCTATCTTCCTCTTTCTCTCTCAAATAAGTAAAAATAAATAATAAAATAGTCTCCCAAGAAAGCCTCACCAACAAAGTACACTATTTGGAGGATCGACTATTAGAACTTGAAAACAAGACAGAGGAAATAGTCCAGCAGTCCAAAAAACAATGATCAATTCAAAAAAAAAGTGAAAAGATATGAAAGAAATAAGGGACACCTTAAAGAGAACAAATATTCAGATCATTGGCATACAAGGAGGGAAAGAAATACAGGCCAAAGGCACAGAGAATGTCTTCAATATGATTGCTTAAACTTCACAAAAGAGAGTCCCATCAAAATATAAGAGCTGCTCGGATCATCAAGCAGACAGGACCAAAGAAGATATTCCCTGTGTCACATTATAGTCAAAACTCCCAACACTGAACAAAAAAGTGGGGGAGGGGTTCTAAAAGCTGGAAGAGAAAAACAGATTTTTCATACAAAGATAAACTCAAAAGAATTATCTCTGATTTTTCAATGGAAACACTAAAAGCCAGCAGGGATTAGAATGGAACATTTCAAATCCTAAAAAAAGCATGGCTGCCAACCCAAAATACTATACTAAGTAAAATTATTCCTCTTAATTGAAGGCCAAAGAAAAGCTTTCCATGATGAAAGCCAGATATATGATTATATAAGCTCTAAGCCATCCCTACAGAGAATATTGCATTGAATAACTCAAACTGAAGAGAAGAACCCAAGAGTCTACAGGAAGGAAAAAATAACCATGAGTAGAACAGATATGAATATTTATAAAGTCCAAGAAAACACCCAACTCCACAAAGCCTCCAACTCAACAGGGATTAACTCATACCTCACAGTTATAAATATCAGTGTTTTCAATGACCCACTCATAAGACACAGGCTACAAAGCTGGATCAGAAAAATGGACCCGTCAATTTGCTGTCTATAAGAAACCCACCATAACCAATAAAGATGGACACCACCTTAGAGTGAAATTATGGAAAAAGATATTACAAAATAAACCAAAACTAATCAAAAGAGTGAAGGAAAACTACTTCATGTTCATCAAAGGACCAATACAACTAGAGGATATTACAATCATTAACCTATATTACCAAACACAGGAGCACAGAATTTTTTTTTTTTGAGAGAGAGACAAATAGAGAATGGGTGCACCAGTGGCCTCTCAGCTGCTGTGAACGTACTCCAGATGCATGTGCCCCCTTGTGGGCAAGTGTGGCATTGCATCCTTGCGTCACCTTACATCTGGCTAAATGTGGGGCCTGGAGAATTGAACAGGCATTCTTAGGCTTGGCAGGCAGGCGCCTTAACTGCTAAGCCATCTCTCCAGCCCAGGAGCACAGAATTTTATGATGCAAAATCTGTTAGATGACAAAGCAGAAATAACCCCAACACATTTATAGTAGGAGATGTTAATACTCCACTATCATCATTAGACAGATCATCTAAGTAGAAAATCAACTGTGAAGTAAGAAGGTTAAACAATACCATATATCAACTGGATTTAAGAGACAGATACAGAATATTCTGCCCTAATTCCACAGAATTTATATATATATATTCTTCTCAGCAGTTCATGAACTTTCTCTAAAATAGATTACATATTGGAGCATAAAACAAGTCTCAGTAAATTCATGAAAACTGACATAATTCCATGTATTGTATCAGACCACAATGGAGTAAAGACAGATATTAAAATAACAAGGAAAACAACAGACAATCCACCAACAACTGGAGGCTGAACAATTTGCTATTAAATAATGTATGGGTAGTCGAGGAAATCAAAAAAGAATTTAAAAATTTCTGGATCTGATTGATAATAAAAACATAACAGGGCTGGAGAAATGGCTCCAAGGTTAAGGTGCTTGCCTGCAATGCCTAACAACCTAAGTTTTATGCCCCAGTACCTACATAAAAACAGATGCCCAAAGTGGTGTTTGCCCCTGGAGTTTGTTTGTAGTGGCTGTAGGCCCTATCACACCCATTCTCTCTCCCTCTCTTTCTGCCTCTCTCTCCTTGCAAATAAATAAATAAAATATAAAAAATTACAACATACCAAAACTTATGGGGCACAATGAAGGAAATCTTAAGAGGGGAGTTTATAGCACTAAATGCCTTTATTACAAGACTAGAACGAGTTCAAGTCAACAACTTAACCATCTAGCTGAAGACATTGGAAAAACAAGAACAATCCAAACCCAATAGTACTAGATGTAAAGAATTAATCAAGACCAGACCAGAAATCAGTAAATTGGAAATAAAAAAAAATAAGTAAATTGATGAATCAAAGAGCTGGTTCTTTAAAAAAAAAAAAAAAAAAAAAAAAAAAGATTGGTAACCCCTTATCCAATTTGATCAAAAGGAAAAAGGAGAAGGCTCAAACAACAAGATTAGAAATGAAAAGGGAGATGAAAACCAACAGGACATATTTTAAAGATCTATACTCCACAAAATTGGAAAACCTGGAAGAAATGGATGAATTCTTTAACTCATAGCACCTACCAAAACTAAACCTAGAACAGATAAAATACTTGAATAGAAACATAACATCAAATGAGATTGGAGCTGTAATTAAAAGCCTCCCAACAAAAAAAAAGTCCAATCCCAGGTATTTTCACTGTGAATTTTACCAAACTTTCTTTGAAGAACTAAAGCCAATTTTTCTCAAATTATTCCACAAAATTAAAAAGAAGGGAATGCTCTCTGAGTCCTTTCATGAAGCCAGAATTGCTCTAATATCAAAACCAGATCGAGACACAAGAAAATGGAATCACAGACCAATATCCCTGATGAATTTAGATGCAAAATTTCTCAATAAAATTTTCACAAACTGCATTCAAGAGTACATCAGAAGCATCATCCACCTCAAGTAGGTTTTGTCTCAGGGATGCAGGGTTGGTTCAACATAAGGAAATTGATAAACATAATGCATCACATAAACAGACCCAAAGTCAGGAACCACATGATCATCTCAATAGATACAGAAAAGGCCTTCAACAAAATTCAACATCTCTTCATGACTAAAACACTGGAAAAGATAGGGATGGAGGGACCATATCTCAACACAATAAAGGCAATATACAACAGCCCTAAAGCCTATATCTTAGTAAATGGGGAAAATCTTGAAGCATTCCCATTAAGGTCTGGAACTATGCAGTGGTGTCCACTCTCATCACTGCTTTTCAAAATGGTCCTTGGAGTCTTGACTCAAGCAATAAGACAAGAGAAATAAATAAAAGGGATGGAAATTGGACAGGAAGAACTCAAACTAGCCCTCTTCACAGCTGACATGATTCTGTACATAAGAAAACCAAAAAACTTCACCAAAAAAACCTCCTAGATGTGATAAACACTTTTAACAAGTGCCAGGATATAAAATATAAAACCAACACAAAAATCACTTGCCTCTCTCTCTCTCTTTCTCTCCTCTCTCTCTCTCTCTCTCTCTCTCCCTCTCTCTCTCTCTCTCTCTCTCTCTCTATATCTATATATCTATATATATATATATATATATATGTATATACTAATAATATATAAATGGAAAAATATTCACTAACAACCAAATTAAAAAATTCACAGTGTCCCACACACACACACACACACACACACACACACACACATCAAATACCTTGGCATCTCACCAAAAAAACTCCCTAACCAAGTAAGTAAATTACCTATACAATGAAACCACAAAAACATTGAAGAAAGAACTGAAGGAAGACATGAGAAGATGGAATGACCTTCCATGCTCAGGATTGAAAGAATTAATATTGCTAAAATGGCCATCAGACCAAAAGAAATATACAGATTCAATGCAATTCCAATCAAAACCCCAGCAACATTCTTCACAGAGTTAGAAAAACAAGTCTCTAAATTCATATGGAAGCACAAAAGGTTGCATATAGCCAAAAATTACTCGGTGAAAGGAGCACTTCTAGTGTTCCGGATTTCAAGGTATCCTATGAGGTCAAAGTAATAAAAGCAGCATGGTACTGGCTTAAAAACTGAATTCAAGGATACATCCAAGGCATCATTTACTTAGGTGATAGATCAGTGGAATAGAATTGAAGACCCAGGTATGAGTTGGATTAACTACAGTGATGTGATCTGTGACAAAGGGGCCAAAAAAAAAAAAAAATCCTCAACAAAAACAAAAACAACTAAAAATGCTTACTGTAGCAAAGATAGCATCTTCAACAAATAGTGTTGGAGAAACTGGATAGCCAAATGCAGAAGATGGAATTTGGACTTTTCTCACCTTGCACTAAAATCTACTTCAAGTGGGCCAAGGACCTCATTACAAGACCTGAAACTCTACATCAAATAGAACAGAAAGTAGGGGGAACACTCCAAGATACAGGCAAAGGGAAAGATTTTCTGAATAAGACTCCAGTAGCTCGGGGAATTAGGGAAACAATAACAATAACTGGGACCTTATGAAATTAAAAAGCTAGGGCTAGAGAGTTGGCTTAGCGGTTAAGGCATTTGCCTGCAAAGCCAAAGGACCCCAGTTCGATTCTCCAGGACTCACGTAAGCCAGATGCACAAGGTGGCGCATGAGTCTGGAATTCGTTTGCAGTGGCTGGAGGCCCCGGTGCACCCATTCTCTCTCTCTCTCTCTCTCTGCCTCTTTCGCTCTCTCAAATTAATAAATAAAAGTTAAAATTAAAAAAAAAGAAAATAAAAAGCTATCGTACAGATAAGAAAACCATCAGCAGGGTCAGTAGACAACCTACTGGCTAGGAGAAAAATCTTCAACAGCAGTACCTCTGACAAAGATTTCATATCTAGAATCTACAAAAAATACAAAAACCTAATCAATTAAAAAATCAAGCACCCCACTCAAAAAAGAGGGGGGCAGGGAATTGAACAGAAAGTTCTCAAAGGAAGAAATACAAATGCACATTAAACATCTAAAGAGATGTTCAATAGCTGTACTCATCAAGAAAATAGAAGGAGGAGTCGTATTTTATTCAGGCCCAGCAGACACTGACCTGACCTACATTTATTCTGCTTATTAGGACTCACCAACTGAAAAGTCATAGGGACCATCAGGGGAGGCCATTGAGCCAAGAGGACAGGGCCTCAGTACTCAGGTGCCCTGGAGCCCACATGTCCCTTGTAATAGTGCTGTCCTCCTCTTCCAGCTCATCTTTGTCCTGGGTGAAGGGAGACTCTGTGTTCCTGGATCTCTTGACATTTCAGGAAAAGCTCTAAATCCAGCTTCTGTTGATACCTATATCTATATCTATTTATATATTTAATTTGAGAGAGACAGAGAGAGAGAGAGAGAGACAGAGACAGAGACAGAGCGATAATGGGCATGCCAGCAGCCTCTCAGCCACTGTGAACAAATTCCAGACACGTGCGCCCCCTTGTGTGCATGTGTGACATTGCGCACTTGTGTCACTTTTGTGTCTGGCTAAACATGGGATCTGGAGATTCGAACGGGTGATCTTGGGCTTCGCAGGCAGGTGCCTTAACCGCTAAGCCATCTCTCCAGCCCTATATCAAAATCTTTAAGAGCAACATGCTGGCCATAAGAAACAACGTGAGATATCTGCTCTAGACCTGCAGCCAAGGTTGTCCCCTGAATGAATTGAACACCTACCTTCATCCTGTCCTATTTAGCCCTGGTCTCTGGAAATAGGTGGTGAGCTTTCATCAAATCACTTATATCTTCCCCACCATAAAAATGAAACCAACTAAAAACAGCTTTTCATAATAGCATTTCCCTGCCACATGGTTTAATCAGAGGCTAAATTTAATCCAGGCAAACATCTAACCACTACTGAGCAGGAAGTTGAGACACCAAGATCTTTTCGCCAAAAAAGACGCTTCACAGGTTAGATCATGGAACATGTGAGTGAAAAAAAAATAAAGTGCACTTCTGTATATCTAAGAAGACAGATGGAAAAAATAAGCATGCTTGCAAAAGTGTATGTGAAACCACAGTTCAAACACCTACCCAGACATAACAAAGTTAGCCTGTTGAGAAATCTCTCTCTCTTCTTATGCACCTGCTCACTCCATGTTTGTTTTGAGTTTTAATTAAAGAGATAGAACTGGTCCCTTTCCCCCAACATGTGACGATGAGGACCTAGGAAGGTAGGCAGATTTTCCATCGCACGGGATGATGGTGTCTGTCTCTATCTACCGTGACTCTCACCCTGCTCTCAGAGCGTTCACCAAGTGTTTCAGAGCTTGCACCGTTTAGGCGTTTCCCAAGACTGTTTGCTAATATCCCAGATCACTCGGTGTAGGTACAGGCAGTTGTGTTTCTTTCTTTGACAGAGTGTTTCTGCTTTGACGAGAATGTGACAGAGGATTAATTGGATCCATTTATTCTTCAAATGTTGGACTCTCTGGGAATTCACCAGTTCCACTTCTAATCAAGAGCTAAACTGCCAAGTGGGTAGTTAGCAAAGTTGGCCCGCACATCTGCAAATATCAAATGTCTGAGAACAAGATGAAGGACTGCACTCAATCTCACTCTCTCTCTCTCTCTTTCTGGTCAGATGGTTTCATTTAAGATCCAGAGGGTCAGAGGTTACAGCATGACCTCATCAAATTAGACCCAACTGAGAGAGGTGTTTAGCACAACAGAAAGGAAATAATCTGAAGGACATTAAATGCAAATGAAATTGCCATCTGCCAACTTCAAAAAACACCTGACCTGAAAAAATAAATCTCAGTCTTCAAGCTGAAACCTCGCCTCCTGCTCTCCTCCAGAGTGGACACAGAAGATTGCTCCACAGCCGCCTGACAATCACAGGACCTGCCAGAGCTCATTTGCATTTCAATACAGCCCTCCCCACTTTTTCTTGTAGGAGTAGTTGACAATGATTTCTGAGGAGCAAGAAGAGGAAAGTTCACGCGCAACTGTTACTCCTTTGCCTTTTGGGTTGAGATGGCCAAATTGGTCACAGGAACCTTTGATTTCTAAAAGTAGAAGCCAGTTGCTTCAGGGTGTGTGTGTGACCATCAGAGGTAGACCTGGCAAATTCTGTAGGATGGGGCAATGAGATGCTGGTCTTGAGTGTAATGGGAAATGTAGGTTTTTGTATTGTCTTTATTGAGAGCTAAGCCTTTAGGTGCAAAAACTGGGCCTGGGCAATCAACTGTTCAGTAAGCCAGTCACAGCCTTTCTCTTTCAGAGCTCAAAGAAATTTAAACAAATAATTACTATAAAATATAACAAATGCTTAGAACGTGTGGTCATCAGAAATGCCCAAGCAGCATTCACAATGTACACAGAACAGAGAACCAGGTGGGCAAGCAATAACATCTGAACCCTGGCTGGACTGTAGGAAGCTGGCGTCAGAGTAGCCCTTGGTGACAGCCGGCCACAGCCCCTGTCCAACACTTCCCTGTGCGCTTCTCTTGTCACCTGGCCAGAGACAAAGGCTGATTGGACTGCAGAAGTGATGCAGCTCTGTGGATTTAACAGCTCTCTAACCATATGGGCTTCTGGCAAAGTTCCTGAGCAGGTTAGCATCTCCGTCACTGGCTGTGGGCTTCAGGTGCCTGGGAAACCCCTACATAGAGTGCAGACAGACAGACAGACAGATAGACAACCAAAGCTAGGTCTAGCTCCAGCATGATCTGGGTTGAGCAGTTTTGTTTCTATTGTCAAACTCCATGATTTTGTTCATTTGGGTAAAAAACAAGACAAAACCAATCACACCATGAACAATTCACCTTCGTTGCATCAGAGAAAAATTCTCCCTTGCCCCTAAGCATCAATTACGTGGCACTTCTTGGAGTCATTCAAGGCTACAACCCTGAGTCACTTAAAACAAGCCTTCTGTTTAGCAATACTTAAATTTCCTTTGAAGACTATATCTGGTTATTTCAAATACTTTTTTGTGCCTCATAAAATCTAGGTGACTGGTCAGTGTCTAAGCGTCTACTTGATGTATAGGGTTTATCTCTGTGGCATCACTGTATGTGTATGCATGTATGCATGCATGTATGTATGTATGTATGTATGTATGTAGATTACAGTTGTATGTAAATTACCATCTGCGTCATAAGTAGCAGTGGGGACCAGGAGATGTTACAGGCCCTGTCACTTGCAGTTTTATCTTGGGCAAGTTCTGTAAGGTTTCTGTGACTCAGTTTTATGATTTAAACATGAAGAAAAAACAAACTGAACTGCAAGGATTTTAAGAACTATAGATTTGTGAGTGGGCAACCACTAATCTTTATTATCAGTGTTGGATACCAAGTTTCCCTAGAGTTATGTTTAAAAACAATCTTGGTACTGTTGGCTGTGGTGGCACACGCCTTTAATCCTAGCTCTTGGGAGGCAGAGATAGGAGGATCGCCATGAGTTCAAGGCCACCCTGAGACTACAAAATTAATCCAGGTCAGCCTGGGCCAGAGTGAGACCGTAACCCCACCCCCAAAAAAAACAAAACAAAACAAAACAAAAAAACATAAAAATCTTGATACAGGAAGAACAATCTCCTTGCAGCATGACTCATAAAGGGTCTTTGTGTTGTGGAGGCAATGTGAGAGACGGATGAGGTCAGATCCTGCTTCAGAGATGACAGAGTTCAGCCTCCATGTTTCTAGGACTCAACAAGAAGTGAGTGGAAATCATAGCTCACGTGCAAAAGTAAAATAATACATATGATGATTGTCACTCACAGTTTGTTGTTATCCTCTGGACAGAGTCCACATGTCTTATAGTCAATAGCTCAGTACTTAAAACTGGCTAATATATTGGACAAAAGTACTCGGGAGTGAAGCCATCACATTGGAGAATCTGGGGATAGGGGCCCTTTGATGACACAGTATCATTGAGTTTTGGGTATAAGGGATCTTGGGCTCAGACTGAACTCCATGGAGACAAAAGGAGATAACTTACTACATGGAACAGTGGACTGGAAGGGAGGGAGGCCACAGGGAGGAGTGTGCAGATAGAAAGAGGTGTGGACCAGAGCCAAGGGGACACGATGCTTCCAGTTTCACTATTATCTCTCTGGTGATTTGGTTCTTTCACCAAAACAAGAGCAGCACTGGCCAGGTGCCCTTCCCTGCAAAGACTTGTTAATGACACAAGGCTTGGCCGTGGGAAGCCTAGATTGGCCAAACAAGTCTATCATTTGTGGATTATAGGGCATTACAAAAGTCCCTTTCGATGTGCCTGGCTTTCCTCATCTTTCCAAATATACCAGTCATGTCAGCCTCACAGGGTTGTACAGAGGATTCGATTCAAGAATTCAAGATGGAAGTCAACCCATCTCTGGTGCTCAGCAAGAAGAGCAAGGAGGGGGCTGGGAAAATGGCTCAATGGACAAAGCGCTTGCTTTGTAAACATGAGGGGCTGAGACCGATTCCCTGTGTCCATGTACAAATGCTGGGACTTGGTGGTGCATGCCTGTCATTCCAGTGCTGGGGAGGCAGAGACAGGCAGTTCTCTGGAGCTCACTTGCTATCCAGTCTAACTTAATTGGTAAGCTTCAGGCCAGTGGGAGATCCTGCCTCAGGAAAGGTGGATGAATCCGAACCTGAATCTACACTTGTGAACATGCTCATACACATGCATATACACCACACACATGCACATTTTTTGGTATGTGTATGACATGTTTGTGTGCCCACATGTGTGAGTGCAGGCACACACAAGTCATGGAATGTGTCTGGAGGTCAGAGGATAACTTCGGGTCTGGGCCGTCATCTTCCATCTTACTGGGGCAAGGGCTCTCATTGCCCTCCACCCAGTCCATCAGGCTTGCTGGCCCCTGTGCTTCTGTGTGCACTTTTCTGTCGCCACCTCCTCTTATACCACAGGCAGGCTGGGATTACGGATGCCTGCTACAAGAGTGCAGTTTTACACGGGTCCTGGGGATCAGAACTCAGGTACTCAAATTGGTTCAAATTCTTAGTCCACCTCCTCCACTGCACAATTTTTTTTAAAAAGAATGAGGACAAAATATGCACTCCCAGGAGAAAACATAAAAGGTTTCTTCTGTATAGCAATGTCTGAACTATTAATGGCTAACAGTGATAGCCCTGGAGCTAATGCATTGCATCCAAGCATTTTTCACTGCCAGGCACTCTTGAAATGAAGGGAAGCCAAACAAAAATATTGATTCTGGCCAAAAAGCAAAGGGCCATGGTGGTGTGTGATGGTACATGGAAACACACCGTAAGCTGCTTGGTAGTGTGAAACGTCTTGCAACCAGGGGTGAGACGAGATGACTTCATCAGTCTGGTACAAGCAGGAAAGGAGAGAGAGGACTTGGGCGGGAGGCCTGTCATTTTCTTTGGCTTGGGGATGACCACACCTCATCGATCTTGTGTCATTTAGAAGATGGCCAGTGGCCTCCCTGCCTCGGGGTTGGGTCAGGAAGCTGTGATTCAAAGAGGCATTTGTTAGGACCAAGGAAGCCATGGGTGCAGGTAGCGGGATTTATGAATTGAGCCGGGGAACGCTGGGTGTGGGGCGCACATCTGGCCACAAGATGCTCTCTGGCTGTGTGGTGGATGAAGAGGTTTGGTCAAAGGAGGTCATGGCAGGTTCAGGGGGATTCTTGGGGTGGGGGCTTCAGTGAAAGTAAACAATCTGCCCTCGTGGCTTCAGACGTCCCCCAAGAAAGATGAGAAAAGAGGTGTTTTTCCTACTCATGCTCGAGATTGGCCAACTCTTTCTAAGCTCTCAATCTCAAAGCTGAAAACTCTGTCTGTCATCAAATTTTTGTAGGAGGACAATGACAAAAAGAAACTACCCAAAACACAAGGACAGTTCTCCCCAGTGAGTATGAGAGGAGTCACAGAGCCAAATGCAATCCCATGTGATACAAGTAAATCAAGTGCACTAAAGGTCCACGTAGCTCTTGCTATTTCTTACTTCTCAATAATTATATTAGCAATAGATTTGGATATATTTAATGAAGAATTTGTTTGACTTAACCCTGGTACTTTTAGATTATCATATTATGCACTAGTCGTGGAGAGAATTAATAAGTAAGGTGAGAATTAAATTGATCACTCAAGTACATTCAGTTTGGGAAAAGAACATCTCCAAATAGGGTAATGACCTAACTTGGGACTGGGGTCCCAAGGAAATAATTTATTTAGTGGAAATTGCATTCTAATGATATACTAAAGAAGAAAAATACATTCAACAATACGATTGACTTTCCCCATGTGTCCTGAGTTTGAAGAGCGGGGCTGCAGAGCCATCTTGGTTTTCTGTCTCCTGGGAACCAGTGTTTATATTTATCTCTTGAATTAGTAAGTTCACATCTTACAACCACTTAAATTAGGGCTCCACAGGTGACTTCCTCTGGCTTTCTCAGGGAGGAACTCCTCAGCCTGCATCCAGAACCCCAGACTGGGAGATACTTCCTTGTGGCTTCTTTTCTAAGATTCAGATTTTTTTTTTCCCTCCCGTCTGAAGATCTCAACTTTTGCTCTTGAATCTGCTCAGGACCTTAAACCCGAAGTCTAGCTGCTGCGGCCTCTGACTCGGTCCATGGCCCCCATCCCAGCGGGTACACGCGGGGCTTGTGATGTCAAGCTCGAAGGTGTGGTCTTTGTCATTGTTCATTGGTTTGTTTTACTTTGCATGTTGTCCTGAATTTCTAGTCAATTGTAACAGAAAACAAGTTTCCCATTGGCCTAGATCACTAAGTTATCAGGTCTGTAGCTCCGCAACAAGGCCGATTCCAGTGGAATTGTTTAAATATGTCTAACTGTCCTCAGGCAGGATACTCGTGGAATTGACTTTTGTAGTTTCACCAAGTTCCATATATCCTTCTGCCCTGTGGATAACAGTGCACCCTTGAAACTGGCTAGATCTGGGGGTGTTCGATGAGAAGAAAGGGTTAAGGTCTTATTTGGGGCACTTCCTCATCATATGACCCAGATATAGACCCCTGAACTTCATCTAGTGATAAAGACAGCAATGTGAGCTTCACCAAGGGCAGTATCAGGGTCCCTGGCTAGGAAGACAGAATGGGCCAGAAGATCAATATCTCAGTATTTTTTTTTTTTTCTTTAAATTTGTATTGATTAGAGAGAGAGAGAGAAAAAGAGAGAGAGGGAGAAAATGGGCATGCAAGAGCCTCTAGGTCATTGCAAATGAACTCCAAACACATGCACCACCATGTGCATCTCCCTTACATGGGTTCTGGGGCATTGAACCTGGGTTCTTGTGCTTCATAGGCAAGTGCCTTAACAGCTAAGCCATCTCTCCAGCCCCCAAGCCCTTAGTTTTTAAGAGTGATAAAGATAAGTCACACTGTAATGTGTGTGACATTTTATTAAGGCAGACCGCCTGGTACTTGTGGGGGAGTGCTGAGTGTGATTTCCTGTGCCCATGGTGGATTTGAAGAGGGCATAGGACTCCCATCCCAGTCTCTGTGGTGCTCCAGCCAACTAGACAGGTAGGCATAGGTGGCGTTGGGCACATTTCACTTCATGAATGCCCTAGTGGGTACACGCTTTTCCCAGAGCATGGCTCTGTCCCCCCTTTAGAGGTAAAAGTATTTAATATTTCTGTGGCTGAAATACATTGCAAATGAAGACAGGTATGCCATTGACCCAAAGCCTGGAACTTTTAGTGTGAGCTTAGGAAACCACACAGGTGCTCTCATCCACCTCACACATTGAAGGAGAGAGAAGGACACAATTTTTTGCCTTCACTGTGTTGACCCTTCTTTGGTGGCACCTAAGAGAATGTGCCTTGGTGACAAAAGACTTTGATCTAAGGGTCAAAAGTCTTCAGATACTACCTTAGGAATCTTTTCTTCTGGAAAAGGAATGCACATGCAAGAGTTATCATACTAAGAAATGACCACTTAGCTGGCCACTCTAAGCAGATGGCAGTCCTGGAGGAAAGAGGAGTCCAAGGTTGTTGCCAGTGCCTCATACACACTCACGCGCTTAGGAAACTACATTCAGGAGCAGTGAGCAAAACTCCCAAGGATTTCTGAATGATATATAACTACCCACATACCAATCTTCCCAAGCTGAACCTTTCATTGTTAAAATGTGAAGCTGGTAGTCTGTTATAGTTTGAATGTGAACTGTCCCCCAATAGGCTCATGTGCTTGAACACTTGATCCTCAGCTGTTGGTACTGTTCTGAGATGTTGTGGCATCTGTAGGAGGTGGGGCCAAGGTGGAGTAAATGGGTCCCTGAGGGTTGGGCCTTGAGGTTGCATATAGCCCAATTCCACTTTCAGCTCCAGTCTGTGTGCTTCATGGTCTGCTGAGATGTGAGCGAGCAGCCCCATGCTTCTACTGCCCTAGATCATGACCTGCTCATGGTGGACTGCACCCACAGACCATGAGCCAAAGTAAATCTTTTCTCCTTCAAGTTGCTCTTATCAGGTATTTAGTCACAGCAATGAGAAGAGTAACTAACACACAGTCTTTTTCAGTTCACATCACAGAATTTATTCATTTTATACCTGTTAAAAAATTTCATTTCTTTAAAGAAAAGCTGGTCACACACACTTTTAAAAAACATAGTTCATATTAACCATTAAATTTAAAACAGATATTGACATTTCTCAGAATTATACAAATACTCTTCTGGGTAGCATAAAAATATGCAAATTAAAGTCACTTGGTCCTTGTACAGGACAACACACAAGTTTGTGAAGCAATTGACATATTGAGGGAAAATATTTGTTTCATCTTAGATCTAAATAATGCAAAATATTTATACTGTATGTATATGTCTTTTATGTAACTTAGATATTTTCTTAACAAAGGAAAGTACAAATTAAAATGGTTAATTTCATTATTTGAAATAGATACTGTTGTTATTTTTTGCACTCTTTTATGACTTCTCAATTTCCCAAAGTGTGAGCAAAAACACAAAGGTGGAGATAGCGTAGTTACAACATAATGACTGTTGTATATAATTTTAAATGGCCTTTTAAAGAGACATCTAATTGAATGTCATCAATTAACTAAACATACAAATATGTAAGCTTTCAAAACCTATCTTATTAAGTCCTGAGTGATAGATTTTCATCACTGATATGTGAAATTTCTAAGCTCACATAATTTATGTGTTTTAATTTAAGACATCTGCTTTCCATTTGCCTAGTTAAAATACCTTCTGTACAACGTTTAGTTTTTTTTTTAAACTCAGCATCATTTTAGTTTGACCATCCTTTGAATTTGAGAAATTAAAAAAAAATCCCAATACATTAGATAAATAAATCATTTAAAAATACAAATTGACAACTGTGTTCTGTCACACCCCATCATTCCCCAGGTTGTGAGGCCATGTGCTTTGGGGAGGCCATTCCTCATGTCTATAAAACTGCTCTCTTCCTGGACAACTGAAGGAGAAGGAGACCAGTTTAGATTTGTAGAGTTCCCTCTCTTCCCTTTTACCCTCCAGATTCTAGCCCTTCTATGGAGGTCATTCCACTTAACTAGCATGCACAAGCACCCACTGGGTACATGGCAGTAACCTAGCAACTAGGAGTACATGAATGAACCATAAGTAAGCCATCAAGGAGCTTATAGCTTACTAAGGGAGACAGAGTTGCAATTCATTCATCCAATACAAGCAATATGCACCAAGTGCCTTGATAAGACCACAAAGGAAAATGAGCCTAGCTGTGAGATATTAATTCATTTTTGTTTTCTTTTTAATTTTTATTTATTTGAGAGAAAGATGCAGTTAGAAAGAATGGGCATGCCAGGGCTTTTAGCCACTGCAAACAAACTCCAGATGCATGCACCACCTTGTGCCTCTGGGTAAAGTGTACTGGAGAATTGAACCTGGATCCTTGGGCTTCACAGGCAAGTGCCTTAACCATTAAGCTATCTCTCCAGCCCTGAGACATATTAATTTTAAGCATGAAGGAGGAGTCAAAGAAGGAAGTTATCAGAGTAAGGGTTTGAAAGGAGTCTAGTGAGGGTGCAGGTTCCAAAAGGGAAGACTATAGTAAACAGAAATGACTAAATGGAGACCACAGCATGCACAAGAAATGACAAGCAGGCTGTTGAGGCTAAGTGGAGGCTTTACACCCAGAGATGAAGTTTGCAAGAAACTTTCAGTGAGATGGTAAAGAAACACAATTAACATTAAGAGGTTTGAGGGTTATTTTAGGTCATGGGAGAATATGGGTACTGAAGGAGCATAAAAATCATGTGATCAGAGCCACCAGTCTGGCCCACATTGTGGTTGATGAATTAGAAGGAGACCAGCTAGGAGGATATTACAGTGGACTAAGTGATGCTTAAAACATTCTCTGGGCTGGAGAGATGGCTTAGCGGTTAAGGTGCCTGCCTGCTAAGCCTGAGAACCCAGTTCCAATCTCCAGGTCCCACGTTTCGCCAGATGCAAAGTGACACAAGGGCGCAATGCCGCACTTGACCACAAGGGGCGCACGCATCTAGATTTCATTCACAGCAGCTGAGAGACTGCTGGCGCGCCCATTCTCTGTCTTCCTCTCCCTCTCTCTCTGTCTGTCTCTCTCTGTGTCTCTCTCCAAAAATAAATAAAATAATTAAAAAATAATAAAAAAACATTCTCTGAGTTAAGACAACAGCAGATGGGCAGGAGAGATGGTTCAGCAGCTAAGGTGCTTGCCTACATAGCCTATCGACCTGAGTTCAATTCCCCAGTTTTCATGTAAAGCCAGAAGCACAGTAGCACATGCACTTGGAGTTCATTTGCAGCAGCGAAGGCTCTGACACATTCATTCTCTCTGTCTGTCTCACTTCTATTTCTCTCTGCTTGCAAATAAATTAAAAAATTATGTTTGGGCTGGAGAGATGGCTTAACGGCTAAATGCTTGTTCGTGAAGCCTAAGGACCCCGGTTCGAGGCTTGATTCTCCAGGACCCACATAAACCAGATGCACAAGGGGGTGCACACATCTGGAGTTTGTTTGCAGTGGCTAGAGGCCCTGGCATGCCCATTCTCTCTCTCTGCCTGCCTATTTCTATATGTCTCTCTAATAAATAAATAAAAATAATTTTAAAAATTATGTTTAGTGGCTGGAGAGATGACTTAGTGGTTAAGGTGCTTGTCTGTGAAGCCTAAGGACCAATGTTTGATTCTCCAGATCCCACATAAGCCAGACACACAAAGGTGAGACAAGTGCAAAGTCTCACATGCCCACTAGGTGGCGCAAGTGACTGGAGTTGAATGGCAGTGGCTGAGGCCCTGGTGTACCAATTGTCTTCCTCTCTATGTTTCTCTAACATACAAATTAAAAAATCTTTAAAAAATTTATTTTTAAAAGCCAGGCATGGTGGTGCATGCCCTTGATCATAGCACTCGGGAGGCAGAGGTAGAATTATCACTGTGAGTTCAAGGCCAGCCTGAGACTACATAGTGAATGACCTGGGCTAGATTGCAACTGTACCTTGAAAAAGACAACAGCAGAGGAGACAGGAGGAAAAGGATGGGCAGTTCAGATTGTGGAGAAGATGGGTGGCTTATTTATTCATATTAGATATTGAATGAGGAGAGGTGGAAGATGAATGTTTACCCCTGGAGCCAGAAGGGTGGCTTTAGTTTTCAAATGTATTAGTTTAAAAGATGGAGGCTGCTGGGAGTGTTCTTTTGAAATCTGGAAATAAGTTTTAAAACATATTGCATGTCTTTTCAATGTCTGTTGGAGTACTGGCTGACAATCGTGGACTCTCTAGGAAAATATAACTTTATGTGACCATTTTTATTAGTGATTAGATCCCAGAGTCAGTACAGTTATGTGAACTTTTAGACCTTTATAAGTTGGAAATGATTTTTCTTGCTGGGAGGGATACAAATTTCTATACTGAAAGAGAGAGAGAGAACCTAAAGGTAATGTTACACTAACCACGGGATCTTTGACATTTTGTCTTTGACTCAGCAATCTTGTATCAACATTTTTTTAAAATATTCTCTTTGAGTCTGTTTTCTCATTCTGCTGGTTCCTTCATTAATGCTTTAAACATTCAACACATGCTCACTCACTATGTGCTTCATATTTTCATGAGAATACATTGATAGGTTCTAATACCTGGAATATGGAAATACCAAGACTCAAGACTCTCCTGCATTTTTTTTCTTTTCTTTTCTTTTCTTTTTTTTTTTTTTTCTTCTGGTTTTCCGAGGTAGGGTCTCACTCTAGCCCAGGCTGACCTGGAACTCACTATGTAGTCTCAGGTTGGCCTTGAACTCACACAATCCTCCTACATCTGCCTCCTGAGAGTGCTGGGATTAAAGGCATGCACCGCTACGTCCGGCTCGTTTGCATTCTTATGCAATCCAGTGAATTAAAATTGTTCTAAATGAGAATTATAATACCAAGAATACACATACGAGTATGTCCTAAATATTTCAGTTGTCTAAAACCCTAAATATATTCATGTCCAATTTGAAAGTATTTTTATTGGTTCAATTTACTAGTAATAGTGTAATGATGACACCGACATCTTTGCTTATATATTTAATCATTTATTTAAATGACAAGAGAATTACGTGTTCTGAGACTCTATACATTCTTCTAAAGCTTCTTAATATGAAGAGTCAAATTATACTACAATATACATTCCTATCAAGTGGTATGTGTAAATATTCTATCCATGAATGATTGGCAGCAATGAGAATTATCTTTTGTTCTTTAACCCATAGTGATTTAATAACGGAAAATGGTTTTATGATATTCACGTTGACACAAAGAAAACCTTAGTCCCTCCAAGGACATTTTAAATTTAAAAGCTGATAAAAATTTAAAATACTAATCAGTGCATAATTGAGCCAGAAATGAACACAGGAAAGCACCCAGATGCCAAGCTACTGAAAGTACAGCCATGTAGGAGGCAAAGCTGGGAGCTCATAGGGATGGGGTCTGGACATGTGTGGGGAGCGGCTTCAGCATCTCCACAGGAAGGCAAGGGCGAGATGCAGGCCCACACCAGGCCCAGGTATGAGACGGGGCTCTGTTCATAGAGCCAAAGAAAGAAATAACCAGAAATAAGGAATAGCTACTTTATTGAAAGATGAGAAAGCCAATGGCAAGTTCATGGGCATAATATGGAAGCTTGTCAACTATGTGGGGCCATAAGTGGGAAAAAAATGTCACCTTGAGGATCAAGACCAGAACTGTACAACACATAAAGTAGTGGAAGACTCCACATAGCCACGTAGAACAGGGATTTAAAATTGAAAGGTTAATTTACAAATGGAATTCCTTGACTGGTGGGAACCTGGAGATTAGCTGTAGGAACCTACGGAAACAAAGGACTCCAGCATGTGGGGATGGTTTTGATAACTAGAGATGAGGCTTCTCTGCAAAAATGATCGCTGCTTATGATGAACTTGCACCAAAAAACTACAAACCACGCGAGGAAACCAATCATCTTGGAAGAAAGCTGGGAATATAATAATGGAAATGATGTACTCCAGATACTGAGATAAGAATAATTTGAGATAATCTTTAGAATATTCAAAATGTTAAGGAAGTAAAAAAAGACATAAAATAGAGATTGGACAGTATTAAAATACACACACACACACACACACACACAGAGAGAGAGAGAGAGAGAGGAGGAGAGGGAGGGAGAGAAAAATTGAAAACTAACAAAAATAGACATTTCCAAATCCAAAACACTACATTTGGAGGATAATTAACATATTAGATACAGATATACCCATACTCAAAGCCAGAGAATAGCATAAAAATCATTTATCTGATCACAAAGCCATTGCCATAAATCAACTATGAAAAGATGGTTTTAGAAATTAGGAATGAAAAGAAAATTCCAGCCTTAAATCACCCATAGATTACAGAAGAAACCACAGTGGAAATGGAGAAACATTTATACTTAAATAATAGCAAAATTCACCATATCAAAACATGTGGGGCACAGCTTAAAGCACTTAAAAGTATATTTTTAAAACCAAAATTTTGTGAGGGAAATGGAAACATTTTGCCTAAAGATGTCTTTAAAGCAAGAATATAATGAAATAAGCACAAAAGAGCCAAGATCACTAATCAAATAAATAAAAATATTAACAAATTAGGCAAATCTCTATCAAAATGATGAAATGTTATTTCTGGGTAATAAATACAAAGACATTTTCTTTAAAAATGTAGTTCTTACATTTCTGTTTTGTTTTACAATTAACATAAAGGAAATGGAATACCATTGTTTTGACTGTACTTCTTGGTGGGTTAGTGAAGTTCAAAAGCCTTTAAAGTATGCCACCATCTACTTCTATTTGCTCTAAAAGAATTGTTTGTTCTAAGCAATGACGTCTTCTTTTTCTTTTATTCAAGACAGGGTCTCACTCTAGCCCAGGCTGACTTGGAACTCATTCTGTAGTCCTAGGCTGGCCTGGAATTCAGTTATTCTTCTACATCTGCCTCCCCAGTGCTGGGATGTAAGGCGTGCACCACCATGCCCAGCAGCGATAGTCTCTTATTTATTTATTTATTTATTTATTATTTATTTATTTATTTATTTATTTATTTATTTATTTATTCATTCATTCATTTAAGAGTTAGAGAGAGAGAGTGACAGAGAGAGAATGAATGCGCCAGGACCTCTAGTCACTGAAAATGAATTCCAGATGTATGCACCACCTTTGGTATCTGTCTTTAGGTGGGTAGTGGGGAACTGAACCCACTTCATTAGGTTTTGCAGGCAACCATCTTAACTGCTGAGCCATCTCTCTCTTTTCTACTGGAATTGTTTCATTAAAAAAAAAAAACTCGGGCTGGAGAAATAGCTTAGCAGTTAAGGCACTTGCTTACAAAGCCAAAGGACCACGGTTCGATTCCCCAGGACACACGTAAGCCAGATGCACAAGGAGACACATGTATCTGGAGTTCGCTTACAGTGGCTGGAGGT
Organism: Orientallactaga sibirica; assembly: GCA_036365145.1. NCBI lineage: Eukaryota > Metazoa > Chordata > Mammalia > Rodentia > Dipodidae > Orientallactaga > Orientallactaga sibirica. The sequence continues at coordinate 110,878,338 of JAEOAD010000001.1, read as the reverse complement.
CCTGGCATTCCCATTTGCTCTCTCTCCTTATCTCTCAAATAAATAAATAAATAAATAAATAAATAAATAAAATTTAAATATATAAATAAATATATTTAAAAAAACAACTCATTGATGCTATTTTTTTCATTTTCTTAAAAAAATATTTTATTTTTATTTATTTGAGAGCGAGAGAGAGAAAGAAAGAAAGAGAGAGAATGGGTACGCCAGAGCCTTTAGCCATTACAAATGAACTCCAGACACATGTGCTACCTTGTGCATCTGGCTTACGTGGGTCCTGGGGAATCAAACCAGGGTCCTTTGGCTTTGTAGGCAAGTGCCTTAGCCACTAAGCCATCTCTCCAGTCCCCCTTTTTTCCATTCTCATAAATGTTTTTGATTTATTTGCAGACATGGGGATGGTGCAGGGGGCACCAGAATCCCTTGCTGCTGGCAGGGAACGTAAGATGCATATATCACTTTTTTTTTTTTTTTTTGCATTTGGCTTTACTTGGGTGCTGGGGAATTGAACCCAGCCAGGAGCTTTGCAAGCAAGCACCTTAAACCACGGAGCCATCTTCCAGCCCCTGCCTTCAGTTTTATTTGTATTATGTATTTACTTTTGAGAATTTAAATTTCTGGAGAGCATTGTGAGGGTGTAGTTTGTTCTCACCACCATGAGGTCTACTTCCCTATCCCTTAAGGGGATATGCTTCAGCCCCCTACAGTATTTCTTGCCTAGGGAATTCTGAAGTCCAGGGCCCATGGGTGAAGTGGCCAAACCTCCTGGTGAGAACCAATGGTCAGTGTGCAAGGGGACGGGATTGCACTTCTACACTTGAGTGGGGAGCATCTAGCTATGGGTTCTGATAGGTCAAAAGTGGACATGCGAGGGGAGCTGGACTGGGGTCTTGGAGAGTAAGGAGGCTTGGCTTGTGTATCTCTGTGGGTATGGACTAAGGTTTCTTTCCTTTCGTAATTTTCTCTTAACAATATGAAATGAATGTAGGTAGGTGATTTTAAATAATATTTACAGTCACTGGAGGTTTCAAAAACTCGACCTTACATTTCTGGATTTTAAGATTTAAAAATGGTCTATGGATTTTTCTTTCTCCTTACTTTTTTGCAGGAAGAAGAAATTAGCACATAGGGCTTGCTAACAGAGAAGTAGATTTACTAGAGCAATTGAGGCAAGGGGATTGTGAGTCCAAGGCCAGCCTGGTCTACATGGTAAAATCGAACTAGTCTCATAAAACGAAAGAGAAGAAGGAAGTTTTACCCACCCATCTTTCCTTCCGTTTGAGCACTCATCAGAGCCTGGGCACTGAGCTTCAACATGGAGGATTGTAAGGATGAAGCCTGAAACTGAATGAGGAAAAAGATAATTGCACAAACATTTCATATACAACACGCTAAATTTGGCAGGAATGATTCACTCAGAGAGCAGTGCAGCTGTACTAGAAAGGGCTATTTTGTTTGGGGTTATCAAGGCAGCCTTAGGCTAAAGAAAAGATCAGGAAGGGACTGGCATTTATTTAGTGTTTACCATGATTACCTACTGGACATTGTATCAATCCTTTTAATTTTATTACTTTGAATCCTCCAATGCCCCTATAAGGCCAATATGTTTTACAATCATTGTAAATGATTATAAAAAGCTCTTGTACTGCCAAGGAAACTGGGGCTCAGTGCAGTGAACCTAGGTCCAACCTATTGATCACAGTGGACCATCTCTCCCAAGTCTGCCTCCATCCAGAGCCAGAGATCTTTCAGTAGAGAGAGTGGCTCATCTTGGAAGAAGAAGAGAGTTTCTGGTGTCTGTGTGTGTGTGGGGGGGCGTGCACACATGAGTGTATAACCTATAGGTTTTCTTTCAGACCAGGTTTAATGGCCTTCATGTTTGTGTGTGATCCAGAATCATGAATTTCATCTGATCTAAGAAATAAATGACCAGATCAGCATCATTCCTTTAAAGAACACATCATTAAATAATTTTAACCCAGCAATCTGGTGGAAGAGGCTGTTTTTTTTTTTTATTTATATCTGAAAAATGAAGCTATGGCTAAACTAGAAGACAGAATCCCAAATCTTTCCATTGGAAGTACCCAGTCCCACCCCTTGATCCCCGCCCAGATGTTGGTGGTGTGCGTGACGAGTGTTCATAGTCGAAATCCTGAGGCCTGCATGGCCCTTTTTCTTCTGAAGAAACTTGAAATTAATTTCTACAAAAAGATTAACAGCCCAAATTTAATTAAATCCTATATTTTAAGTCTGTGAATAATATTGTTTAAGAAATACTTAATCATTTTATTTTGTTGTTTTGGATTAGCTTTTTAAAGACAAAAGACTCCAGGCTCCAATTAGCTGCTGCAGAAATTAATTTAAGTAACCTAATTGACGACTTGCTGGAAGCTACACATAGTCTTGGGTGCTTAAATAATTTAGTTCTTTGCAAAAGTGGATGTGTGCTGTATTCCCTCTTATGAAACAATCCTACATCAGCCTATTACCAAATGTTCACAAGTGTCTGACTGGTGAAGCTATCCTGGCACCTGCTGTCTGTTCTTACATGGAAGAGGTGCCCAAGAAATCCTGGAGAGTATTTGGGAAATCCAGACCAGCCTTTTATGCCAGGGATTGGTGTTCAGACAAAAACAAGTTGGAGAGGGATACAAAATGTTCTAGATGCATTAGTAAAACAAACAAACAAACAAACAAACAAACAAACAAATGAAAAGTTTAGACTTGAGTTTAGGAGAGAGCAAGACTTAGAGAGAGAAAGAGAAGGTGCCAGGCTGGGGAAAAGGTTAACTGTTCCTTGGTTTGAAGGAAGGAGAGGGAAGAGAGGAAAGGGAGAGGTGGAGAAGAAATAGGGTGCTTGGTGCCTAGCATACAGACTCCCTTGTGCTATTGGCTATTTCTCATGTGCCTCAGGACTCTCCAAGGATAGGGAGGCATTGTCATAACATGAGGGCGATGGTGATGATGGAGACGCTGCTGACCGCCATGCTGGCTGCCATGGTGATGAGCCCGTCTATGACCCAGGGAGCTAGCTGAGCGTTTTACACGTATTATCTCATCTCGTCTTCTCTACTTTCTGAGGAAATATGTATGAAACAGGTTCAAAGGGCCTCTGACCCCACACCTAGAAAACCACCAGGCAGAGAGCACTCATCATTCTGGTGAAGTGTCTCTGATCTCTCCTAGGGTGCTCACAAGAAGAAGTGGCTGCTGCCTCTCCATCTCTTGGTCGACTCCCTTGGTGGAGGGAAACAAAGCGATTGGCACTGAGGGAGGTCAGGTGCTGGTGGCTCTGAAGGTGAGGTGTTGGGGTCAGGAAGCTAGGGGCTTCAGGGGTTCTGGAGGAATCTGGACAAAGGCTCTTTCTAGGCCTTGGCTTCACTATACTACAGGGTCTCAAGGCCACTCTGTCTTCATAAGAAGCAAGCAGAACAAGAAGTACACTCAAGCCAAATGATGCTAATTCAAGCTCCTTCAGGTGGGGTGGCCCTTTCCCATGCTCTCTGTGCCCAAGCATGGCACTGGATACCCTGGGCACATCAACCACTCACTTCTAACAATCAGGATATGTTTTGAAGTGCTAAGTTTTTGAAAGAGCAAGCAACTTTCCTGCACCCTGAATTTACCCAGGTCATTAACACCCCCAAATAATTCCTAAATTTGTGATAATCCTTTGAGTCATTTATTTACTCAGCCAATATTTACTAGGGGCCTAAAAGAAGTTAGCACTGTCCTTGGTACTAGAAATTTTATTAAGTTAGGCAAGGGGGACACAGTCCTTGACCTAGCAGAGAATAGAAATACTGACTAGGAATTAAAATCAAGAGTGAAGGTAAAGGAGAATTGGCTTCTTATAGGCAGTGTCGTTCAGATCACAACATGGAGGAGAATCCAGTGAGGCAGGCTAATGAGTGGTGTTGTGCACACACGTGTGACTGTGAAAGCGAGCTGTAGGGAGCTAGGGGTGGGGCATTTGCAGATGAGGGCATTTCCAATGAAAGCCAAAGCTTGTTAAGAGACCTGGGCGTGACATAGAAGCCAGGGGTGTTGAAGAAAGTGAGAGAAGTCCCGTGTTGTGTCAGCACAGAGATCAAAGGCCAGTGGTCTGAAAGTCCCCGTGCAGGCCAGTGGAGCCAGTGTCTACACTCCTTACGAACCACGTAGTTTGGGCTGGATTATCAGGAATAGGAAGGCCCAGAGGGACTGAGAGTGGGGATGACACGATCAAATTTGTGTTTTGGTATGTTCCTGACCATGGAAGAAGGGTTGGGTTGGATAACAGTGTGGCAAACAGAGGCACAAAGACCAGGTAGGAGGCTCTCATGGGAGACATGCTGTGGCAGACAGGACAGGGAAGATGGAAACCATGAGGATCAGAGTGGACAGCAAGTTATGCCCCTTTCGCTTCTGCTCAGGAGAGCTTCACACCATTCACTTCCTGCTGACTGCTAGTTCCCCATCTGCCTACTGCTCTGAGCAGGAAAATGGGCCATTTCCCCAAGATTTCATTCACTTCGTAATACCAATTATTAGCCAGGATTCAGCGGTGGTTAATTCTTCAGTTGTCCACTTGACTGGATTTAGAATCACCATTGAAACATACCTCTTGGTATGTCTATGGGGATATTTCCAGAAAGATTTAACTGAAGAGGGAAGAAACTCATTTTTGTTATTTATTTGATAGAGAGAAAGAGGCAGAGAGAGAGAGAGAGAGAGAGAGAGAGAGAGAGAGCACTCCAGGGCCTCTGGCCACTGCAAACGAACTCCAGATGCATGTGCCCCCTTGTGCATCTGGCTTACGTGGGTCCTGGAGAATCGAACCAGGATCCTTTGGCTTTACAGGCCAATGCCTTAATCGCTAAGCCATCTCTCCAGCCCCGGAAGACTCATTTTGAATGTGAGTAGCACCTAACTTTGGGCTGGAGTGAATAACAGGAGAAAGCAAGCTGAGCACTAACATTCATCTCTCTCTGCTTCCCGGCTGTGGACTCAATGTGACCAGCTACCTCACCTTCCTGCCACCATTATCCCCATTATCATGGTCTGTACCCTCAAACTGTAGGTAAAACCAAACGCTTCCTTTCTTAAAGTACTCCTTATTAGGTATTTGCTCTTAGCAACATGAAAAGTAACCAATACAGATCCCTAAACAATTCTTATTCAGGAATTTATTAACCAAGAAATGAGATTGTTCTGGACTTTCCTCCTCAGGGACCTTCCAAAGGGCTGACCCGCTAACTGCAGTTGTCATCCATTCCAGGTGTCTCTGCACCCACAGACATCAAAGCCCTCAAGCTTCACTGGCTTGGATTATAATAGCCACTCAGGGTTTAGGTAAAAATTAATGAAGCACACATTTTGGCTCCATGCAAGGAAGGATTTCTCACAGAGGAAATGAGGTGCCTCAGGGGGAAGCACTCTTCATTTTGAGGGACTCAGCTCAAATGTCACCTCCTTCGATGCCAGTCCAAAGTTCCCCAGCAGGGTTTGATATTCTCCCCACTTCCCTCCCCTTATTCCAAAACACCGCGTGGCCACTTACGTCCAGGTTTTCCAGACCGGCATGTTGAAAGCACTCAAATGCCGAACGCACCAGCGCATGAATGGACGGAAGAACGAATGATGACAGTTGAGGGCTGGAGTCATACGGCGATTGTGATGTGAAGAAATTCCAGCGACAGCTAAGAGGTTGGGTGGATTATAAGGCTTCTATCACCACCCCCACCCACAGAAGTCGCTTGATTCTGAGTCATGACAAACTACTCAACCTGAAGCCTCATGTTTCCAAGATCCCTGTTCAGAGCTGCACAGAGTTCTGCTGACCATCCAGAGCCTGAGCCTGCACCCTTCCCCAGCCCCTGCTGCCCTGCCGGCCACTTCTAGAATTTTCATAGCTGATTTACGTTAGGCATCAGGACAGTCTTCCGTTTTCCTACAAGGAGGGGCAGCGCTGTTTTCATTCTTTTTGCTTCATCACTTCCAGTATCAGGCCAACTACACACACACACACACACACCTCTTCTCAGCATTTGGAAACCAGGAAAGAGCCCCAGATCTCTAGTGTTCAAAAATATTTCATGCCGCTGTCTGTGAGAGCTACCTTAGGGTGAATGTTGAGTTGAGAAAGCTTCACTAATAGCCATGCCTCTAAGCCAAGTCGGCTCAGTCCTCTACAAATGTCCTCTACATGAGTCATAGAAAAATCTACCAGAAATAACATTCTGTGACATGACCAGGTGTTGGTGTCCTGTGGCTGCTGCCAGGAAATGTGCGTACAAATTAGTGACCCAACACAATCAAAATGTGCTCTCTGACAGGGAGGCCGGGAGTCGGAAGTCCAGGTGGTGGCTGGGCCTTGGCGGCCCTAGGGGACAATCTGCTCCTTGCTTCCAAGCTTCTGTTGGCTTCAGACAGTTCTTGGTTTGTGGCACATCAGTGAATCTGCTACCTCCGCAGTTACATTACCACCTCCTCATCTGCCTAAATGCCAGACCCTGTGCCTTTCTTGTATAGACACATTTGCTTACGTGTAAAGGTCGAACCAGTTAATGCAGAAGACAGTCCTTCTCACCATCTTTAACTTAAATACACTTTGCCATATACAGAGATATCCATTCTTTTGTGAGTTAAAGTGATATTCCCAAGTTCCAAGGTATAGACATGCCTTTGGGGCCACCATGCAGCCCACCACACTGGGTAAAGATTGCCTTGTAGATTACCTTGTCCTCTCATTTTTGAAAGATCTTATTATGATTTAAAGGCAACTGTGTGCTAGAGCGATGAGCCACTAAGCACTGAGAGATAAGAAAGTCTGAAGCCAGGTGGGTCAGTGACTTACTGCTGGTTTCACAGTGGCAGAGTAGGGATCAGAGTGGACTTCAGGCATCCTGTCTAGGCATGAGTTTCATATCACACAAGAATCCCATGTGTGCATTAGTCAAACAATTTAATCTCTGCCTTGTGTTTGTGTTCGTGCCAGGGTGACCTTATGAAAGGGAAGCTTCTTGGGACAAAGCATTTTATTTGTTACTGTTTCTTCATCATTGGTGAGAAAGAAAATAAAAATGGCCAAGTGATACAAACACGTGGCACAGAATAAATTGGCACACAGAAGTGGTAAATGTTATTTTCGTAGTAAAGAATCTAAAAACTAGCCATTTCCATCATGCCCTCTAGGGTTTAGGGATTGCTGTTGGAGAGGGGGTGAGAAGGATATAAGAGCCAGAGGAAGGGGAGGAGTGCTTTGGAATGCTGTCTTCTGGACATGAAGTGGCTATTGAATCCAGGACCTCACAACAACTGTCATTACTTATACAAGACCTGTGCTATGGTGGGCCCGTCAACATCCCATCATGAAAAGTGGAGACCAAAACCAAAACAAAAAAAAAAAAAGCTCATCAAACTAGAAGAGAGACTAGATGGAAAGAAAGAGGTTCAGGGGAAGGGGCTGGGGGACCAAAGAAAGCAATGGGAGGGGATTATGACCAAAATGTATTATGTACATGTATGAAAATTATCTATTAAAAAGAGTTTTTTAAAAAAGATCATGGGGATTCTAGAAATACCCTAGCATAGGCTTGAATCTTCTGCTCCTATGGTGGCTCCCCAGGTAGGAAATTTATGCCCATCACAGCAGGTGCTACAAGACTCAGATATGGAAACAGAAGAGCACACAAGAGTCAATGACTGGCACGTGACAGATGAGAGAGACTGCTCCCCAGAACCAGTACCGTGTTGAGCCTCTTTCCATTGCTACATGGGAGAAGGACATACTTCTTAGGCAAGTGGTTGTATTTGTCTAAAACAGACAAAAATCATAAAGCCAGATTTGGGAAAATACTTGGACACTCACTTCACCATTCTATTTTTCACCAAATCATAAAAAAAAAAGCTGTCTATTTCTAGAACAGAAATTATTCTCAAACTTCACAGATTTTAAGGAGTCTTAGGTCATATTTATTCTTCAGAAGTTACAATACACTTATTTATTTCAACAGAACTTCAATACAAAAACACTTAGGCATGTGCAAAGAATTACACTGGGACTTCTGAGTGCCAATGTTAAAATTACATTGAGAACAAAGAACTGTTTGACCAAATAAGTGAGGGTTCTAAATGTACCTAGATGTTCCATTTAAGGACAAAGTGAGGACTCCCATGAACGTCATCATTTCTGCCTTTGTTGCAAAATCAGATAAAGCAGGAGTCAACATATATTTAAAAAAATAGCCACAGGATAACATCAGGATCTTGGGTTGAAGACTACAATATAATTTAACACAGTAAAAAGTAAATATGGCATGAATTTTAAAAGAAGGTAAGAAAATCAAAATAGAACAAAATTGAAAGTAACTTCATGGGAGGAAAAAGGAAGTAGCAAAGGGCACAGCTTTCTTTTTTCTTTTTTCGTCTGCTTGGGATGGTAGGGATTAAATCTAAGACTTCATTCATGCTAGGCAAGAGCTCTATCATTATGTTACTTCCCCAGCCCCAAAGCACAGCTCTGAAATTAGACATAAGTGGGGGCTTGACTCCTGTTTGGTCATTCACGGATGGGACCTAAGCCCAAGTTTCCTTATTAGGAAACGGAACTAGAATGGTTACTCCATAGGATTTCCATGAAGACTAAAGTGCTGCAAAAGATGTCTCAGTGCAGCCTCTGGATAATGACAGAATGGAGCGTCCACTTTGTTCTTTCCCTTGGAACAGTGGCCAGCCTCAGGCCTACAGCCCAATGGAATAAAGACATTAGGATCCTTGAGGCAATGATCTTCTCACACACGCACACATTGCCCCGGTAAGCACCTACTACAATGGTCCCTTGTGGAAGTTTAGGGCCAGATCAACGTTAGATGGATGGATGGACGGATGGACGGATAGATTCACTAAAATTCCCTCAGCATGAAACGTACGGGACAATCAAATGAACTAGCAGCTGCCAATATTAACATTCACTTCCCAGATTCAAGCCATATTAAGTATAATGTTGGAATGTTAATTATATAATTATAATTATTTAATTATAATAGAGCATGTTTGGATGCAGCCAAAGCTCAAAGGTAAGAAAGCAAGATTTTTTACAGGGGGTATTTTGGTTTTCACACCTGAGGGAGTGCCATTTGTATCTAAGGATAGAAGCAGGCATCATTCAATGTCCAGAATAGCCTAACATAAGGAGCCACCCATACCAATTGTGCCATGGTGGTTGAGTAATGCACTCTTGCATCAAAGGACTCAGGTACTATCATCCACAATCCATCTATCCATCATCCACTCATCCATCAACCTATCTATCCACTGTCCCATCCATCCATCCATCCATCCATCCATCCATCCATCCATCCGTCCATCCATCCATCCAACATGGATCTTCTGAGCTTCCACAGTGGGCCACGTAGATTGGTGATAACAACTGTCACTCCACAAAGCGAAAATGGCTTTTGAATACCAATCACTGGTCCTTCTTACCATGTGCATTGTCTGGAAACATGTTATTTTCAGTTTACCACGAGCCACTGAATCTCAGCCTTTCCTTTTTCATGTTTTATAACTTCCATGAAATCACCGACTCCTCCAGGCCATTGAAATGGCTCAGCTGACCCTGAAACCTATTGAGAAAACAAACAAACCAACAAGAAAAAGTGTGGCCATGGGAGGGAGGGCTCATGGAACATGGAGAGCTCTTCACCGGGCGGCCCCATCGGGTCTTCAAACCTGGTTAGTGAGGCATGCCTCTCCTGGGAGGGGAAGGAAGGCTGGTTTTCCTAAAGGCCCTGCCAGGCCAAACTTCCTGGAGAAAAACTCACTATCCATAAAACACATTCTGAGTAACGCTGAAGTGCACAGTGACCCTTAGCTTTCTTCTTCTGAACAAATTGTTTAAAGACCAAGATGTGTTGGGGAGATACCGGGCACTGGAGAATTAGCAGCAGGTGCTATTTATAGAGCCACTGAGCTCTGCAGAGCTCTCTCTGCCCAGGGAAGGCCATTAATCTTCTCCAGCAAGAGAAAAAAAAGAAGTAATAAACTTAATAATGATTTAGAGCAAAGGAGAGAGAGAGAGAAAGCTTGGAGGCTAATACTAAGGTGGATCTAAGCCAAGAGATTAGTTTCTCCCTGTGGAAAACACACATGCGTGCGCGCACACACACACACACACACACACACACTCACATACGCCTGTGCTAGCACATACGTATATGTACTCAGGCAGGCCTTGTTGCTTCCTTTATCCCCCAACCCACGGTACTGTTGAGCTTCTCAAATGTCTCAAAGCAGTTAAGTGGCCTTTTCTTTTTCTTCTGTGACTAACAGACATAGGTCTCTCAGCAGCACACAGCTACTGAGCATGCTCTCTAGATACACCATGTTTCCAAGGCCAAGGCATCCAGGATAGATTGAGCCTCACTGCCCAACAAACAAAATGAGTTAATTCCTAGTTGATTCCTTTTATCAACAAAACAATGCCAAGACACATTTCAGAGCTTTTGCTTTTTAACCTATTTTTTTTTTTTTTTTTTTTTTTGGAGAGAGACAGAGAGAGAGAGAGGAAGACAGATAGAGATGGGCGTGCTAGCAGCTTCTTAGCTGCTGCAAATGAAATCCAGATGTGTGCACCCCATTGTGGTCAAGTGCGGCATTGCGCCCTTGCGTCACTTTGCATCTGGCTAAACGTGGGACCTGGAGATTGAAACCGCTGGAGATTGGAACCAACGTTCTTAGGCTTAGGAGGCAGGCGCCTTAACCGCTAAGCCATCTCTCCAGCCCTGTTTTTTAACTTAATTTAACTTACATCCCAGTAAGAAAGCTTAGTGGGCCATGAAAACCTGGAAAAAATGGTTTGTTGTCACATATAAATTGAGTCTGCCAGGTATGTCAACATTCAAGCTGCTATTTAATCAAAGTTATTGTGAACAATGAACTTCTCTCTCTTTTTTCTTTTCTTTGTTTTCTTTTTGTTTGCTTATTATTTATTTATTTATTTGAGAGTGACAGACAGAGAGAAAAAGAGGCAGATAGATAATGGGTGCGCCAGGGCCTCCAGCCACTGCAAACAAAATCCAGATGCATGCTCCACCTTGTGCATCTGGCTTACGTGGGTCCTGGGGAATCGAGTCTAGAACCGGGGTTCTTAGTCTTCACGGGCAAGTGCTTAACCGCTAAGCCATCTCTCCAGGCCCCTCTCTTTTTTCTTAATGTTCTCATGGATCACAGACATGAATTAGGAAGAATATGACATGAATGAGCAGGAGGTAACTTCTCTATTTTTCTTTCAGGAAAGACGTGTGCCAACAAGTCACCTTCCAAAGGAAGTGACTGTCCTCATTTGTGTCTTTAAAGTTTCCTGGTGGTGCCAGTGAGTGGGAAGTGTTTTCCTTGTGAACAATCCTGCCTTTTAAAATGCTAAGTATCCTTTATTCCCGGACACCAACCAGAGACAATGGAAAGAAACAGACCTGGCTATCCAGGCAGAAAGCAGGCCTTGTAACACAGCCAAAATGAATTGAGAATTCCTGTGCAATACAACGTTCAGGCAGGAGCGTGGAGGAGAAATCTATAATGAACTCCAAGTGGCTGCCTTTCAGATCTCAAGAGCTGAAACTGATGTGATGCGAGGGTCTGCTGCTTCCCTGCTCAAGCATTCAAGTGACTAAATCACCGGGAATGACAAAGAGGAAGGCACAAAGCCCGCCACTTCAGCCTGGTTCTTGCCAATGGACATGGGCCAAAAGTGCTGGGGCGACAGACCCCAAACACACTTTGTGTGTAACAATTTTACAAACCTCAAATAGGGCTGGGGAGATGGTTCAGTGTGGATGAGGGCTGGAGCGGGCCTGAGTGGACCTGAGAGGGCGTGATTTGCCCTGAGTGTGATTTCCCAAGATCCATATAAACAGCCAGGCGAGGCCACATATGCCTATAACCCCAATCCTGTGGGGAGCAGAAATTGGACAGTTGCTGAGGCTTTTGAAACTGGCAGGTATGGATTCAGAGAGAGACACTGTCTCAAGGCAATCAAAGAAGGGAGATAAAAAACAGCCAGTTTTTAGCTGGGCATGGTGGTGCATGCCTTTAAATCCAGCACTTGGGAGGCAGAGGTAGGAGGATCGCCGTGAGTTCAAGTCCACCCTGAGACTATGTAGTTAATTCCAGGTCAGCCTGGACCAGAGTGAAACCCTACCTCAAAAAAAAAAAAAAAAAAAAAAAAAAAAAAAAAAAAAAAAAAGAAAGAAAGAAAGAAAGAAAGAAAGAAAGAAACCAGCCAATTTTCTATTCTGACCTACCCACAGATGTGCATCGGATGCTCATCTGTAAACATCACACACACAGATGCATACCATCACCGCTGCACATACTACACACACACATATGCAAAAACAACTTGATATATTTTATTTATTTAAGAGAGAAAAAGGCAGTTAAAGACAGAGAGAGAGTGGGCGCACCAGGGCCTCCAGCCATCACAAACAAATTGCAGATGAATGTGTCATCTTGTACATCTGGCTTGTATAGGTACTGGGGAACAAACTTGGGTACTTAGGCTTTGTGGGCCTTAACCACTAATCTGTCTCTCCAGCCCAACAACTTGACGTAGACGACATGTAGGGAGAGAAAGTGGATGCAAGAACACTAGATCTTTCATGTGAATATCACCTGAAAGAGAACAGAATAGTCTGTTGCAGGGCTTTATTAAGTACACTTTCTCTTAGGAGACACGTGATTGTCATCACATTGTCTGGACCATTCTTCTATATGGAAAACCATCATCTAGAAGCTTATTTTTGCTAATAATGTGCATTATCTCAATTACTGCTCCTGGCTGCAAGCCTAGGAAGTAGGTGTGACAGGTATTAGACCTTAATCTATAAACAGGAAAACTGTAAAGATGGTGGCTACATGCAACTAGGATGGGAACAAAACCTGTGTCTTCTGCTTTCTGCTTTAGTTATCATCACCCCAAACAGAATTAACACTTAGCACAAACACTTTGGACGGGAGTCCCAGCACCTTTGGGTCACTTGTCTGGAACACAACCCTCGCATTGCAGAGACTGCAGGTTGAGTGTACAATGGAATAACCCCATCACACATCATTCCTCTTCATGCCTTCAGATCACACCCCTAACTCGTTTGAGTTACTTCACAAGTATCTACCTGACAAGTATTTACCTGACATTAAAGGTATTTGAGATAAGGCAAGAGGAGGTGCAGACCAGCAGGAATCCAGTCTTCCAAATGGGGAGAGAGAAAAGAAAAGTGAGACAGTTTTGAACTATTGATAGGTCTGTGGTGAGTTTTCATAATGAAAACAATCACATTATCCTAATGGAGAAAACATATAACTGATTTTGAAATTTTCCACCTGTAGAACAGCAAACCATGCCAAGAGTGTCATCACCAGTTGCTATTGCCCAGACGTCTATACTTAACGCATTCGTCAACCTGCAATCAACCTAGTTTTTGTGCTGTCAGCACCAAGGGAGGAATTTACATAAGACAGAACTGTCTTTGTTACCATGGAAGGCGGTATGGAACTTTCTCCTTATGAGTTTTAACAGCTATAGGGGCCTATGACCTAATTCTAGATATGATATTATGATGAGCCTCCAGCTATGCCTTGCTCACATTACCACTGGCATTCTGTCCCATCTCTCCCTGACAGTCCCTTTACCTGCGCTGACCAGTGCCTCTAGGTTGCACGCCCTTTCTTTTGAAAACTCATTTCCAAATGTTTCATAACTAAAGATGGATCAGAAGCATTCCTAATTTCACTTCCTGTAAGATGAAGTTTGTGCTTCTGAACACATATTTTCAATCTATTAGTGTGGCAGTTTGATTCATAAACTTAGGAGTTCTGAATGCCAGGTTCCCAGCTAATGGAGATTTGGGAATGAATGCCTCCTGGAGGCAGGGTATTGTTGGGGGCGGGCTTATGGTGTTATAGCCAGTTTTCCCATGCCAGTGTTTTACATACTCTCCTGTTGCTGTTGTCTGTCTGATGTTGGCCAGGAAGTGATGTCCACTCTCTGCTCATGCCATCATTTTCCTTTGCCATCATGGAGCTTCCCCTAGAGTCTGTAAGCCAAAATAAACCCCTCCCCACCCAATCTGCTCTTGGTTCTGGTGATTTCTGCCAGCAATGTGAACCTGACAAGGCACACTCCGTTTCCACAATGAGGTTTTGTTTGTTGGCTGCCTGGGCTTGAACTTTGCATGAGTCCGAGAACACATTCATACCTGCGCAGTTCTATTCAATGCAGCACAGAGGGAGAGGAAACCTAGAGAACACTGAAGCAGTGATCCTCCCTGGATCTGAGGATCATAGGGAATGGTGGACCTCTCTTTTAGAGGTGGGCCAGAAGAGTCACATAATGTAGGAAACCTTGAGATGCCATTTTAAATATATATATATATATATATATATATATATATATACACACACACACACAGGCTGGAGAGATGGCTTAGCGGTTAAGGCACCTGCTGCCTGGGAAGCCTAAGAATGCCCATTTGAATCTCAAGGTCCCACGTTCAGCCACACACAAAAGTTGACGCAAGCATGCAATGTCACCCATGTGCACAAGGGGGCGCACGTGTCTGGAGTTCGTTCACAGAGGCTGAGAAGCCCTGTCGTGCCCATTCTCTCTCTGCCTCTTCCTCTCTGTCTCTCTCAAATTAAAAAAAAATATGTTTTTATTTTTTATTTTATTTATTTTTTTAATATTTTTTTATTATTGTTTTTTATTGACTTTTATACTTACATACAAAAAAACCCACCTGATATTTCCCTCCCATCCCCCCTGTTTTTATTTTTATTTATTTGAGAGATAGGCACAAAGAGAGAATGTGTGCACCAGGGCCTCCAGCCACTGCAAACCAACTCCAGATGCATTCTCCACCTTGTGCATCTGGCTTACATGGGTTCTGGGGAAATGGAACCTGGATCCTTTGGCTTTTCAAGCAAGCACTTTAAGTGCTAAACCATCTCTCCAGCCCAAGATGCAATTTTTAAAATGGCTGCTTAGTCTCTTCGTGAATTACAGAACCAGTTAGTGGTGGTGAACACAATTCTCTCTAGTCTTCCATCCTACCTTGATTACCTGGCAGCCAGCTACTGTTGGATCAATAAGGTTCTGAATCAAAGTCTCCTCACCTGTATTCCAGAAATGTCACTGTGAGTTGTAGAAACAAAATGGCCCTGATGTTTTATTTTTCTGGTAGTCATTTCTGTAAATATGAGAGAGGGTCATTTCTGTAGATGTAGACTATACGAGAATGTGTTAACTGTTAAAAACAAACAATAAGGACCACACTAAAAGAAAAACAGCCTAAAGAAAAGAGACAAAAGCCGAGGCCCTGGGTTTCATATTAAAAGAATAACTGATTCCAATGATATTTAATTCTGCCTCTATTTACTCTCATAGATTTTGCTATTTTCACATATACTGACCAACATTTGTTTTAGGAAGCAATAAGTAAAAGTCCACCATTGTACATAAGATTTGTGGACTGGAGGCTTAGAGATTAAGGTGCTTGCCAGCAAAGCCAAAGGACATAGGTTCAATTCCCCAGGACCCACATAATCCAGATGCACAAGGTGGCCCATGTGTCTGGAGTTCATTTTCAGCAGCTGGAGGTCCTGGCACACCTACTCTTTCTCTCTCTCTCTCTGTCTCAAATAAATAAACATTTTAAAATTTTTAAAGAAAAGATTTGTGCCACAGACAGAATGTGTATATGAATGATGAGAGAATAATATTCTAAAAGTTGCCATGTTGAATGAAGATATTCTACTATTCTCCAAACACGGAGGAGTTCCTGTACAGGTGGCTTTGGAACAGTCACCTCTGGTTTTCCTTGTCAATTTGCAGAGCAGCCACCTTCAGGGTAGCTCTTTCACTGGGTGTCCAGTCTACCCACTCACATATGAGAGTGAGATTATATCAAGGAAGGAGAGTCCTCCCTGCTAAGAATGTGGGAAAGTCCATGTGGCCAAGATACGGTGGGTTGCTCTCCTTACTGCCCTGGCTTTTGGTTCCAACTGGCAGAACAGGCCCAGCCACATAGCCTGGCAGCACCAGGTGAGTGCCTGTTTGGAAGGATAATTAATCAGTAACCCAAATCGATGAAAATCACATTAGGGCCAGAGAGACGGCTTAGCCGTTAAAGCACTTGCCTGTGAAGCCTAAGGACCCATGTTTGACTTTACAGATCCTGTGTAAGCCAGTCACAAAAAAGTGAGGCAAGTGCAAGATTGCACATGCCCACTAGGTGGCACAAGCATCTGGAGTTCGATTTCAGTGGCTGAGGCCCTTGTGCACCAATTCTCTCTCTCTCTCTCTCTCTCTCTCTCTCTCTTGCTCGCTATCTCTAAAAAATAAAATTTTAAAAATCACAACAATAAAAGACAGATTTCAGGGCTGGAGAGTAGTCTTAGCAGTTAAGGCAGTTGCCTACAAAGCCTAAGGACCCAGGTTTGATTCCTCAGTGCCCATGTAAGCCAGATGCATGTGGTAGCACATGCATTGGAGTGTGTTTGCAGTGGCTAGAAGCCCTTGCATTCCCATTCTCTCTCTCTCTCTCTCTCTCTCTCTCTCTCCCTCCCTCTCTTTCTCTCTCTCTCAAATAAATAAATAAATAAAAATAAAAATAAAAATAAATTTAAAAAATACAGAGTTCAATCCTATCTTTTAAATGAAGGAATATCCTCATTGCTACAGTGTCCAACAGAGGCTACAGAGTGAGTATGGAAGCCCCAGAGGGCCACTTTTCCACAAGCTTAGAACTGACTAAGCAAGTCATTTTATAACAAAGCCTGAAGGGTCTCTATCCCCAATCTCCAAAACATTGATACTTCCAAGTTTGTTGTTAACCTGATGAGTCAGGAAGCTGTTCCTATATTCTTACAACTTTACTTTGTAAAAATTGTCAGCTGGGGGCTGGGGAGATTGCTCAGTGGTTAAGGCACTTGTCTGTGAAGCCTAAGGACTCAGGCTCAGTTCCTTGTACCCATGAAAGCCATATGCACAAGGTGGTGCATACATGTTGAGATCATTTCCAGTGGCTGAAGGCCCTGGCACACCCATTCTCTCTCTCTCTCCTTTTTCTGAAATAAATAAATAAAATATTTTTTAAAAGAAGAATTGTCAGCTGGAAGTACCAATTTTCACACAGCATCCCAGTGGGGATTGTTCAGGTTTTTAATTTGGTGACAGGCTGGGCTCCAGCGGGACTGTCACTGTTGGCAAGTGAATATGTGACAGCAGTGCTGCTTCCAGGAACAATCCTCAGTGCAGTGAAAAGGAAGAGGGGCCATGTCCGCAGGGTCTCTCCTGGGGCCTGTCCTGAGATCTTCTTCACAGCTTGAACCGATGAATACACACCACTTAGTACAGCCTGGCTCAGGACACAATTCTTACTCATTTATTTATTTTTAATTGACAACTTCCTTAATTATAGACAATATCCCATGGTACGTCCCTCCCTCCCCCACTTTCCCCCTTTGAAACTCCACTCTCCATCATATACCCTCCCCTTCTTGATCAGTCTCTGTTTTCATTTTGATGTCATCATCTTTTCCTCATATTAGGATGGTCTTGTGTAGGCAGTGTCAGGCACTGTGAGGTCATGGATATCCAGGTGTAGCAGACAGCTTCAGGTTCATTGAGATGAACTTCCAGACCAGGCACAGTTATGGAGGAAGGGATATTGTTTATTGAAGCTTACAGATCCATGGGAAGTTCCATAATGGCAGGAGAAGTGGCCTGCTCTCACAGGACCAGGCAAGAGAGAGAAAAACCAAGTCGCCAGCTACACAGCACACTGAGCAAAACTGCAGCCAAAAAGCCACAGCACACTTCAGGAACTCCCCATTAGGCACATTTGCATATCTTTACAATGGAATCTCAAACCATCATCATACCTTAAGACCAGCCCCCAGTGACATTGCCTCTAGCAACGTGATTGCAGACGCAAACTATAACTAATAAAACACTGAATATATAGGGGGACATACATTCAAACTACCACATTCCGCACCTGGCCCCCAATAGATTTAGCTCCTGGCCCCCAATAGATTTATAACTATCACACATTGTAAATTGTACTCAGTCCAATTTCAAAGGTCCTCACAGTCTTGACCAACTTAAGATAGTGAGTCCTGTAAAATCAAACAAGTTAAGTACTTTCAACATGTTAAGGCACAGAGTAAACATTTTTAACTGATATGAGGCATAGCAAGGAGAGACTAGAACAATGCAAACTCAGCCACCATCAGCTGTCATCAGACTTCTGCAGTTCAAGTTCAATATAACCTGAGACTGACAGTCTCCAGGTTTTCCAGTTCCACCCCTCCAGCTGGGCAGAGTAGCCAGGGAAAACTTCCATCTCATGCCAACACTGCACTCCATGGTAGCCCTTTTGCATAGTCCTGGTATATCCAAAAAATCTTTAGGTGTCCATGCAAACCACAGTCCATCTTCCAAAGGCTCTGC
This sequence comes from Orientallactaga sibirica, assembly GCA_036365145.1. NCBI lineage: Eukaryota > Metazoa > Chordata > Mammalia > Rodentia > Dipodidae > Orientallactaga > Orientallactaga sibirica. Next base: position 110,859,845 of record JAEOAD010000001.1, on the reverse strand, counting down.
CAGCCTATTCCTAAGGGTCTTCATGCCCTGCCTCATGCCGCATTTCAGCAGCGGCTCCTGGAACCGTGTGCAATTCATGACCACTCCATGCATTTTTCATGCTTCCAAAACTAATACCAGGTATGCAGGACACAGCCATATTCTTAATCCAGGGACAAAATAAATCATAGCCTTGAAAAGCATGTTCCTTCTCCAGTCAGCTCTTTCCAAGAGTTTGCATTTCTAACAGTCTTTCCTCAGGCATCTTCTCCATCTTTTTAATGTAAAGCAGTCAGGCCACCTTCCTTCCACCTTCCTCAAGATTGCTAATGTGTTTGACAATAGCAGCTCGAGTAACCTAAAACCAGTCTCAGTGCCTCTAATTTTAACTTACTTGAGATTTTCCAACTTAAAATCTTAAATATCTCAGTCCGATATCTTTAGCCAAGCACATCAGTCCATTACAAGTTTAACCTTGATCAAACTTTCTGGGCCTGGATAGCGGAACGTAGCCATTCCTTATCCCAGTAGCCCAGTTCCAACAAAGTCCTCTGCAGTCTTTTCTTCCCCTTAGAAAGCTCATAAGCCAAACCTCGAAGTTCAATACTGTCTGCACTTAGCATTCTCAAACTCTCATCAGAATAGTCCATAAAACTTGGCTTACCACTCCAGAAGGCATCTTCAGTTGCAGGCACCAAGTCCATGCCCATTCCTCCAAAACAAAGGTTCCAAAAGACGAATATCCACACGTTCAGGTTCATCTCACCCCACACTCCTCGGTACCACTTTACTGTAGCAGACAGCTTCAGGTTCACTGAGATGAACTTCTAGATCAGGCACAGTTATGGAGGAAGGGATATTATTTATTGAAGCTTACAGATCCAGGGGAAGTTCCATAATGGCAGAAGAAGCGGCCTGCTCTCACAGGACCAGGCAAGAGAGAGAAAAACCAAGCCGCCAGCTACACAGCACACAGAGCAAAACTACAGACAAGCCCCAGCACACTTCAGGAACTCCCCATTAGGCACACTTTGCATATCTTTACAATGGAATCTCAAACCCTCCACCACGCCTTAAGAGCAGCCCCCAGTGACATTGCCTCTAGCAAGGTGATTGCAGATGCAAACTATAACTAATAAAACACTGAATATATTGGGGGACATATATTCAAACTACCACACTAGGCCATTTTGTGTCTGGAGGAACATGTTGTAAGGAGTCCTACTCTTCCTTTGGATCTTACATTCTTTCCATCCCCTCTTCCGCAATGGACCCTGATCCTTAGAAGGTGTGTTAGAGATATTTCAGTGCTGAGCACTCCTCTGTCCCTTCTTCTCAGCACCATGGTGCCTTCTGAGTCATCCCAAGGTCACCACCATCTAAAAGGAGAAGCTTCTCTAACCAAAAGTGAGAGTAGCATTAATATATGGGTGTGGACATTAAGAGAAGTGCTTACTGGGCAGTTTGGTGAGCACAGTATATACATTTAGCCAGACACCAGCAGACATTACACCCCTAGGGCTCATGACTACCCTGTTGTATGTTTTCAGGATCAGGGATGTATTCCCTCCCATGGAGCGGGCCTCCAGTCCAATTAGAGAGCGGTTGGTTTCCTCCATAACAGACATGCCACTACTGCACCCATTGGCTTATTTGGCCTGGCTGGCCAAATTTAAAGCTTGCAGTGTTCACTGTTGAGTATCTTCACTGGTGTTTCCCTCTCCCATTGAACTGCATGCAATGTAGCTTTTTCCAGCTTTCTGTCAGCTGGTCCACATGGAAGAGGCTTTCAGCTCAGCTCCAGCTTTCTCAGGCTTTCTCAGTGACTTTGCAGCCCAAGTATGTGGAGTCTTTAGCAATAGGGTCTTACCATCTGTGGTAGTTTGAATATATGTCCCCCAATATATTCAGTGTTTTACTGCTTATAGTTTGCATCTGCAATCACCTTGCTAGAGGCAAGGTCACTGGGGGCCCGGTCTTAAGGTGTGGTGATGGTTTGAGATTCCATTGTAAAGATATGCAAATGTGCCTAGCAGGATTTCCTGAAGTGTGCTTTGTGACCTTTTGGCTGTAGTTTTGCTCTGTGTGCTGTGGTGGCTGGTTGGTTTCTCTCTCTCTCTGCTTGGCCCTGTGGAGAGCAGGCTGCTTCTCTTGCCATTATGGAACTTCCCCTGGATCTGTAAGCTTCAATAAATAATATCCCTTCCTCCATAACTGTGCCTGGTCTGAAAGTTCATCTCAGCGAACCTGAAGCTGTCTGCTACACCATCTATTCCTGGTGGGAAACCAAGGGCCTTGGCAATGGCCTATAATGTTTTGGGGGTATCTGTTACCTCCTTGGCCAACAACTCACTGGAAGGTACCCCATCCCTGGCACTGAAAATTTTCTGGTAATAATCTATGGCTTCTGAGTATTCCATTGTCCAGAGAAGTAGGTTTCCATATGACTTATTTATATTCTCTTGGATTTTGAGCACAGCCAGGCTCAGGACACAATTCTTAATGAATCCCACTTGGGGACCTAGGGTCTTTACAAGGCTACCTGGCTTGTGTGGTGGGAGTCTGTGGTCACTGATATCAATAAAGAGCACAGGCCAGCCAAGCTACAAGTGTCTACTTGTGCAATAGTGACATGACTGTTAAATGGGGGTAACCAACTGCTCTCTGACTGGATTTGAGGTCCACTCCATGAAAAGAAATTCATACCTGGAACTGAAAACCTAGTCAAAAGACCATGTTAGGGTCATAGTCCCTGGAGGGGGGAGATATTATTATTATTTGGATATGTTAAATGGATATGTTGTGCCCATCAAATTGCCTTCTAAATATTTATGTTTGTGTCTATTAATGCTACTCTCACTTTTGTGAGAGAAGGTTTTTTTTTGTGTGTGTGTGTGCGGATGGTGATGACTATTGGGGAGACTCAAAATGCTTCAATGTGATGAGAAGTAGCAGTTGAGCTGAGTGTTTCACACCGTGTGAGACATCTCTATCACACCCTCTAAGGCTCAGGGAACATTGGGGAAGAGGTTGAGGAACAAATGGAATAGCTAAAGAAATGGGGAAGAGTGCTTTGGAATGCTGTCTTCTGGACACAAAGTGGTCGTTGCACTCAGGACCCAGCAGCTGTTGATTCTTACATAAGACCTGCACAGTATTGGACCCATCCATTTCATACAACAAAATCACCCATTCAAATAGATGAGGAACTAGCTGGGAAGAAAAGGGTTCAATGGAAAGGAGATGAGAAAGGGGGACCAAAGAAAGTAATGGGAGGGTATTATAATCAAAACTAGATTATGCATGGACATGAAAAAAAATTGAAAGAAAATACAGATCACATCTTTCATTTTCATAACAGATTTGTAGCTGTTCAAACTGATAATTCTTCCCTTCTGGTTTCATACCAACCCTAAGATCTACCTAACGAAAATTCTCTTGATGCTGTCTAAAAATTTGTACACAGTAAATATGATAAGAAAAACTGAACAATGACATATATTTTAATATGCAGCATTGTACATGGCATATAATGTAAAACTGTAAGTCATGCTGCAAAAGAGAAAAATTACAGAACTTAGTTTGACATTAGAGTGGGTTGAAAGCTGCCCTGGGAGCTACACTGGTTAGCCAGATATAGTGGTGCATACCTATAATCCCAGCACTGGGAAGGCAGAGGTAGGAGAACTAGAAAGACTTCTGAAAGTTTGAGGTCAGCTTGATCTACACAGCAAGTTCAAGTTCAGGGCTATTCAGAGAGACTTGTCTCAAAGGAGAGAGAGAGAGAGAAAGGATAATGAACTGTACACTGGAGCTCCTGCATCTGCATTCCGGGAGTGTGACAAATGTTTCATGATCCTAGGCCTCTAAGGGCGCAAAGAGATTATAGAAACAGGACCCTGCAGACCCATGACAACCATATGCCAAAAAAGTGGAGTAAGGAAGAGTTTTCTAGTAGGGGACTTTTTCCCAAAAGGAAAAAAAAAAAAACCCTCTGTATATACTTATAGGAAATATTTGTTATCTAAGAAGCAGCTTATGCAGAGCTTAAAACAAAAGCAGGAAGTTCTTGATGCTTAAATGTAGTGAGACTGCATTTCTTATGGGGGATACAAGGAGAAAATGTTTATGCTCAATTGTCTTCTGCCTATTGACAAATCATGCTGGGTAATAGATTTCTTTGCAGTATTGTTGCTTGTGGCTTTAGAACTGTGCATGCTAGAGGAAACACTAACATGTCACTGTCATAGAGTGTCAAAGTCAACTAATTCTAAAGGAGTTTTTTTGAAATGGGCTTACTTCAATTGCTCATTGTTTTTTGAGTAGCTTCTCAAGTTGATGGCCTATAACTGTTAATATAACCACACAATTATTTTTGTTTCTTTTTCAAAACATATTTTTCTTTATTTATTTGAAAGAGAGAGATGGAAAGAGGCAGGTACATAAATAGACAGAGAAAGAGAGAAAGAGAAAGAAAAGAATGGGCATACTAGGGCCTCTAGCCACTGCAAATGAACTCCAGACGCATAGACCACCTTGTGCATATGGCTTTATGTGGGTACTGGGAATCAAACCTGGGTCCTTTGGCTTTTCTGGCAAGAGCCTTAACCTCTAAGCCATCTCTCCAGCCCTAGTTTTGCTTTCTATAGGACTTCATTTAAATTGAATTCCAGGCCCTCCATACATCCACCAAACTTAAATAATTTGAAAGCGCTCTTTCCTATACAGGCCATCTATGGTCCATGTATAGATATACAATGCATAATCAATCTATTTGATTCTTATGATTACACAGTAATGAAATTCACTACTTATTTGATAACAAGCTCATAGTACACACACAATGCTGTCCCTTTATGCTGGACATACTTGTCACCACCAACCTACCCTGTGAAAGAGTGGACACAAGAGGTGTTGCTCTCCATGTGATTTTTAAATGTATATTCAGTGAAGTTACAGTGTTTTTTAAGGAAAGAAGAATGCTGTGAAGGAAATGTTCCCTGGTCCATCCTTTGGAGCCCGAACCTAGCTGAAGACAGAACGAGGCTTCACAATGGGCTTATTAAAGAATTTTGCTGGGGAGGCACTGAAAGATATCCTAAAGTGTGACCATCCCATCTGCATCAAGTTATGAAAAAAGTGAGGCTTGTTAACCTGCTGTTTAGAAACCAGAACACTTTTATCAGTTCATATAATTGCTAACCCCTTATTCACTGCTCCACACTGGAGAGTTCTTTACCTCCTAAGACCTCACTAATTGCTGACAGATTTGATTTCTCCCTGACAGCGGGAGTCCTGTTTCTGGCCTTTACATCAAGTAATTGCTTTATTTTTTTCTCCCCCTGCTCTAAAAAACGGAATTCCCTTCTCCCCTGCTTGAACCCCCTTTAATGGCTTCTTTCTCTGTTATTAAATCCTTGCCATTTAAATCACATTTAGCGATGTTTTGAATAACTGATTCCAATTACTAAGGATCTTACCAAGAAGCAGCTGAAAACGCAAGTCATTACTTGCCCACAGACAAGCAGTGCACCTTGCAGCCACGTCTCTGGTGAACTGTATTGTATTTCTCCTCAGTATGGGGCAATTTATACTCACAGGAGGCTGATTTTCAGCAAATATACAACCGCTGGAGCTCTCCTACACTATCATTTGTGCCTAATAGATATTAGATTTTATATTTATTTTATAAATAGCCCGGTTCCTTAAAGAAACCATTCCCTCCTTCTATGGTGGCTGCATAGGCCAGTTGGAACAACACTAGAGATGAGCTGCTGACCGTTCCATGACCCACACCGAGGCTGCACCAGAAGGTCTAATGAAACCCACTGTGGCCCAAACACCACGCCACCCTGCCGCCCGTCTGCCCAGGACAGGGCACAGCCGGTCACACTTTGCTTTGACATGCACAGTTTGCTTTCCCTGGCCATTGTGAAGTTAAAAAAAATAATATGAAGGGTCCCTGCCACCTTGTCTTTCCCCTTTCCTATTCCTTTAAGTACAGATGTCCTTTTCAATTTTTTTTTTTTTTTTTTTTTTGGAAAGTCTCATCAGATTGTTTGACCTCAGTAAAATTAGGTATATTTCTTGCCACATTGGCACTGAAGAAAGGTCATTTTTTTGGATATATTCCATGCAGGAAAGTCTCTGTTACACAGTTATTTAAGCAGGTGTGGCATAATTTATGCATCGGTGGCTTTCTTATTTTAAATATCAAATAACTAATTAAATGGCCCTTCAGAAAACTGACCCTGCTCAGTCATCTCAGCTATCAGGAGATCTAACTTTACTGAACTGGCAAACGCGGAGGCCAAGCTCCTGCTTCCAATTTTATTAGCCAACTGTACATTTCAGCGAGATTTGGGGCTAAGGAAGGTTATCGCTAATTTCAAACTTGAGGTTTTTTTTTAAAGCAAAATTGAAAGGTCTTTCAATTTTATAATTACATCTACATGTGAAAACAGTTTTGTGTGTGAGGTTAAATTCAGGAGGCTTAATAAATATCACCCTTATAAAAATAAATGTTTTGTGTAGTGAACCTTCTCTACTTTGGTGAGAGTTCAACAAGGATATAACTAAATTTTATACAAAGTAGAAGAATGGCTTTTCTTTCTAAAGTCATGGCTATTTTGGTTTTCATCTCTCTCTCTCTCCCTCTTCCTTTTTTTTTTTTTTTTTTTTGTTAAAGTAAGAGACTTAAGGAAAAAGTTTTGAAACCCACTTCTTATTATTTCACCCTCTTCAAAACGCTGACCCTCAAACACAAGTGTCTAAGAATTTAAAGCAGTGTCACCAGGGCAAAGTGCTTTAAAAGCCTCCCCCACCCACCACACACCCATGGATGTCGGGGAGGACGCAGGCACATGGCAATAGGAGAGTGGATGGCGCAAAAGGGATTTTGTATTTTCCGTTCTTAAACATTGTCTCTTGCATTATTTACGTGTGATATTTGTGAAAAGTGCTACCTTGAGAGGCCCAGAATCCCTCATCTTCCAGTTGTATGTGGAAGACGCTGAACTGGAGCACTGCCCATGCCAGGCCCTGTATTATTCATGTGCTTCTAACCTAAAGGCCATTACTTCATTCCTTCAGAACCAGGGTATTGCTTCTTCATCCGCAGAGACAAAACTCTTATTACGAGTCCAAGGCTGAGTACATAGTGGGCAGGAACAGCCCAGCCCTTCCCAGCATCTATTATAAATATCTATCCTTCCATGTCTGCTCAGCACCCAGCTTATCCCTCACGTTCTCAGCTCCTTGTTGAGAGATCATTTGCAGAGGGGCCCCCCACAGCTTTCTCTTGTGAAGGTCCTCATAGGAGCCCTCTGGACCACAAAGCTAGAGACCCTGCTGTAGCTTTGGGGCTTTAAATAGCAAACACATCTCCTCATACAAGAACAGTACGGGAGAGACTCATCTTCAGTGGTGAGTAAAGAAAGGCAAATAACCAAGATAATTGCAATGGCAAAATTCTGATCTTTAAAAGTGGCTGTTGTAATCACTCCACTGTGCCTTTTATAAGGGGTGTCACGGTGAGCAGTTCCCTTTGCCTCTACGTCTATGTTCTGGTCTCTGAAAGCAATGGGGAGGATGCTTTCCTCATCAGAAGAAGGGATGCATCTAGAGTGCCCAGAATAGCTCAAGGGATGCTAGGAAGAACCCAGTAGTACAGAGTTCAGTCACCGACCTCAGGCCCACATCTCCTTGAACCCTTCCTTTCTTTGCCAAGGGGCCTTTCCTTCCTGTCTCTGCTGGAAGTCTCAAGGGCACTCCTCAGGAATGCTGTTTCTTTCCCTCCCCAAACTCATCCTCCAAGACTTCATATAACTGAAGGGAGAAAATGATGACATCTTGGCTCCTTCTGACCAGGGATGCTTGTGAATGAATCAGGACCTAAAACTATCCTGAGAGACACCAGCAGTGGCCTTGTAGATGGCAACCATGAGAGTTAAGGACAAGAAGATAGGAAGGGCTTTCCCAGGGTCCTGAAGTCATGCCACTCTTGGCTGTGTCACTGTCCCTTACCTGTAAGACAGGCCACGTAGAAAGAGAAAGGTGCCAGCCATTGTGTTATTTTGCTGAAGAGCTCTGACCAAACATTATGCACTTTAAAAAATATTTTAGTTATTTACTTGGAGAGAGAAAGTGAAAGAGAGAGAGAGAGAGGGAAGAATTGGTGCGCATCAGGACCTTATGCCACTGTCAATGAATTTCAGATGCATATTCCACTTTGTGCATCTGGCTTTATGTGGGTACTGGGGAACTGAACCAGGCCTAGTAGGCTTTGCAAACAAGTACCTTTAAACACCAAGCCTTTTCCCAAGCCAGCATTATGCTTTTGAATGTTTGTTTATATTTTTCTTTCTTTCTTTTCTTTTCTTTTTTGGTTTTTCGAGGTAAGGTCTCACTTTAGCTCAGGCTGACCTGGAATTCACTATGTAGTCTCAGGGTGTCCTCGAACTCACAGTGATCTTCCTACATCTACCTCCCAAATGCTGGGATTAAAGGTGTGTGCCACCACATCCGGCTCCTGTTTATAACTTTTTAAAATTAGTGTACAAAATAAAGGATTTGTTATGACCCCGTCACCCACGGATGCTATGCATTTGCTCATATTCATCTCTATTGCCCTGTCTTGTTCCCCACTTCACTCTTTCCCTGGTCCCCTTTCTCCCCTCAAATAGCCCCTTTCTAATTTCATGTCAGTTAGATAGATAGATGATAGATAGACAGAGCCATAGCCAGCACCACAATGCTGGGCTGAGCATCCAACTAGACAGTTTACGGGAGGAAGGGGTTACAGATCCAAGGGAAGTTCCATCAGTGGTGAATAATCTGACTCCCTTACTTGGATCTGTGAAAGGGACTCAGATTCTTCCACCACTGATAGATCTAAGTAGAGAGAAATAACCAAACAAGCCAGCAGCCACCACGAAGCAGCAAGCAGGAGCCCGGAGCTCAAGCTCTTCTCTCCACAGCTCTGGGCTGGAATTGAGATCTGCCCCAAGAGACACCTTAGGACTGATCCACACCCGCCCCCCCAATAACACCACCAGATGGCTGGAGGGCCAAGTTGCAAGTTTAATTTTAATAAAACACCCGAGTCTATGGGGCCAAACATTTTCTAATGACCACAAATATATAGACAGACAGGTGACAGGTAGATAGGTAATAGGTAGAATCTAGATTTGACATATGAAATAAAACATGAGCTATTTGTCTTTCTGAGGCTGGCTTATTTTGTTCACATGGTGTTTTTCAGTAATATCCATTTTTCTGCAAATGACACAATTTAATTCTTCTGTGTGGCTGAATAAAACTCTGTTGTGCACATATGCCTTGCGTTCTTTATCCATTCATCTGTTGATGGACATCTAGATTGAAACCATCGCTTGGCTATTGTGTATAGCAATAACTGTGTGTTTGCAGGCATCTCTTAGTATGCTGACTGTGGTAGTTCTGAATGCAATGTATATCTCCCACAACCTGAGGGGTTTTTTTTTTTTTTAAATTTTTAAATATGTTTTATTTACTTATTTATTTGAGAGAAAGAAAGAGGCAGAGAGAGTGAGAGAGAGAGAAGAATGGGCATGCCAGGGCATCCAGCCAATGCAAACGAACTCTAGATGCATGTGCCCCCTTGTGCATCTGGCTTATGTGGGTCCTGGAGAATGGAACCGGGATCCTTTGGCTTTGCAGGCAAATGCCTTAACTGCTAAGCCATCTCTCCAGCCCATGAGGTATTTTTGATTAAGCTTGCAACTTGAGTCTCCAGCAGCCTGCTGGAGGAGGTGTCACTGGAGGCGGATCTTGTAGTCCAGTCCTATTAGGTGTGTACAGAGTAATTTGACCTCTGGCTGTTGGTGGTGTTTCTCTCTGTAGGGATCTATGGAAGTGAGCCAGCTTCTTCTGCCATTGATGGTGTTTCCCCTGGATTCTGTAAGCCTGAAAGAAGCCCTTTCCTCCCATATGCTGCTCCTGGTTGGGTGTTTGTCCAGCAATGCGAAGCTGACTACAACACTGACTTAAATCCAAGAGTGGTGGAACTGGGTCATGCACTATCTATTTTGAATCTTTTCAGGGAATGTCATATTGATTTCCATACTGGGAAGCACTAATTGCAATATACAAGGGTTCCTTGGTGGTAGCCATTTTGTCTGGGGGGAGAGAGTCTCAGTATGATTTTAATTTGCATTTTCCTGAAAGGCTAAGAATGTTGAACATTTTTTCATATACTTATTGGCCATTTATATTTCCTTTGAGAACTATCTATTTAATTTATATGTCTACTTACTGATTGGACAATTTGCTTTCTTGGTGTGTAATTCTTTTGATTTTGTTTTGTGTGTGGTGTGATATATTGTTTTATGGCACTGTGAACACCAGACTAGCTGGTCTACATGCATTAGGAGTCTCCTGACTCCACCTCCCATTGCCATAAGCACATTGAAGTTACAGATGTAATTCTGCATTTAGCTTTATGGGGGTACTGGGAATCCAAACTCTGGTGTTCAACCTTGCACAGCAAATGCTTTTAACCACTGAGTCATGTCCTTAGCCCTAAGTTTGTTTGTTCGTTTTTAAGTATGTATTCTGGACATTGCTAACTACTGTCAGATGAAGAGCTGGCAAAGATTTCCTCTGATTCCGTAGAGTAACTCTGTGCTCTGTGACTTGTTTTCTTTATGGTGCATATTGTTAATTTCATACAGTTTGTCAATTCTTGATAGTATTTCCTAAGCTGTTGGAGTCTTTTTCAGAATTCCCTTGCCTATGTTTATATCTTGAAGTTTTTTCAAATTTTTGGTGCTCACATAAAGGTTGTTGATCCATTTTGAATTGATTTTGTACAAGGTGAGAGATAGGGGTCTAGTTTCATCCTTCTAAATATCATTATAGAATGTTCCCAGCACCCTTTGTTGAAAAGGCTGTCTTTGTCCATTATATGTTTTGGGCACCACTATACAAAAACAGGTACCAGTGTGAGTACCAACATGTTTTGGTTACTATGCTTTGTGGTGTAATCTGAAATCAGGTATTGTAATACCTTCTGCATTCATCTTTCTGCTAAGGAATATGTGGCTATTTTGGTTTTTTTATGCTTCCATTTGAATTTTAGGAAGTTTTTTTCCTATTTCTGTGAAAAACATCACTGGAATTTGGTCAGAACGCTCTGAAAGTAGGACAAAACACACAGACAGCTTCCTGGACCTGGAGTCAGTGCCATCTTTCTACTGGTTGAAAATATACAAATTGACATTCATATACTACTTAGTGGCACTTATGATAAGGTAAAAGACAACCTGAAAATATATTTTCATAATATTATTTGCATTTCATCCTGGCCATATTTCTTCTTATTTTTAAAAATATTTTACTTATTAGGGAGAGAGGCAGGGGAGGGAGAGAATGGGCATGCCAAGACCTCTAGCCACTGCGGACGAACTCCAGGTGCATGTGTGCCCTTGTGCATCTTGCTTTATGTGGGTACTAGGGAATTTAACTTGGGTCCTTTGGCTTTGCAGCCAAGTGCCTTAATGGCTAAGCCATCTCTCCAGCCCCCTGTTTCTTCTTAATCTTGAATATATTCACAGAGTTATACCAATCAGGCTGAAGGAGTACAGACCTTTTCTCAGGACACAGACTTTTTTTTTTTTTTTGACAGTTTGGAAAGCTGGACCTCTTGTTGTATTTCACTCCAGCTTCATTTTATTCATAATTAGAGAACAGTAATTGGAAGCAGCCAAGATGTCCTTCAAGTGAATGAATGAAACACTGGAAAAACATTTAGCCCTTAAAGCTGGGCGTGGTGGTGCACACCTTTAATCCCAGCACTTAGGAGGCTGAGATAGAAGGATTGCTGTGAGTTCGAGGCCAGCCTGAGACTACATAGTGAATTCCAAGTCAGCCTGGACTAGAGTGAGACCCTACCTCAAAGAAAAGAAAAGAGAGAGGGAGAAAGGGAGGGAGGGAAGGAGGGAGGGAGGGAAGGAAGGAAGGAAGGAAAGAAAGAAAGAAAGAAAGAAAGAAAGAAAGAAAGAAAGAAAGAGAGAAAGAAAGAAAGAGTCAAAATGATGAGACACTGAGATCAGTGGTGCAGGAGACGGACGTGCTACAGCTACACCATTGTTTCTGAATCAGTTACTTTTCTCATTGCTGTGACCAAACACCTGACAAAAAGCAACTTAAAGGAGGAAGGGCATATTTTGGCCCACAATTAGAAGAGATGCAGTCCATCACGGTAGAGAAGGCGTGGTGGCAGGAGCACAAGGCAGCTGGTCACACTGGGTCTTATCAGGAAGGAGAGAGAGATGACTGTCGATGCTCATCTTGATTTCTCCTTTTCTTTTCTTTCTTTCTTTCTTTTTTTTTTTTGGTTTTTTTTTTTTAAATATTTATTGACAACAAAACATACTTACATACCAAAGGTGCGTATTTTTCCCTCCCCTCCCCCCTTCCCCTTTAGAACTCCACTCTCCATCATATCCCCTCCCTCTCTCCATTAGTCTCTTTTTTTAATATGATGTCATCCTCTTTTACTTCTACTATGAGGGTCTTGCGGAGGTATTGCTAGGCCCAGCAAGTTCATGGATATCAAGGCCAATTTCTGTCTGGGCAGTTGCATTGTAGGGAGTCGTGCCCTTCCTTTGGCTCTTCCATTCTATCCGCCCCCCTCTTCCAGATCCCTGAGCCTTGGAGGGTGTGACAGAGATGTTTCAGTGCTGGGCACTTCTCCATCCCTTCTTCTCAGCACTATGTTGCCTTTTGGATCATCCCAGTGGTCATTCTGAAAAGAGAAGCTTCTCTAACCAGAAGTGAGAGTAGCATTAATATGTGAATATGAACATTAAGTGTAGTATTTTCCGGGCAGCTTGGTGGGAATAGTATATACATTTAGATAAGGGCATGCTTTATACCCCTAAGGCTTATGACCTTACCTACCATAGACTTTGCTTAGGTTTTTCAGTACCAGGTATGTATTCCCTCCCGTGAGAGGGCCTTCAGTCCAATTATAGAGCAGTTGGTTACCCCACGAGTAGACATGCCACTATTGCACCCGTTCAGTCTTTGGGCCTGTCTGGCCAAATTTGAATATTCAGCGTCCACTGTTTTCACTGCTGATGACTTCTGTCTCCCATACTCTGCATGCAGTGCAGCTTTTTCCAGCTTTCAGTTGGCTGGTCTACAGGGAGAAGGTTTTCTGCTCAGCACCAGCTTGCTTTCTCAGTGACCTTGCCTCTCAGGCAAGAGATGTCTTCAGCAATAGGGTCTTACTATCTGTTTCTCAGGGGAAACCAAGGGCTTTGGCAAAAGCCTTTAATGTTTTGGAGGCTACCGGGACCTCCTTGGCCAACAACTCACTGGAAGGTATCCCATCCCAGGTACTGAAAATTTTCTAGTAACAGTCTACAGCTTCTAGATGTACCATTATTCAAAAAAGTAGTTTTACATAAGTCTTATTCACAATCTTTTGAAATTAGATTGACCCTCCCCTTGCCCTTCTTTTATGCATTCTCTACCCATAGCCTTGGTTAGGCCATTCCCTCCTTGTAATCAGTCCTTCCACTTACATATGTGCAATACCATACACTTCAGTCCTTCCCTTTCCTCCGTCCCTTATAGCCTTTTACCAGCTTACTGGTTTCTGGTACCAATTTTTGGTTCCAGTTCACACACAAGTCTGTCTATTTGTAGCTAGGATCCACATATGAGAGAGAACATGTGACGTTTGGCTTTCTGAGCCTGGGTTACCTCACTTAGTATAATCCTTTCCAGATCCATCCATTTCCCTGCAAATTTCATAATTTCATTTTTCTTTACCGCTGAGTAGAACTCCATTGTGTAAATGTACCACATCTTTATTATCCATTCATTTGTGGTGGGACATCTAGGCTGCTTCCATTTCCTAGCTATTGTGAATAGAGCGGCAATAAACATGGTTTTGCAAGTATCTCTAAGGAAGTGAGAAGAGTCTTCTGGATATATGCCTAGGAGTGCTATAGCTGGATCATATGGTAAATCTATTTCTAGCTGTCTCAAAAACCTCCACACTGATTTCCACAATGGTTGGACCAGGTTACATTCCCACCAACAGTGTAGAAGAGAACACAGACTTTTAAGTAAGTGAGATTTTGGGTTGCTTAGTGTCAGAAACATCTAAGGAAGGGTGCTTAGTTTTTAGTTTCAGAACCAAGGTAAAAGGGTTGTGATGGAGTTGGAAGCAAATTGTCCTTTCTCAGGACAAGTGAGCCATCCTGTAGGCCTTGAAGAAAGGGCCCTAGACTAAAATTCAGAAGATCTGGAACCCCAGTTATGAGTAGAAAAACCTTTGGCAAATCCTTTCCTTCTGCCCTGAGTTCCCCTAGCCATGGAGGGCTGAATGAAATGATATATCTCAGGCTGGCCTCGAACTCATGATACTCTTGCCTCAGTCTCCTGAGTACTGGGATCACATGTGTATACTTCCATACCCCACTGATTCTTAATGTTTGGAATGCAATCAAGCTTCTTTCTTGGAGAATACAGGTTTTGGTTTGGGTTTGGGTTTTGTTTATTATTAGGTGTTTACCTGGAGAGAGAAACATAATATGCTTAGGATGTAATATTCAAATACTACAGATACAATATGCAATATGATTAAAGGGTGCACAAAAGACTGCAAAGTATTTTATCAATCTGCCTGTGTGTATTTGTATGCACCTGTTCCTATACGTTCACCCACAGCTGTTTACACAGAAAACACTTAAGACCTCATAGCTCCTCTCTAGCCTTAGTTAGAGAATTTTAAGCATCATGCATGGGGACTCTGAGATGGGCAGAATAAAGTGCCCCAGAGGTGTGATGTTTCCCTAAACATCTGTGGTCATTTATGAGAAGGAAAATTGGTGAGCTCTTCCTCTTCTATGGAGTTTTCAAGGCTGCTCTTTTCTGCCATCACTTTGAAAGGAGTCTTAGGACTCATAGAAAGACGGTTTTCCCCAATGACATTTTTTGGACTTGAATTTAAAGAGAAACCAGACATACAATACTATTATTAGTAATTATTCCTGCATGTGTTATATGCTGAGTGTAACATAAGCAATAATACAACATCAGTATTTTAACCAAAATGTGGGGTGGGGTGGGGGCTCTTGAGTGTTTAATAGTTCTCTATAACCTGGTGAAACTATCATGCAATTCATTTAAAATGCTTCATTAAGCAGATCACATCTGTGCCCTCAATGTCTCATAATTAAAACTCACAGCAGCACTTCCATCAGGTGATGTGGAGTTATTATACACACTTTCTAAATCGGGCAGTCTTTACACCATGTAGTCTGCCCATCTAGGTGGGTGTCAGCAGTAAGGAGGAAATTGAGACTTCCTTCTAATTTGCCCATGTCTAGAGGACTAGGTGCTCCTTAAAAATAACTGTTCAGCCTAAGAACCCAAATTCTGACTTGATCGCTTTCCAAAATATGTAATGGCATGATGGAAAAATACCCATGATAAGAGTCTATTCTGGGGCTTCAAGGAAAGGTGCGATTGACCTGGGTGAAATGTTTGTCGTCTCTGAACCCAGTTCCTCACCTGAAGGACAGAGTGGATGGCATCGTGGCTGAAACTCTGTCTAGCTCTGCAATGCAATGCATTTCTCGTCATCCAATACTTGGCATGAGCCATAGTGGCCAGTGACATTTCCCTGTCCTTGGGAATTTGGCTCTCTATGCTTTGGCAGACACCAACAGTCCCTGAGGGTCTTACCCTTTCACTTCAGAGCTTGGGTTCTTCTTGTTAGAGGGTGGCCTGTGTCTTTGTCCTCCTCACCTTGTCTGGCTTGTACTCCTGAGTGCCTGGACCATGGCCCCCACCATCTTCTGTCACCAATGTCTTCTGAGCCCCCTTGGCTGTCAGTCAGCAGGCTCTGGCCTACAATGTGGAGTGGGTCTCTTTATCATCTATTTTCCTCATCTTAAGTTCTCTTGATCCTGGCTCTTCCCCTACAGGATGCTGCAGATCCTAAGATGGTCATGATACCTCTCAGCAAGATGTAGATCATGTGAGTTGGAAATAAGGTTCCAGTTCAGGAAGTTTACTTGGGAAATACAGGAAGCACAAACATGGAAATGGGGGAAAAGACAGGAAAAGTTAACAACAAGAAGAAAAGGAACTCCTAAGCAAATGATCATAATGAATACCTGGACCTTAGCACCATGGTCTCTGGAAGCCAATGGAGGGCAATGCTGAGTGACAGGATTGAGCAGGGAAGGCGTGGGAATGTTGATGTAGCACCTCCCACTGGCTTCCAAAGGAGAGAGGACTTTTCAATCTCAAGCACACCTAGGCTTAGCTGAGTGGGTTCTGCCACCAGAGAGGCCATCAAGGAGAGAAAAACCAGTCCACTGTGGCTCAGATGGGACTCCAGCACTGTAAGAATTGAAACCATTCCAAGAAAGCTTGGACACGAAAGCCCATCTGCCCAGGGCTTCCTTACCAGCCTCCACGCTCGCAGAGCCTCTCTGTCTGCCTCCCTTTCATTCTCTGAAACCCGTTACTCCTCCACATACCACTTCTTCTCTCTTAACGACCAATCCTTGCACCCGTGGCTGAGTTTTCTGCTCTAAGCCTCTGCTTATGGGGATCACTTCTGCTTGGCCTTTTTCCTTGGCTGTTTTATCCAAAGCCCAGTGGTTTTGTTTTCCAATATTTCCTGGCTCCAGAATGTCAGGAGAAATTTCAAAAGGCACTGAGCATGCAGCGCTGCACATCTGGAAGGTGCTTTATACTTTCTAGAGGAATTTCATGGCACCTTCTGGAAAGAGCAGGGAGGTGTGTCAAAAGCACCGAGCGGGTGTCTTGGCTCTTCCAGTCCTGCATTTGCGCAGGGGTGCTGGGTGGGCATCTCCTGCTTGCTTTGCAAAATGCTGCCCCCCCCCACCCGCTGGTAACCCGAGAACAATCACGGTGATGGTCGCTGTGCTACTCAGCTTTCTGTTACTGTCCCCAACACTCAAGGTAATCCACTTCAAAGATAAAAGTTGTTTCATATTGCTTTGTTTTAATTTATTCCACAATTTGGGAGGCTTCAGTCCATGACTGGTTGGCTCCATTGCTTTGAATGTACGACTGCACATCATGGCGGGAGCACATGGTGGAGTTAAACCACTTTATGCATGACTGAGGAGCAGGAGAGAAGAGACTGAGGTCCTTTAATCTCCCTCAAGCACACGCCTCCTTCCAGTGACCTACAACCTCCCACAAGGATCCACCTCCAAAAGTTCCCATGCACCACATGGCAGAATGAGCCTTCAGGGGATGTTCCAATCTACACAGTGGCATCCGCCTTCCTCTTCTTCCCCCAGCTGAGCAAAGGCAAGAACTGTCTCCACCTTCGGGCATCTTGGGTCTTTAGAAAGCTAGTTATCCTGATGGCCGCCTCATGAGAAGGGAGGTGATGCAAGTAGAGGGGAACAAGACAATGCTTGCCACGTTTGATGGAGAAGAGACGAGAGAAGCTTTGTCAGGATCTCTGCTTCTCACACACAGGCAAAGAACCCTTGCAGCTTCAAACCAAATCACATTGGAAAGTACTTTGGAATGTTGCATTCTTGAAGGGAAAAGCAAATGCATGACATTCCTTGCATAAGTACCGTCACACATCTGAGATCTTAGAACAACCGAAAGAGTATGCTACTTGGACCATTTAGGGAAAGTTTTGCTTTCCCTCTCAAAATTAGCCACACTGTTCACAGGATCAGCCATTCTGAGGTTTGAAAATGTACTAAGAAGGTTGGGCTGAACCATGGAGTGATCTGTTATTGCTCTTTTAAAATAATTCTCCCCAGTGACTTTTTCCTAGAGAGGGGGCAGACAGCCTTTTGGAAAATCTCATTTATTTCAGCATCACTCCAAGTTCCAAATGTAAACGTCTTTAGGGAGCTGATTTGGAGGAAATAGGACAAGACGCACAAGCCGGTTCCACTATTGCCTGAAGGCAATTTGCATCTCTTAAAGATGAAGAGGCAGAGGTTAAACATAAGCTGAAACTCATCATGACTTATATACCATGAGGTTTTTTATATATCATTTCACACAAATCCATTTTTAAAAGTTGAATATGTGATTTTTAAAGTCAAATATCGGCAAAGGAAATTGGACTGACCCGAATCTGCCTTCAGTGTTTAATGGTAAGGATGTTGTGAAATTTGAGGCAATTTTGTTTTCCAGGCACACATTCTTTTTAGGAAGAAAATCTTTCTTTGCTCCACATTCCTCTTTGTGCCCACAGAAATGCTTGATTTGGGTTGGTATGAGTCAAACTATTCTCATCACAAGTGGAAGCAAAAGGAAAAGAGAGAGAGAGAGAGCTTTTCATTCAAGTTATGGCTTCTGGAAGAATTTGTGTAAAAGCAGCCTATGTAACCGTGGTTGTTGGCGACTCTTTTGTGAGCTCTCTGTAGAATAGTTATTTTCTCCTGCACCCAACAGGAAAATAATGGGGCATAAAAAAAATCAGCTTTAAAGTTCAGGGAGTAGGGCAAAGAGCTCACTGAACTCCTCTTTGTCCACACTATCTCATGAATGTTCATGCATGTCTATGGAAAATTCTCTTCCCATGCTGCTCTCTGGATCGTGCACTGTCTGCCTAGCTTGCAGGAGAGGTAAGTGACAGGACAGGAGCTGTCTGAAGAGGAATTTCATGTGAGACATGTGGTACATATCAAATCTCATCCGTCACATGGGCTCTGATCTGGTTAATGCGGTCTGGAGAGATAATTATAATTCTCAAATCATAATATTTAAATGTGAACATTTAATGAGAAAGAAGTTAAAATGAGCTAAACTTGGAAATTACATGGTCGGCCATATTTTTCCAATGCATTAAGGTTTCTAGCAAATGAAAACAAAGAATACCATCAATGATCACAGGGGAATAATGTTTAAACTTCCCCATGCCCTCAATGGGGTTAGTAGACTCAAATGTGATCATTTGGAAATGTTGGACTAACTTCTCAGTTGAGTGGGATACAACTCTGGTCAACTATGGGGCTCTTCAAGTATCTAGTGTTTTAGGCACAGCTGAGATATTAGAATCAGAGCTGCACAGGCCTGATAAATCAAAGGAAGTTGGAACACTGCTGGGGAGCCTTGTGGCTTGGATGGTGTTGGTGTTGGCAGGGCAAGGGAGCTTCTCCATGAGTTACGGGAATTAAATTGTGAAAAACTTCGCATTCTAGGTCCAGAAATACCATTCGGTGTACCCACCTGCCTCCAAGCAAGTCACCCCAAAAATCTTTTTAACTCCAATGATGCTTGTCGATTGTACAAGAAATGTTAGGGTAGAGCCAAGAATCTTCTTTCTCCTTCTGAAAAGCTAACCTCAACCTATAAGCGTTCCTCAATGGCTCTGAAATCCTCTTAGATTCTCAAATCAAACACTGCTCAGAAGTCCCAGGCAGCAGCCCTCGGAATGCCTCCCACTTTTCAAATAAGCTTTGGAAACACTTAAGTCTTAGGGGTTTTGTCATTCTGGTTTGAGAGCCAGCATGACTTAAAAACAATAGCCAACAAGTAAATGTCAAAAAGATGAAAAAAAAAAAAAAAACTTCTACCACATTCTGTTTTTCATAAAAAATATAGGTTTAATAAGTTTTTAAAGGAGAACAGAATGGCCACGTTAGAACATTGCTAAACTTATAAACTTTGACAGTCCCACATACTGAGATGAACAGGAAAATGCATTTCACAAGAAATAAAATACTTCTTTTTTTGTCTTCTGGATTCGTTGAAGAAGAAGGAAAAACACATGTGTCCCAAATTTCTTTGAAGGAACCGAATGACATTCGGCTTTCCTGAGTGAGGAGACCTCATCCTTTTTTTTTTTTTTTTTTTTTAAGCTACCTTACAAGGCTGCTGAAAACTCACTTCAAATGCTCGACTCAGACAAAAATCAAGGAGACGAATTGAAAATCTTTCACTTCTATTAACATCTCAGGGTTGGAAAAAAATTCTTCTCAGATGTAGAACGAGTCCCAATATAAGCAATTAAATATTTACAGGGTTATTCATGACAAGGCTGCCTAAAAGAAATAATTACAGCATTTTGTGACAGTACAGTGTCATTTTTTTCAAATGGGGGTAATCATCCACTTTACAGCTCTTGTGAAGATCATACAAACTGACAGTCACAGCAACGCAAATTTAAGGTATATTTACTGTTACTCAAGTTAATGCCAGATTGGGGTGTCATAGAGAAATGGTAACATTCCAAAGCAATGCTCTATCTGTTCAATTTCTAGGTCTGCCGCTCTATTTGAACCTTGGGTAAATGTCTTAACCTTCCTGTGTCTCAGTGTCTTCAACTGTAAAAGGGGGGAAATAATACGCTCTACCTCATGCAATTGCTGTAAGAATGACCTTGGTAATATATGTAAGTTCGTAGTGTCTGAGACATAGTAAGCATGTTGCCCGTTATGTCTGCTTCTTTTGTTGCTGCTGTCTTTTTGCTGTGGTTGGTGTTGGTGGTATTGCTCTGGCCTTTCTGGGGACTGGCTACAATATCATAAATGGGCCAGGATTATAAGTAAGGACATCTGACAGGAATCCCAGGACTCATGTTCTCTATATTTCCAAGTTAGATGGGGGAAAAAAAAATAGTTGAAGCCAGGCGTGGTGGCACACGCCTTTAATCCCAGCACCCGGAAGGCAGAGGTAAGAGGATCACCGTGAGTTCGAGGCCACCTTGAGGCTACATAGTGAATTCCAGGTCAGCCTGGGCTACAGCGAGACCCTACCTCGAGAAAAGAAAAGTAGTTGAGATTGGGCTACCAACTTGTTGACTGAAACTTTGTTCCTGGGGAGATGAACATGCATTTATTCATCCCAGATCAGGCACCAAAGTAATTATTACACCAAAATCCAAAGACGGCGAGGCAAGGAGTGCATTGGGGTTACTTACAGAGCAAGGTGAGGGGCTTTGTAGAGGAGCATGGGTGATTCAAAGGAATCTGCTTCTCTGCAAAGTCCCACACCATCTTGTATGGGGACCTCATGGAAGCAATGCTGAGGGAGTCCTCCTTCCAGTTCACCTTTGACTATCTACGTTCTCCTGCTTCTTCCAGGATCACTTACAACAGGAAAGGAGCCATCGCTGGAATCCCAGGGGAGGGTCACAACATCCCCTTCCTTCTACTAGGGTATTCCGTAACTCCATCAGCATTATCACAGACCTGCCTTTCACTGGGTTGTTCTGCTCCAAAGCATTCTCTCCTCCAAGATGGCACCATATTGTGCCCGGTGGAAAGTGGCACAACACAAATCCACCTGAGACAGGATGAGAAGGGTCCAGGAAGGACAGGGCTGTGCTGGGAAGGGACAGCATGGGCTTCCTGTGTCACATGGACTGGCAGTGGTCTGTATCTGGATCCTGAGGCTGTCCGGGGGAGGCCATCTTGAGGGTCTAAGGGCCACACTAGTGATGTAGCGTCATGACACCACATAGGTTCGCCTTCTTCTGAAGGATTCAACTATTCTGGAAAGTACTACAAAATAGCAAATAGTGAAATACTCTAACATGGCAATACTCTAACATGCCAAGAAATCACAATGTGAAATTCATATAAAGAGCAGTCTGGGTAGGTGTAGACACCGAGGACCTTTTCCAGAGAAAGTCAACTCCCCGGCCCACCGGGGACCTTGTCATCAATACCAACAGTGCCCAAGCCAGAAGAGAGTCTTCAAAACATGCACAAAATTGCATCTGCATCTACTTAGTCAAACCAGTGAATGCTGTAGGGAAAAGAAAATCAAATCATTGATTAGGTCTTCCATAAATCAGAGTGGCACTTTGGCCTTTTGTAGACACGAGCAGTGTTGATATCCAGCTGGGTGGCATCGCTATACATAAACAGAATGCACCTTTCCTGTGCTTGAATACGAGTCGTTACTGCTTTTGTGAGGATTTCACTGCAAACTTATTGGTACTGCTGATTTTTTTTTTCTTGAGAAACTGAATTAAAGAGACATTGGATAGTGCCTGTCAAACTTTAGTTATATCACAAATCTTCAGGGCACTTGTGTAAAAGTGCAGAAATTCTAGGTCTCGTACTATGAATGAGTCAGTACTTTTGGACTGTGGGAAAAATGTATAAATTACCAAAAATACCCGACAGAAACACCATATGGGAAGAAAGGTAAGCTTGGGCCTGTTTCAGAGGGCTTTCTGTTCATCACCATGGAGAAGGCAGGGCAAAGTGGCTCTGTCAGTGGTGGCTGGAGTGGGGTGGGGTGGAGTAGCTGTTCATATCGGGCAGACCAGGAGGCAGAGAGAGCAGGCCAGCAGCACGGTGGGAATAACCCACCTAATTCTCCTCCTGGAGACCTCCTCCTCCAGCCAGGCCCCTCCTCCTAAAGTCTCCACAGCCTTCAAAATAAGGCCACAAGCAGGGTAGTGAGCATTCAAAACATAGACGTGCGAGGGACACTTTTAGATTCACACTGTAGCAGAAAGGGTGGAAAGGTACACAAAATATATTAAGGTTAAAAGTGTCCTACCCCAAATTAATGGTATGTAGATTCTATTCATGAATAAAATTACAAAGCAATCTTGTGCTGAAGTATATTGTAAGTTTTTTTTTTTTTAATATATCTAGCTATAAGCCTTCTTGCAAAAACCTAATCAGGAAAATCAGTTATATTGTTTGTGTATTTTCTGATTATACAAGTTCTATTTTTACACACTATGGATTAAATTTGTTTCTAAAGAAGAGTGCAGTTTTATGATGAGCTGCTTTGGGGACATTAATTAGTATATAAATAAAGGAATGAATGACTAAAAAAACACATAAAGTCTGAGTGCAGAAACATTAGCTGTAGTCAGGATTTTCCTTCCTTTCTAATATATATGTTTTACATAACAGGAAATCCTCTAGTTTATTTTTAGAAGGATGTAACATACATGCTTAAGAAGTTAACCATAATTTACTTTTCCATAAGAATATAGAGAAGACCTACTGAACTTCCTAAAAACTACATTTTCTGGACAGTTCCCAAGAATCACAAAGATGGCCTGGTATGAACAAAACCAGAGAACATAGCTACCGAGATCTTTACATTTATAGTCATCAAGCATTCTGTTTCTTGAATTGACATGTTTTGCAGAGAATATTCCTTTAATCAGCATGGTTTGTCTTTCTATCTTTGTCAAGTAAATCCAACCTCTGATTGCCCAAGGAAGGTTATTTCTGTGCTCCCAGAGATGGCATTGGATTTTGGGGTACTTCTTCTATTTCCCTCCTTAGTTTATGTTAGAGTTGTGTTTTTTTGATATTTTTATTGAGAATTTTCATAAATGTATATAAAGTTTTTGATCATAATCACCTCCCCTTATCTTCTCTTGTCCCACTCACTTGTCCCCCCTCCACTGAACACCTTCTTTCCAATCAATCCCTCTTCTATGTGGCTGCCTTTTCCCCCTCTTCCACCCAATATGATAACATGCTGATAAGCCCAGTATCATGCAGGTTTTATATGACATTGCAGCCACCTTCTTCTCATTGCTGGGACACACACTCAATCATGGTGGAGGAAACTGGCTCCTTTCACACATCCATAATGGAGAGAGAGAGAGAGAAAGAGCAGGGCGTGACACACCTCCTCCTGCAGTGCTCCACCTCCCAAACACACCAAGCTGAGGAAGAAGTAGGAAGCTGAGTCACAAACACCAGAGGTTATGGGGACATTTTGAATTCAAACTACTATATACGGGTGACGGCAGTTGCTGGGAGGTCATGAATGCAAAGGCCACTTTATGTCTGGAAGTCAGCATGCCAAAGCTCTCATCATTTTTCTCTGGATTCTTTCTGTCCTTCTTCCGCAGTGTCACCTGAACCTTGGAGGGGATGATATACATGTCTTATTTAGCACTGTCACTTATTCTCAGCCCTCTGGTGAGTTTTGAGTCTCCCCAGTAGTCACTGTTCACTGTAAAAAGAGTTTTCTCTGATCCACAGTGAGAGTAGCACAAATCTATAAACATTAACAAATATTTAGAGGACAATTTGGTGGGAACAGCACATCCACTTAGCCAAACCACAGTACAATTTTCTCTCCTAGGACTTATGACCTTCCCAGTGATGGGCTTTTGATCAGGTTTTTAGTACTAAGCATGAATTCCCTCTCAGGGACTGGGCCTCAACTCTAATCAAAGAGCAGTTGGCTTTCCCCATAACAGTCATGCCACTATTGCATTGGTGGCCTCTAGCATTGCTCTGTTATTCTCCAGCCACTAAACACTTGTCAATATAGAGCGTGGTTACATCCAGCATGATTAATGATTAATAGGCTTTTTATATAGGGCTGAATTGACTGAGTGAGGCCATAGGGGAGAAGGTTGGAGAAGAAGGGCAAGTAGGAAGCCCAGGTCTTGTCAGAGGTCTTGACACTGTGGCAGGTATGCAGTTTATCACCCTCAGGATGACCAATAAAACCAGCTCCGACCCCTTCCCAACAGGCACTGGAAGGTCTAGTTCCCATTCCTCGGGTTTCTTCTGCTATTTATCATTTAGCATCTATAGTACTTTAGGAACCTTCCTCTAAGAAAGACTTTGTTCATTTTTGCTGTTGACATTTGAGGATGGACAATTCTTTTTTAAAAAATTATTTGTGGGCTGGAGAGATGGTTTAGCAGTTAAGGCGCCTGCCTCCTAAGACCGTTGGTTCCAATCTCCAGCGGTTCCAATCTCCAGGTCCCACGTTTAGCCAGATGCAAAGTGACACAAGGGCGCAATGACGCACCTGACCACAAGGGGGCGCACGCATCTGGATTTCGTTCATAGCAGCTGAGAGGCTGCTGGTGAGCCCATTCTCTATCTGTCTTCCTCTCCCTCTCTGTCTGTCTCTCTCTGTGTCTCTCTCCCCACCCAAAAAAATTATTTGCTTGTGTGTGTGCACGTGCACTTCTTGCAGCTGCAAATAAACATTACGTGCTTGCATCACTTTCTGCATCTGACTTACACGCAAGGCTTGGGGATTGAACCTGGGTTGGAAAGGCTTTGAAAGCAAGCACCTTTAGCTGCTGAGCCATCTTCCCAGCCTCTGGGTAATTCCTTAGGAATTTGGTCCTGTTCATTGTAGGAAGTTTTCTGGGTGTCATGACCTCTACTCATTGGATGTTAGTGGCATCCTGACCCCATGTTCCCTAATTATGCCAACCAAGCATATCTTCCAGCATAAGAAGAAACATCCCCCTAGGTGAGAACCAGTTCTCTGGAGGCCCCGGCACTCCTTCAAGCAATGGCCTCTGGGTCTTAGCTGACTTGGATCTGGAGATTGGGTGAGAGACCGTGGTTTTCTAACACAGTGGCAAATCTCATCTCTCTGCTTGCCATCTCGCACTTTCCAGTTATTACTATTATTTCAGTCTAGTGGGCAGTCCACTCATCTCTTGGCCTCTCAATGCTCCAAGCTCTTGTAAGGTTCAGACATCCTGAATGCAGCTCCAGCTTACAGTTCATGTCTGCTGTCACCTCCACTTCTCTTCACCCAGTGGTGTCCTCGGGGCTTCTGCCAGATGCGGTTCTTGCAGCTCCCAGAAAGCCCAATTCCAAGGCAAGTCACTCATCACCCATCCCGGTGGCCATGGTTAGATACTTTGCTCATTCTTTGCTGAGTGTAAGGTAGGGGGTGTGTTTCATGCTTTTATGAAGAATCTACAGAATTGAACTGTTGGTGGTGGGTTTCCCCTCCCTTTTTTGTTTTTTGTTTTTTGCTTTTCAAAGCAGGGTCACACTCTAGTCCAGACTGACCTGGAATTCACTCTGTAGTCTCAGGGTAGTCTTGAACTCACGGTGATCCTCCTACCTCTGCCTCCCGAGTGCTGGGATTAAAGGCGTGCACCACCATGCCCGGCTTTGTTTTTGTTTTGTTTTGTTGTTGCCTGTCTTTGTCCTTTACTCTCCCCTCTTAAAGAATCACATTCCAAAACTACCTGTCTATATCTTTTTGGGTGAGGGTCTTCTTTTGAGGACCCCAGGGTAAGATTCTTGGTATCAAGACTGACCTTAGAGAGCTGGGGAAATGGCTCAGTTGGTAAGGTGCTTGCCACACAAGCATAGAAAGTGAGTCCGGATCCCTAGCATGCACATGAACAATGCTGGGTGTGGTGGCACACACCTGTAATCCCAGGGCTGGAGGGGGGTCTCTGGGACATGCTGACTAGCTGGTATGGCAAAATTGGTGAGCTCTAGGTTCAGAGAGACACTCTGTCTCAAAAAAAAAAAAAATAGGGTGGAAAGCAACTGAGGACAAAACCCAACACTGACTTCTACATGTACATGCACACATGACCCACCACACACACACACATGAACACAGGAAGCAGATCTCAGGGTAGGATTTTGAAGCGGGATCATCCATTCATCAGCCAGATGTCAGAAAAATTCCATTTCCAGGGGCTGGAGAGATGGCTTAGCAGTTAAGGTGCTTGCTGACAAAGCCAAAGGACCCAGGTTCAACTCCCAGAAACCACGTAAAAGGATGCACAAAGTGGTACATGCATCTGGACTTCATTTGCAGTGGTTAGAGGCACTGGCACACCCATTCTCTCTCTCTCTCTCAAAATAATAAATAAAATATATTTTTTTAAAAATTCCATTTCTAGAGCTGGAGAGATGGCTTAGCGGTTAAGGTGCCTGCCTCCTAAGCCTAAGAACGCTGGTTCCAATCTCCAGAGGTTCCAATCTCCAGGTCCCACGTTTAGCCAGATGCAAAGTGACACAAGGGCGCAATACTGCACTTGACCACATGGGGGCGCATGTGTCTGGATTTCGTTCGCAGCAGCTGAGAGGCTGCTGTAGTACCCATCTCTATCTGTCTTCCTCTCTGTCTTTCTCTCTCTCTCTCTCTGTCTCTCTCTGTGTCTGTCTCTCTCTCAAAAAAAAATTCCATTTCTAGTGGTAAGTGGCATAGTGTCTGCTATGTAGACATGGATAAAATGTGTCTTTGGTCCTTGAATATTGTAGAGGAAAATAATAAGTTGAAGACTGAGGAACAATAGCATCATCTCAAGCCACCAACTATCAACTGAAGGCATGCATTGAAGTTCAAAGAACTCTGATACACTAAGGAGCCCTGCATCACCCAAAACCACAGAGCCACTGATGAAAATTAGACTCGGGATCTGCTTGTGATGAGACAAAGCTATTAAATAAAAACGGTTGAGGGCTGGAGAGATGGCTCAGCAATTAAGTCACTTGCTGGCAAAGTCTGACATGGGCTTGATTCCCCAGGACCCACATAAAGCCAATGCACAAAGTGGCACATCCATCTGGAGTTCACTTGTAGTGGCTGTAGACCCGGGTGTACCCATTTCTCATTTTTCTTTCTCTACCTTTGCAGATAAATGCATAAAATATCTTGAAAACTGTTGAAGCTATGCATCCAAACTTATTGATAGTTCTCTCCAATTTCGAGATTCTTAGTCTGGTTTACTCCTAAGAAAAGACTGCAACAAAAGCCTGAGTATGGGTAATTTATTTTGGAATGTGTCCCAGGAAGGGACGAGAGTCATACGCCAGGAATAGACAACTGAGGTAGGGATGGCTCCGCCCCACAGGGCCTCCACAGAGCTGTGTGAAGTGAGTGTCCAAAGAACCACTTGGGGGAGAATGGGAAAAGCAGTCAGCCATTGGCTTCTAGCCTGGGTAGTAAACGATGGCTCCAGGACTGTTAACTCCCCTCCATTTCTGGATCTTGCAGGAGTTGCTCCGACCTGGCTTCTGCTGCTATCCCATTCCATCATGTCAGAGAAGTCCCGGGACAGGAAGCAAGAGAATCGAGTCACAGTCAACTTTCAGTACCCAAGGCAGAATGAAACCTCCACGTGACTGTTCTCCAGAGCCATGGCTGGAAGAAGAAGTAGGGGTCAGATCATTTCAAGGAACATAAAAATATATAGAGAACTAATTGAACTAGAAAGGGCTATTTTGGAGACCAGTCAATGATTAACCATGTCCAGAGCTGCTAATAATTAAGAGGGGCTGAGAATTAGAACATCAGTAACATTGAAGGTCGTGGTGACCTTGACAAGAGCAGGTCTACTGTAGTGATGTAGTGACAGGGGCCAAAGGCTGACTCATCACCTAGACTCATGCCTCCTCCATGGAGTTAAGAAAACAAAAAGGTCAAGACAGCAACACCCTCAGCCTCTGCTCAGAACCTGCAGCTCTGCTCTGGCAGCCGCCCTTGGCTCTCCCTGTGGATGCACAAGGCAGTGCTGCTCTCTTCCTACGGGGGGGCTGGGGGTCGTCCTGTTGTTGTTGTTGTTGTTGTTGTTTTCAGCTTCTCTAAGTCTTTGACCTCTTTGAGGCTGTTTTCCTCCTAGATATTCAATACCTCATTCTCTGCTGTGTTGTCCTCCCTTCCTCCCGAAGCCCAGGGTGTATTCCCAAATGACAGTGGTAAATGCAGGGCCAGGGAGACACTTCTACAAGCCCCCCTCTCCCTTATATGTACAGCTCTTTTTTTTTTTTTCCTTTAGAAAGAGAGAGAGAGAGGCACACACACGCTTTTCAGCCAGTGTAAACAAACTCCAGATACGTTCACTCCCCTTGTGCACATGTGTGACATTGCACACTGGTGCACCTGGCTACGTGGGACCTGGGGATTTGAACAGGAGTTCCTAGGCTTCGTGGGCAGGTGCCTTAACCGCTAAGCCATCTCTACAGTCCACGGTTGTCTTTTTCATTCCCCCTTTCCCTTGAAAAAGCTTCTGCTGTGACTGTCACATCTGTGCCATCTCCTTGTTGTCAGGCGTCCATCTCCATCACCCAAAGTCTCCGCCCTTGAGCAGGAGGCTTGGTCACAAATGAGGCTCTGGAGAACACTTGCCATTTAAACTACCACAATCCTCCATCCAAGTTTCAGCCGTCTCCACGCTCATCTTCTCTCGTACCTCTGCACCTCCCTCAGAGAGGTGTTTGCCAGCTCTCTGCTCTTCTTTCCCACATATTCCTTTGGCTATCCATACCACTTAGCTTCTCAACTCCACCTGTTGCAGTGATATCACGCACCTCAGGGTCACCACGTTGCCCTGCCACCCTGGGAAGAATGTACTTCTCACTCCTTGCTGGACTTTCAACTGTGACAGACATGGCTGCTCTCAATTTCTTCTTTGAAGTGCTATGTTCACGTGCCTTACAGGACACAACCCTGCCCCAGTTTTCCTCCTGCCTCACTGGTGGCTCTTTCTTAGCCAGCTTCTTCTCCTCTGGATTTCTTGGATGGCCTTAGATTAACATGCATGTCATGATTTAAGTGTGGTCCTCAACCTGATATGTCCATGCCCCATTGTTTAGAGTCAGTGAATATGACCCTATTTGAATTAATTTAAAGTTTTTATTTATTAGTACGTGTGCGCACATAGGCACCAGGGTCTCTTGCTGCTACAAATGATTGCCCATCCAGCTTACATGGGTGGCTTGTATTGATCCAGGCCTGAAGGTTTTGCAAACAAGTGTCTTTAACAAATGAATCATCCCCCCAATCCCCATGGCCTTATTTGGGACCAGGGTCTTGATACATGTAACTGAATGAAGGGCCTTAAGATGTAATCATCTTGGTCTATCCAATGACAAGTGTCCTTCTAAGAGAAAGAAGGGAAGACAGACCCAGAAAAGAAAGTGAAGTGGAGAGGTGGAGGTTGAAGTGCTGTCTGAAGCCACTACAAATGGGAGGAGGAAGGGAAGAATCTTCCTTAGAGAGCCCAGAAAGCATATGGCTCACTGGATCCTTCATTCTGACTTCTCAGAACTGGAAATTTCTACTGTTTGAAATTACAAAGATTACACACACTGTGGTTCCAGGCTGGCCTCCAACTCCCAGCAATCCTCCTACCTCTGCTTCCCAAATGCTGGGATTAAAGGTGTGTGCCACCAAGCCCTGCTCCATCTTCATTTTCTTTCCTAACCCTATCAGTCAATGTGCTAAAAGACACCCAGATTCTCAGACTAAAGACTAGGAATTACCCTTGGTTCCTCCCTCCCAATTGTCATCCTACCCATTTAGCCTAGTATTTAAAGAATATTTTTATGGGAGAGAGAGAGGAGAGAGAGACAGGGGAATGGGCACGCCAGGGACTCTAGCCACTGCAAATGAATTCCAGGAGCCTGCACCACGTCAAGTCCTTGGGTAGTCTATCCGTTGCTCACAATCACCGAACTCCTCCATCTCAGGACTCTGCATTTGCCACTTCCTTTGCTGGCCCCGTAGTCTTTTGTAGGCAATTTCTTTCCTCTTTTAGATCTTCTCCAGAGCCTTCCCTGCCCACCTTCCCCAAAATGACCTTCCATTAAACTGATGTGCTTTGTTCAAAGCACTAATTATCTAAAAGTACCTCATTATATCTTTATGTATTAATGATGTCTCCTACTAGAATATACGCTCTATGATAAAAGGATTTGCCTTATTCTAGAACAACCCCTAAAGACCAGAACAATGCCAGGCTCACAGTGGACCTCAGTGTATACTGACTGAATGACAAGTGAGAGAGTTCTACCTTCCTGTTCACACACAGCAGTGTTGAATGCTCAGTGTTGACCTTAGTTCCATGTGTATGTCACTTCAGTGGGTGTATGAATGAATGACTGAACATACTCTTGCTCACCCAAGCTGTAAAGAAGCTCTCCTTCCTCTGAACTTCTACACAGCATCCTTTTGCATGTCACATTATTTTCTCTTTGAGCCTGTTCATTTTTATGTGCCAACTCTGTTGCTGATATCAATAAACTCTGAGCACAATGTTAGCATCTCTCTCAGCTTTCCCCATTCAATGGATTTAGCCACACGTGCCAGGGAGTGCCACTTCAATAGATATTGGTGCTGGGGTGAATGGATACATACATGAATGACTTTAAAAAGATGCACCAGTTATTTTATCAGAATAACGTATAAGCGGGCAAGTGCCGGAGGCTGTGGAATCCAGTTACTCTTCTCACTCCAGATCTGCTGGGCTCGCCATCAGATCGACCACGTGAGGTGTTAGAGAATCTGAAAACTGCCTTTCTTCCCTCCCAAGCAGTAAACACAAAGGCAGCAAGTAGCAAAACACTCACGATACCCTTGGGCTTACTGGACTCTTTTTTGGGGCCACTAACTCACTTAATTTGGTGTAGTTTAGCACATTACAAGATTGTTCAAGAGTACTATAAATGATGTCAGACACCATCAGAAACCACTTCAGAAAATCATTGCCTGTAGGCTGGATCAAAAGGTGAACACCTGGCAACTAGCATGCTGGGAAAACAGAATAAATCATGTTTTTCTTCCCTACCTCCTTGAGATTTGCACCTTTTTTTACCCTGAAGATTGTATATATTTTCTTAAAATTTTGGCTGCTATAATGTGTATTCTAACAAAGTATTTGCTGCATGACTGAAATTATGCAGGACTCTTTCATTCCCTTTGACAATTATTGGACTACTTTAAGATGTTGTGTTTATTTTCATCTTTTATTCAGCTTACTTTCTTTTGTACTAATGTTAAAAGTAAATTAGAGCCGGGCGTGGTGGCGCACGCCTTTAATCCCAGCACTTGGGAGGCAGAGGTAGAAGGATTGCCAAGAGTTCGAGGCCACCCTGAGACTACATAGTGAATTCCAGGTCAGCCGGAGCTAGAGTGAGACCCTACCTTGGAAAACCTAAAAAAAAAAAAAAAAAAGTAAATTAGAGGCTGGAGATTTAAAGGCACTTGGTTTCAAGCTTATGGGACTGAGTTCCACTCCCCAGCACCCACATAAAGCCAGAGGCAAAGTGATTGCAGTGTTCTCACCCCAACATAGGTACATTACTGAGGGCCAGAACCTGGAGACTCCAGAAGCCCACTGCTAAAAAGGTTGGTACACACATTCGCAGGGGGAGGGGAGGGCTGGGTGCCAAGGGAGACCCTGCCTCAAACAGGGCGGGAGGAGAAGGTAACCACTAAGGTTGTCCTCAGACCTCCACAAGCGCACGGTGACATGTGTGCCCTCACCTACACACACATGTTCACACATATACACACATGTGCCCACACCATATACACACACACATAAAATAAATTTGAAATGGTGACAGACACGAAGATTGATCAAAACCTGTGAAAGCAAAATCCAGAGGCCACAAAGCACTCAACACTAAATCAGACTGCCAGTAGTTCAGGGAACATTGCCGAAGACGGCGCGGAAATATTGTAAGAGCCACAGAGTGGGTGTTGAATACCCTGAGGCATGGTTCCTGCCCCCTTTCTCCACAGGGAGTGACTGAGGCCTTCATGACTCCACAGTGATTACCATAACCCCCAGAGAAGGAGGAGGGCCCCCCGGGTAACAGGAGTTGGGATAAAAGTATATAACCTGCTATAATATATATAAAATAAAAATTTTTAAACAGTAAATTAAACACTCATTTTTATCCAAATAAATAAAGCTAGATTTTGAACAGATAACTTTATTGAATTTAAATAATCTATGTTCTCTTTGAAAAGCAATGTGGGGGCTGGAGAGATGGCTTAGCAGTTAAGGCACTTGATGCAAAGCCCAAGAACCCAGGTTCAATTCCCCAGTACCCACGGAAAGCCAGATGCACATGATGGCACATGCATCTGGAGTTCACTTGCAAGGGTTAGTGGCCTTAGCATGCCCATTTTCTCTCTGTCTTTTTCTCTTTTTCAAATAAATAAAATATAGATTTTTTCAAAAAAAAAGAAAAACAGTGTGGTGTGTTTTTAAGTACTTTAAATACTTTAGGCAAAACAAAGAGGCCAGGACTAAACTTTCACACCTTTATGATTTTTATCTACCTTAGAACAAATTACAAAAATAAATAAATTTAAAAAACAACAGGATGGCAGGACTGTTCTTTTTTAAAATTTATTTTATTTAGTTGCAAGCACAGAGAGAGAGATAGAGAGGAGACAGAGGGAGAATGGGTGCGCCAGGTCCTCTAGCCACTGCAAAGGAGCTCCAGATGCATGTGACCCTTTCTGCATCTGCCTTACATGGGTACTGGGGAACTGAACCTGGGTCCTTTGGCTTCACAGGCAAGTGCCTTGACCACTAGGCCACCTCTCCAGCCCCAGAACAGTTCTTATATGAAGGACAGTCGATGCAATTCATTGTTTATTCTTTAGAAGGCTCAGTCACTTGTCACTCAAATGGCCAGTGGGGTCAAATGGACTCTGTTTTGAGCTGTTAGGATGCTAGGATAATCAGCTTGATGCTAAGTTGGGAAAAAGTCAACCCTTTTGCAACAGGACACGTATCTCCCGTGGAACGAGCAGAGCCGAGCTCCCGTGGAGTCCTGTTTGCTCCTCATAGTGAATTCCAGATCAGCCTGGACTAGAGTGAAACCCTACCTCGGAAAAAAAAAAAAAAAAGGCCCCCACAGGCTCACGTGTTCGAACACTTGGTCGCCTGTGGAACCTAAGGAGAGGGGCTTTGCTGGGGGAAATGTGTCCTTGGGACACTTGAGGGGTTCCATCCGCCTCCACTCACTCTTCTCTCACAGCTTCCGGTCCGCCGGGGTGACTGCTCCGGCCTCTCTGGCCTTCTGAGTCTTCCCCACTATGATGGGCTCTGCCTTCCAGAAGTGTTAACCAATTAAACCCTTTTTCTTCACTGAGCTGCTTCTGGTCGGGTGTTTTGTCCCATCAATGAGCAAGTAACTGATACATGTGGGAAAAGGAAATGAGATGTGGGAAAAATTAAGCCTTTTGTTTTTAGTCTTTTTTTTTTTAGCTTTAGCGTGGTTTATCTGAAATTTTGTGAACTTGATATGCTATTGTGTTAATGCTTCAAGGCTGCAGAGTTCAAACAGGGATGGTTTGTTTGAAATTATGACACCAAAATGTGTTTCCACTTAGGACTGTACAAAACAAATGCTTTGGAGATTCGAAGGAGGGGACAGCGTGGAGGGAAAGAACTTTCAAATTTTGTTTTAACATGCAGTTCCTAGCACCCAGGGCAATGTGGTCCCTCTACACCATGACAGTCACGTTCTTCAAGCCCCTTCTGGACTCACCAGTCTTGAGTGAAACATCTTTTTTTAAAAAGCCCCAGGAGGGTTTTGTTCTTTTAAAAAACGAACCTGTTTCATTCTGAGGACACTTGTAAAAGCCAGTTACCTTCCAGAAGTGTTCTTGGTCTAAAATATATTATGTACCATACATTGGGCTCCTTTGCTCAAAAAAAAAAAAAAAAAAAAAAAAAAACTACAGAATTAATGAACTGAATGAAGAGTTTATTTGAAGTTTTTAAAAATCC
This sequence comes from Orientallactaga sibirica, assembly GCA_036365145.1. Lineage (NCBI taxonomy): Eukaryota > Metazoa > Chordata > Mammalia > Rodentia > Dipodidae > Orientallactaga > Orientallactaga sibirica. The sequence continues at coordinate 110,825,593 of JAEOAD010000001.1, read as the reverse complement.
CCATTTAACATTCATGAAAACATAAAAATTATAAATATTAATGGAGTGCCATGTGATGTTTTAATACATGAATACATTGTGTAATGTTTGAATCAGGTTAAAAATAACATGTTCGAACACTGCCACTCAGAATCTTTTCCTGTGGCCTTTTGAGAGACCGAGCCTGTAACTATTATCCACAGCTGTGCAGTATAGCACACTCACAAGTTTCTAAGCAAATGGTGAAGTCTGGAGTCTTTTGTTTTCTGCTTGATACTGAAACACAATAGAAGACAACAAGTGAGGGGTGTGTTGTGTGTGTGTATGTGTGTGTGTGTGTGTGTGTGTTACGTGTGTGCAGGTGTTTAGAGGTATTTTTCCTTCCCCTTCCTTACACTTGCTGGAAGTAGACATACCCCTAGGGGTTAGTGATTCTCAGCCTTTTCTTCTGTTTTCCACACGATTCCCAGACTGAGGGGTGCAGGAGGGACTAGAACGTGGCAGATAGAAAGCTTGAGTAGTAGAGGGTAGGAGTGAGCATGTGTCCTTTGAAAAGGTTAATGTGGTAAAAATACATTCCCATATTCTTCCGAATGACTTTCTTACACTGTGAGGGGTTTTCTTGTTTGTTTTAAGTCAGGGTCACACTCTAGTCAGGGTGACCTGAAACTCACTCTATAGCTTGATCATCCTACCTCAGCCACTCCACCAAGGTGCTGGGATTAAGTAAGTGAGGTGAGTCACCTACACCCAGCTATTTAGCTTTATTGTTGGCTTCATTTTGAAATAGGATTTGGTATGTAGTCCAGGCTGCCCTGGAGCTCATGGTCCTCTGGCCTCAACCTCTAGAGTGCTCTAGAGTGGAAAAGCCAAAAGATAAACAGCTAAATAGAAGAGCAATCTTACTAGCTACTTCATCCTTGTTTTCAATTATGATTTTTTTTTTTTGAGGGGTGGTGGCAGATGACAAAGTTTAGCTACGTAGCCCTGGCTTACCCTTGGAACTTGTGATCTTCCTACTTTTAGCTTCCCAAATTCTGGGATTACAGACATGCACTGTCATGACCCACTATAAATTTGCTTCCTGAACAATAAAAACTAAATAAATATATTCTGTGTAAGGGAAGTTTCTGTCACAACTGTACATAAGTATTGTGAATATATATTACAATTGTCCCTTGCTATTCACGAGAGTCTGTTTCCAGCATACTCTTGGACACCATAGAGACCAAAACCTGAGGATACTCAAATCCCTTATATAAAATGGCCTCACATTTGCATAAGATTAAATGTACATTCTCCCATTATCGTAGAAATCTTCTCTAAAGCACTTGTGATACACAATACAGTATAAATGATATGTGAATTGTTAAACTGTTTTGTTTAAGGAATAAAGTCAAGAAAAGAAATTTCATACATGTATTCAGGACAGACACAATTTTTTTCCTAGAGTGTTTTTAAATTCTCCATTGGTTGAGTCCTTGGATGAAGGAACAAAGGATATCAGGGGCTACTTCTCTATTTATTTTAAAGATATATTGTATTAGTTAATTTTGTCATCATCATGACTAAAAACCAGACAGAGGCAAGTTCAGGGAGAAAGGGTTTATTTATTTATTTTTGGAGAGAGAGAGAGAGAAAGACAGAGAGAGAGGGAGAGGAAGACAGAGATGGGTGTGCCAGCAGCTTCTCAGCTGCTGAGAGCAAAATCCAGATGTGTGCGCCCCCTTGTGGTCAAGTGTGGCATTGCGCCCTTGCGTCACTTTGCATCTGGCTAAACATGGGACCTGGAGATTGGAACCTCTGGAGATTAGAAACGGCGTTCTTAGGCTTAGGAGGCAAGCGCCTTAACCGCTAAGCCATCTCTCCAGCCCGAGAAAGGATTTATTTTGACTCCTTGCTTGAGGGCATGTAGCTCATCATGGAGGCAAAGTATGGTGGTAGGCAGCACCATGGCTCAGACTGCTCACCTCAGTCAGTCTGGGAAAGAACATAAAACAGAGGCAGGACAGCAAGTAGGGTGGCTTATGCTCTTCAAAGTTGGCCCCCTAGAGACCCACTTCCTCCAGTTAAGTCCCACCTCACAGCTTCCCAAAACAGTACCAAAACTGGAGACCAAATGAACTGACACATAAGTCAGTGGGGGACATTTTACATCTGCACCATAAGATATATTTATAAATACACAATTATAATACATGAATGCCTAATAGATGTACATTTGCCTTTATTACTTTTAGAAATGTTTCTGAATCATTATATTAGGTATACATGCACACATTAGGTGTACAAACTTATACATGTAAGTTTGTCTCTTAGGATCAGCTCACTTTGGAAAGCACTCAACATTTTCAATGTATCCATCCAAAAGTGGAATGATTTGAAGAAGGAAGGCAAGAGGCCCAGGCCCTGAACATGGTGCTGTCCATTTGTCTGGAAACACATCTAGCATTCCTCTCCATCAACCTTATACCTTCACCTGACCCATAGAGTTTGCATATAACCTCTGTTTTCAAAAGACAAAAACTATAGAAACCAGGAAAGGTGGGTTCTTCATGCCTATAATCCAAGCACATGGAATGCTGAGATAGGATCACCAGACAATCAAGGATAGACTGGGCCAGCCTGGCCAGAGATACAGAGCAAGACACTGTCTCCAAAACAGCCACCATAGAAATAAAAACACACTAAAGATATGCCATAGTTGCATATCCAGAGCACAGAAAACGCAGATATAGCAGACTGGAGCAAGTATCCTTCTATCCTACTCAACTTCCTATTCCTCTGTGAAATTTCATGTTAACTAATGAGCTCTCTGTAGACATGAAATCCTATTTATTTGGGGGGGGGAGAGAGAGAGAGAGAGAGACAGAGAGAGAGGGAGAGGAAGACAGATAGAGGTGGGCATGCCAGCAGCCTTTCAGCTGTTGCCAACGAAATCCAGATGTGTGCCCCCATTGTGGTCAAGTGTGGTATTGCGCCCTTGCATCACTGCATCTGGCTAAACATGGGACCTGGAGATTGGAACTGCTGGAGATTGGAACCAGCGTTCTTAGGCTTAGGAGGCAGGCCCCTTAATCGCTAAGCCATCTCTCCAGCCCAAAATCCTATTTTTAAAAAAGATTTATTTTTATTTATTTATTAGAGACAGAGAGAAAGTGAGAATGGGCATGGCAGGGCCTCTAGCCACTGCAAATGAACTCCACATGCATGTGCCACCATGTGCATCTGGCTTATGTGGGACCTGGGGAAACAAACTGGGGTCTTTAGGCTTCACAGGCATGTGCCTTAACCACTAAGCCATCTCTCCAGCCCATGAAATCCTACTTTTAAACTACAGTTAAGATTTTTAAAAATCATATTCATGGAAACAATAAAGGCAAGTTTTTTTTTTTTTGATAGACTGTGGAGGGGACTACACCCATGAACAAGAAAGTTCTGTTCATTTGCTCAGCCCTCTATGTCATTTAACTTGACTGCACAGGAAAGGGTGGCTGGCTTTAGACACATATGCAGAAATGTTAAAAATAAGTATCACTTATGTCCTTTAATTTTGTAAATTCACCTACAGAAAATAGTTGCATGATAAAAATAGGAATTTTTGTTTTGATTTGCATTTTGCCTTAAAATAAAGGTTAAAGTGAAAAGATTTGCAAAAAAAAAAAAAATAGTTTTGAAGCTGGACATGGTGGCACATACTTTTAATTCCAGCCTGCATATATGTCTTAATTTATTAAATTGTGAACCTTACAGGAAATATTTGTGTATTCATAATTTTCTTACCTTAAAATGGTTTCAAAGTCCAATAGCCTTGAAAGCTATGTATCATTTTCATTTTTTAATCATCTTCCAATTCAGCATGCCATCAAGTCAATGGTAACCATTTCCAATGTTCTGACCCACATTTAATTCTACTCTGAGATGGAGACCTACGCGGTTCTACCTCCTTAAACTGAAGAAAATTGCAAATAGTTTTCTGATTGATATACTATTGTATGTGCTCCTTAAACTAAAAAGATCTAATGTATCTATCATACTATTTATACGGCTGAGGATATAACTCAGCTGTTAAAGTGCCTACCTAACATGCATGAAGCTCTGTATCACATAAAAGAGGCATAGTGTTGCATGCCTACAACCCTCGTACTTGAAGGTGGAGGCAGTACAATCAGAAGTTCAAGGTCCTCAGCTACATAGTGAATTTGAGGCAAGATTGAGCTAGATGAGATCCTATCTCAAAAGAAAAAAAATAAGAGTACAAGCTCAGCCGGGAGTGGTGGCGCACGCCTTTAATCCCAGCACTCGGGAGGCAAAGGTAGGAGAATTGCTGTGAGTTCAAGGCCACCCTGAGACTACATAGTGAATTCCAGGTCAGCCAGAGCTAGAGTGAGACCCTACCTTGAAAAAAAAAAAAAATCTGTCTAAGCAACTCGTGGTCTAAGCTACTCAGCAGCAAACAACCTGATGTGATGCTCACACAAGTGCAGTAGTGGCACACAGCCATGGTGGGTTACCAACTGCTCTAGATTTGGCTAACGGATCCACTCAGTGGAACGGAACCCATACCTGGAACTGGAAAACAAGTCAGAACCATATCCAAAAATGAGCCCGCTCTCCAATATCAAGCTCCCACCAATAGTGGAATACAAGAGGGCCTACACCTATTAAATTCCCTCTAAAATAATAATGGTTACCCATGTATCTTGTACTGACCTCACTCTCCATTGGAGAATCTGCTTCTCTCTTTCAGATGTATGCAGAACCTGAGGAGGGAATCAGCCCATCGCACGTCAACAGGATGCCAGCTGAAGCCGTAGAGTTATAGGGGAAATGAGCAAGAGTGCTGCTTTTTCGGTGAACCTGGTACCAGCACAAAGGCGAAGGAGATAGATACAAAGAACACTCAGCCCCTACCAAATCAGATATCCAGAGACACAGAGACTCATAAAACCTCATCACTGAATTAGACCTAAAATGAACCCAACGTGGTTCAGGGAAATTCGCCGAAGAGGGGGCAGAACAATTGTTGGAGCCATGAGTTGGGTCATTATACACAGAGTCGTTGCCTCTCCCGCATAATTGATGGCTAGACACATAAGGCAAGACCCACATTACCCATGGGGGGAGGACAGGGAGAAGGATAACAATGGTACCATCATGGCTGTATATATACTATATACATAACTAATAAAAATGTATTTTAAAAAAGAGTACAGACCCTATGTCTTTAATACTGATCCTGAACAAAGGCTGAGAAAGAAAGAAAAAACTCTTCCTCATTTTAGCTGGAAAGGGGAAGATTATTTGATTATGTGTGTTGGGATGGGATGAAAGGCAGCAGTTATGGAGAGGCCCATGAGAACTGTCATAGCCAATTCTGGGACTGCACATTTCCACTTTGAGGAAGAAATTAAATATACTTTTATTCTACTTATTCTTATTAAGCACTATTAATTACTGAGCACTAATTTTTTTAAATGTAATCTGAAATGTACTAAAATTTTAAAAGTCTCACTTTTCAATTTCTTCATGTTGTCATGTATTCAGAAACCTTGAAAAGTGACAGTGGCTTGGTTGTGGCATCATTCGTGGTTTCTGGAGAGGCTATGTTCCTGTGATCACTGGAATCATGGCAGCTGGAGGTTTGTTGGTTTTCCTTATTGCTATATCCCGGGTGCCTGGAATGGTCTCTACACACAGCTGATACTCTCATGATTTGCTGAGAAATAAGCAAATACAGGAAATTAGTACATTGTGAATTTGTGTTCTCAAGACCAAGAGTGGGCTTCAGAGAAACACAGGAATTAACTGGTAAACAATGAAAGCTTTCAGCCTTTCCGGGGTACATCCTTCAAATGTATTCTGATCTATTTCTTAAAACTAGCAAAAAGCAATCCAGCAACCATCCCATAAAGCTAGGCAACAATAAATAGATATCCCAAACAAATGAAGGGTTGGTTGGTTGGTTTTCTCTCAACTTTACTGTTAGCTCTCAACCTTCTCATATTACACTATCTATTCTGCAGAAAAGAGACTGAGTGACTGAATGAGCAAACACACAAGGTTGGGAAAGGCTGGCCAACTTATCTCTCATTTTGAAACTTAATCATCATCATCACTATCATCATCTATAAATATGTGCATACATATATACAAAGTGCTTATTTTGTGCCAGGCTCCGTTTTAAGGACTCCTGATCAATCCAAGGACTTGTCACAATCACCTTAAGAGCTGTGTGCCTTCTGGCTTCATTTTGTGAATGAGGAGACTTTAAGTGTCTTGTGCACTTAGGGTGGAGGAGTCAGGAGTGGGACGGGAGCAGGGTCTCCATCTGGACCTCTCTAGGATCCCGCTGGCATTTAGCAGAGAAATAGCTTTTGCGGCTGTCAGCCCAGTGTTCTGTAACTCACTGTACCACAATGTACTGATCAATATCTCTAGAACACAACTTGGCAAACACAGAAGCACAGGACTTCCTTGCTTCCCCACAAGTCAAATGCATGACCTTGTAAACAGGAAAATGAGCTATAATCATAGACTTTCTCCTAACTTTAGGAATCTAGATGAGTTGGAATTTCAGTTTCCACATGTTGTAAAACTCACCCATCAAATGAGGGAAGGAGGTTAGGTCATCCTGGCTTTCTCCTAAAGGGATTGGTGTTTGTGATTTGTGACCATATAAATATGTTTAAAAAGTGTACTACTGGCCACCACAGCATGTGCTGTGTCTTAACCATGAAGTTCGTGAAGAACGAATGCTGGGAAAAGCGTTCAGTTCTCCAAAGTGATGGAAACCTAGGCCTTACCCATCACCCACCAGCTGAAAGCTGGCAGAATGCATCTCATGACCACCTGTGGGACCTAAATGGACCCCGCTGCCAAGTCTAATGTAGAATGCTGCCTACCTGCGACTTCCAGCGGGAGAAGTGGGACTGATTAGGTAAGCCTGTGTATCCTAGGGGGGTGGGGATGAGACAAGCTTGCCTCTCTGAGAGACATCTAGTTCCAGTCTACCCCACCGAGCAGGGATCTTGGAGCATCTTGACCTGCACTGTGAATTCCTGCTTCCATGTGGCAAGGTCAAGTTCAAAGTGCAGAAGGATGGAAGGTGGAAAAAGAAGCTGTCAAGTCACTGTTCTTGTCCACTGTCATAGCAGCTACGTCTTTAGCAAATGCTTTGGTCAAGGCACAGCCTCCTGGAACATACACTGATTCAGCTTTACCACACATTAATCTGAGAGGGATAAGGATTCCTTATATACTCACAAAGAGAAGGCTTCCTGAGTTGAGGCTGCCTGAGATTCTCTTGGGGATATTTTATTAAAATTCTGATTGTTGTTAGTCTACAAATCAGGTCGTAACAGCATCCAGAGTACGGGGCCACGCTTTATGACTCACAGCCTGTAGACAACACTGCCCACCATTGCTGTTCTAGATGAGGGGAGCAGAGCTGGGTTTTAATGAATTCACTTCTAAGCTCCTAACTGTCAATGGTGTAAACTGGCATAACTTCTGAACAAAGGAAACAGCCCATGATGAAGACTGTAAAGAATCACAGGCATATCCATTCTCAGAGTTTTCCAAATTTAAAGGTACAGCATGAGATATAACAATTGAATCCATAATGCAATCCTGAATGGGTCAGTGGATGGCTTGAATTAATAAAAACATAGGGAAATTATTCTTTAAAACCATGAATTCACAACTACAAAGCCTATTTTTGCTTTGCTATTATTAATACAATAAGAGGTTTGACTTTGACCCTAGAAATGTGAACGTGGAAAACATTAACAGTATTATATTGACATGTTGGAACCACTCTTTTTTCTGTATTAAACTGAGGCTTCTGATAAGTTTGGAAGAGTCCCTGTGGCACCAAATAAAACTAAACAATTCAAACAGTCTAAGATCAAGAGGGTCTAGTGAACAAAAAGATCCTAGTTCCTTAAGAAGGGAAGTCTGCTTGAGACCACTGGTAGTTATTAATGGCTCAAGACTGTAATGCAAGAAATCCTTCCTTTTAGAAATATATAGTAACCTTTTTGGAAAAATTTGTCCTTTAGAATAAGCTACATAGTGGAGTTTCTTTTTTGTTTTTGTTTTTTAATGTTTGCTATTATTAAGGTTTATTTAATAGGTAGTAAAATAGAAAATTGAGGGCTGGAGAGATGGCTTAGCAGTTAAGGTGCCTGACTGCGGAGCCCAAGAATGCATGTTCTAATCTCCAGGTCCCATGTAGCCAGATGCAAAGTGATGCAAGCATGCAATGTCACACATGCACAGAAGGGGGTGCACAAGTCTGGAGTTTGTTCACAGCTGCTGAAAAGTCCTGGCTTGCCCATTCTCTCTCTCTCTCTCTCTCTCTCTCTTCTCTCTCTCTTTTTGTGTCTCTCTCTCTCTCTCACACACACACACACAAAATAATAAAATTGAAAATTGAAAAAAAAAATGAAACCAAAGCTAGACATGGTTGTATACCTGTAGTGTCAGTACTTGGGAGGTGGAAGGCAGAGAATGAGGAGCTTATGCCAGTTTGAGGCTGGCCTGGACTACATATGACCCTGACTACAAAAAAAAAAAAAAAAAAAAAAAAAAAAAAAAGAGAGGAGGAAAGAAAGAAAAAGGAAAGTTGGAAAGTTTAATGCAATGTCAAATAATCTAGAGCAGGTTTAAAAAAAATTCAAATTCATGTTGGTAAGAATGTCCTCATATTATTAATTTAGCCTTGTACCTTTAACTATGATAGATTTAAACTAAGGATGACTAGAAAAATGAAGTTGTCTAATGTGATAGCATTTCCATTATAATATCAATAATATAGATGCCTTTGAATATTATGATTTTTCTTAATAGTATTTCATACTTCAGATTGGAGTTGGTATAGTTAGTGCTACTCTTGGCTTTGCTGAGAGAAGCTTCTTTTTCAGTTGTCGGTGACTACTGGGGAGACTCCAGACTCATCGAAGCGCCCAGAATAAGTGACTGTGGAGTGCTCAGCATTAGATGAGACATCTCTGTCTGTGGTAGTTTGAATATATGGCCCCCAATATATTCAGTGTTTTATTATAGTTTGCATCTGCAGCCACCTTGCTAGAAGCAATGCCACTGGGGGCTGGTCTTAAGGTGTGGTGATGCTTTCAGATTCCATTATAAAGATATGCAAAGTGTGCCTAATAGGAGTTCCTCAAGTGTGCTGTGGCTTTTGGCTGTAGCTTTGCTCTGTGTGCTGTGTGGCTGGGGCCTTTGTTCTCTTGCCTGGTCCTGTGAGAGCAGGCCACTTCTCCTGCCATTATGGAACTTCCCCTGGATCTGTAAGCTTCAATAAATAATATCTCTTCCTCCATAACTGTGCCTGGTCTGGAAGTTCATCTCAGCGAACCTGAAGCTGTCTGCTACACTATCCCACCCTGCAAGGCTCGGGAAACTTCATGGAAGAAGTGGGTGGAATACATGTAAAAGCCAGAGGATGGGGAGGGGTGCTTTGGAACACCATCTTCCAGACATGAAGTGGCCCCTTACATTGGTGACCTCACAGAAGCTGTTGTTACCGGTATCATATTGGGTCCATGGACATTTCTACATGGATGAACGAGGAGGGCAAAAACAAAAGACATCAAAGCAGAAGAGGGGCTAGTTAGAAAGAACCGGGTCAGTGGAAGGGGTGGGGTCAGGGGGCAAGAGGAAGTAACAGGAGGGGATTATGATTTAAAAAAAATTAAGTCCATGTTTGGGCAACATAAAAATCAAATAGGATATTTTGTCATGTGTTGGCCTCCTTTGCTGGTGAAAGCGTTCTAGCCTTTTGTGGCAACCTGTGGGTGTTACAGTGACTGTGGAGACAGGTTTCCATGGAAGACCAATGCTGTCTACCTCTCGCTTTTCAATACAACTAGAGCAGCGATCATAGGTACTGCAAAGATGACCATAAAAGAGAGAAGCATAGCTAAGAGGCAATTGTCACTGGTCATCTGGTCATGATATGTAACTAAATAGCTTTCCCTCAATAGGATAACTGGAGGCTCGGTTTGAAGCCTTCCATGGCCTGAAAGAGCTTGTGTGAATCCAAGTGCCTGTAAATAGGACTGATTGCAGCTCAGTAATTTTCCAGGCTTCCTGCTGAAAGCATTGCTTTAGTAACACATGCAAGATAAACCACATGTCCAAAGATCATTTTTCTCAGAGAAATAAAGTACAATAAAAATATTGTGAGTCTTAAGAGGATATTTTCTTTTTAGTCAAGTTAAAGCATCTGTAATTAAAATGTTAAACTACAGTGCCACTTAAAAATTATTATTCAGTCCTCTTCAGTCTTGAGCCACATTACAGAGGAAGCAAGCACTCTGTTAGCAGAAGCGAGTGGTCGGCCATGGTGGCACACATCTCTAATCACAGTTCTTTTTTTTTTTTTTTTTTTTTTGGTTTTTCGAGGTAGGGTCTCACTCTGGTCCAGGCTGACCTGGAATTAACTCTGTAGTCTCAGGGTGGCCTCGAACTCTCGGCGATCCTCCTACCTCTGCCTCCCAAGTGCTGGGATTAAAGGCGTGCGCCACCACGCCCGGCTTTAATCACAGTTCTTGAGAGGCTGAGGCAAGAGGATGACTTTAAAGCCAGTCTGGGCAGCACAATAAGTTTCAGCCACACTGGGTTACATACATGAAGAGAGTCTGTCTCAGAATTTGGAGAGAAAGAGAGTTTGCGATGGAGTATATTTTTCAGCTGGAAATGTTGATTTCCTAATGCTAAGATGAGCTGTCTCCTCTGAAGAAGGAGTATAAAAAGCCAGTTTGGACTGATGTCCAAAATCTGATGAAGGATGTTTATTCGTTTAAGTATGTGTATAGTCATGGTACCTGGCATGTTCTGTTGATTTCCTTGACAGTTGGTCATTGCCCCTGTTACCAGGATCTTTTTTTTTTTTTTTTTTTTTTTTTTTTTTTACGAGGTAGGGTCTCACTCTAGCCCAGGCTGATCTGGAATTCACTCTGTATTCTCAGGGTGGCCTTGAACTCACGGTGATCCTCCTATCTCTGCCTCCCAAGTGCTGGGATTAAAGGCGTGTGCCACCACACCCGGCTACCAGGATCATTTTGACTCCCTTAAAACTCTCCAAGAGCTGGGTGTAGTGGCGCACGCCTTTAATCCCAGCACTCGAGAGGCAGAGGTAGGAGGATCACTGTGATTTCAAGGCCACCCTGAAACTACATAGTGAACTCCAGGACAGCCTGAGCTAGAGTGAGAGTCTACGTCAGAAAACCAAAAAACAAACAAAGAAACAAAAAACTCCCCAAGAAATATTTTCAAACAACTTGGAGGATAATGTATATCCATATTCCATGTCACTTTTGGAGTCATTTAGCTATGCTCAAAAGACTGTTTCTCCATTTAGTTTTTATTTAAACAATTGCAGTTTCATTTACCTCAGGCAAACCCTACATGTGTAATGGAATTATGTTTTTAACAAGACTTGCCCACAGCAACTACTGAACTTGGCCTAACTACCCTGGGTGAAGAAAAAAAGTACCCCTTAGTCTTTCACCTGAAAAAATATCCAGCTCTACTGAAAACCTTCTCCCTGTAGACCAGCTGACTGAAAGCTGGAAAAAGCTGCACTGCATGTAGCACTATGGGAGACAGAAGCCATCACTGGTGAAAACAGTGGACACTGGAAGCCTCAAGTTTGGCCAGATAGGCCAAATGACCGAACGGATGCAAAAGTGGCATATCTGCTCTGGGGGAAACCAACTACTCTCTAGTTGGACAGAAGGCCTGCTCTATGGGAGGGAATACATGCCTGGTACTGAAAAACCTAATCAAAAGACTCTGGCAGGGGAGGTCATGAGCCTTCACGGTATAAAGCCTGCTCTTGTCTGACTAAATGCATAGATTATGTTCACCAAACTGCCCTGAAAGCACTACACTTAATGTTCATATTCACATATTAATGCTACTCCAAGTTGTTTGAAAATATTTCTTGGGGAGTTTTTTGTTTCTTTGTTTGTTTTTTGGTTTTCTGACGTAGACTCTCACTCTAGCTCAGGCTGTCCTGGAGTTCACTATGTAGTTTCAGGGTGGCCTTGAAATCACAGTGATCCTTTTCAGATGGCAGTGACCACTGGGATGACCCAAAAGGCAACATAGTGCTGAGAAGAAGTGACAGAGGAGTGTCCAGCACTGAAACATCTCTATCACACCCTCCAAGGCTCAGGGACAATTGTGGAAGAGGGGTGGATAGAATGTAAGAGCCAAAGGAAGGGTATGACTCCTTACAATGCAACTGCCCAGACAGAAATTGGCCTCGTTATCCATGACCTCGCAGTGCCTAGCAATACCTTCACAAGACCCTCATAATAGGAGAAAAAGATGATGACATAAAAATAAAAGAAAGACTAATGGAGAGAAGGAGGGGATATGATGGAGAGTGGAGTTGTGAAGGGGTAAGTGGAAGAGGGGAGGGAAATACGGTTTATTGTCTGTAAGTATAGGAGTTGTCAATAAAAAAATTAAAAAAGAAATATCCAGCTCTAGTCCCCAGTGGGAGGTGCTTACTGGTGGTATGAGAGGTACTGTCAAATTCATAGCTCAAGGTGCAGATTCACTAGAAGACTGAGTCTTAATCACGGTACTAAAGAACTTTCCATGGGCCCCCATGCCTTACCACCAGCTCTCTTAAGGCCTATTTACTGTCATTCATCTTAATGGGCACATCATCTCTCTCTTTCAATAAAAAGGTTCAAAACACAATGAAGGCAAAAAAAAAAAAAAAGAGAGAGAGAGAAGTATTTGGACAGAGTAAACTTTAGGGCCATGCTCAGATACAGTGGGGATAATAGACTCACAGCAAAGGAATTCAAAAGCACTATGATCAGCAGTCTAAGCACTCTCATGGAAAGAGTAGATGATGTGTTTCAGCAACTGGGTGATGAGTGGAGAGAGGATTCTGAACAAGAAGTGACAGTCATTCCAGGTACCTAAACACTTACAGAAACGAAGGACGCCTTCAGTGGGTTCAGCACTCCACTGAACACCACTGAAGAAAGCTCTGAGCTTGAGATATATCAACAGAAGCATCCAAAGTGAAAAAGTAAAAAGAAAAAAACTGATTAGAAAAAAATGAAATAGACTATCCAAGGATGACGGGACAATGCCAGGAAGCCTAAGTGAGGATACTAGAAGAAATGAGAGAAATGAATGCAGGAAATATTTGAGAAAATAATGACAGTGCATTCTCTACAGATTCATGTCAGACGTCAAACTGCAGATCCAGAATAAACACAAAATAAAATTAACTAACATTGAAAACCAAACTGAGACCCTGCAACAACAACAAAATTAAGCAACAAAAAAGCATGTATCTCTGAGCATATCATGTCCAAACTATAGCAAAACAAAAGCAAAGAAAAAAATTTTGAATGAAATTAGAAAATGAAATGAAATAATTTGTGTTCAGTGGACATGGAGGCACATGCCTTTAATCCCAGCACTCAGGAGGTCGAGGTAGGAGGATCACTGTGAGTTCAAGGCCAGCCTAAGAATTCCAAGTCAGCCTGTGCTAGAGTCAGACCCTACCTTGAAAAACCAACCCCAACCCCCCCCAAAACAACAAAAAAGTAATTTTCGTACAAATATGGATGAACCTTTTAAGGATGAGGGCTGGGGAATGGCTCAGCAGTTAAAGGTGCTTACTGCACAAGACTTTCAACTGTAGTTCAAATCCCGAGCGTCCATATAAAGCTGGACTCAAAATGGTACATGTGTTGGTGACCTCAGTGCTTCTATGTATGGCAAGGGGAGGCCAAGCCAGGAAAATCCTGAAGATCTCAGAGCCAGCTAGACTGTACTTCCCAGAAATTAGAACAAGAGAGACCTTGTCTCAAAAACAGGTGGAGGAACTGCAGAGATGGCTTGGTGGTTAAGGTACTTGCCTGTGAAGCTTAAAAACCCAGGTTCAATTCCCCAGTATGCACATAAGCCAAATACACAAGGTAGAGCATGCATCTGGAGTTTGTTTGCAGTGACTGGAGGCCCTGGCATACCAATTTTCTCTCTCTCTCTCTCTCCTCTCCATCTGCCTCTTTCTCTCTTTTTCTCAAATAAATAAAAATAAAGTATAAAATATATTTTTAAAAAGGTGGAGGGCATAGCTGGGCATGGTGGCGCATGCCTTTAATCCCAGCACTTGGGAGGCAGAGGTAGGAGGATCGCCATGAGTTCAAGGCCACCCTGAGACTACATAGTTAATTCCAGGTCAGCCTGGGCCAGAGTGAGACCCTACCTCGAAAAACCAAAAACACAAAACAAAACAAAACAAAACAACAAAAAAAGGTGGAGGGCAGGAGAGATTGCTTAGTGGTTAAGGCACTTGCCGCAAAGTCCAAAGACCCAAGTTCAATTCCCCAGTACTCATGTAAGCCAGATGCACAAGGTGGTACATGCATCTGGACTTGGTTTGCAGTGGCTAGAGGAACCTAGAACACCCATTCTCTCTATCTCCTCTTCCTTTCTCTCTCAAATAAATAAATAAAATATTTTTAAAAACAGGTGGAGGGGATGGAGAGATGGCTTAGTGGTTAAGCACTCACCTGTGAAGCCTACGGACCCTGATTTGAGGCTTGATTCCCCAGGACCCACATAAGCCAGATGCACAAGGTGCACATGCATCTGGAGTTCGTTTGCAGTGGCTGGAGGCCCTGGTGTACCCATTCTCTCTCTATCTATCTGTCTCTTTCTCTCTCTGTCAGTCTTAAGTAAATAAATAAATAAATAAATAAATAAATAAATAAATAATTTTTAAAAATGGGTGGAAAGAGAGGACCAACACTCCAAGGTTATCCTCTGATCTCCATAATGCACTCCTCACAATAATAATAATGATAATAATAATTTTAAGAAAGATGGTAGATGAAAGAAGTAGGAGTTCCTCAAAAATCAACTAAAAATAGAACTACTATATAATCTGGCTATTCTATTATTTAGGGCTGGGGAGGGAAGGAGAGTGGAGAAGATGCAGAAACAGAAGGCTTAAAGCTACAGGGTACCAAATTTCTACTTATTTATTCATTCATTTACTTGTTTATTTATTTGAGAGAGAGTGAATGAGAATGGGCATGCCTTGGCCTCTTGCCACTGCAAATAAACTCTAGACATATCTGCCACTTTGTGCATTTGGTTTTACATGCATACTGGGGAATGGAACCCAGTACTTTGCAAGCAAGTACCTTAAACTGCTGAGCTATCTCTCCAGTCTCCTAGATTTCTTTTTGAGGTGATAAACATGTAGGAAAATTGACTGGGACCATGATTTTCACTTATCATTGAAGATGCTGAAAATGACTGAATTATGCATTTCAAATTGGACTTGTCAACAATCTTTCTGCAGTCGTTCAGTTATTTCACCAATTTTCCAAATCACAAAGTAACTTATACTTTTTTTTTTCTATTTGAGGCCAAAATGTAATATGCAGTGTGGTGGCTTTTATAACTTCTTACTGTGACTTTTCTGGGCATCTTCCAGCATTCTTCAGGGATGTTTTTACTCCTTCTTGTAAAATTATTTAGGGCAAATGTGCTTCATTGACGTTCCGTTCACCACCAGTGGCACCATCCTTCCCTTACCCTCATCTCAGTGGTGCACTGAGCGTGTGGGCAGGGGTGCATAACCCCATTAGACAGCAGTGCTGGAAAATCCCAAGGCTCAATGGTTACAAGTTTGTCCAAGTTCTGAAATTAATTCAGCTTTCATTTTGTTATATTCTTTGCACTCTAGCCATTTGTAGTGAACTTGTCAGCACTCCTCAGTTAAATATCACCTTCCTGTGCATTTAGTATGTGAAATGTTAACCATGTCTTGAACACTTGGAACTCAGGCAGAACAATTATTCATACTACATTAGGTTGAGTGATTAATTGTTGAATTTACAAAGGCGGGAGGGGCTTGGAAGATGGCTCAGCCATTAAAGCACTTTCTGTGTAAATGTGAGGACCTGAGTTCAAATCTCCAGTACATATGGAGATTCTCGGTATTGTAGCATGCACCTCTAACCCCAGCACCCTGGAGGTAGAGATAGACAGATATCTGGGGCAAGGTGACTAGCTAAATGAGATGGATTCAATGAGCTCCAGGTTCAGGGAGAGAGCCGGTCTCAATAAATAAGGTGGAGAACAATTGAGGAAACACCTGACTTCAACCTCTGGCCTCCAGATGCATGCACATGCGTGCGCACATGCACACACACATGCATGCACATCTAGACACACGTGTGTGTCCACAGACCTGCAAACATGCATATACATATGTACACACACACCATGAATTTAAATAGAATGGAAAGCTGGATGAAACTCTGTTCAAAAGAAAAGTTCATCCCATTGCTTATAAATCATAAGACATTTAATACAATTACACTTACAAGCTGGAAAAGTAAATATATTTCTACTCCCCAAAGACAACGTGTATTAATTACTTCTACCTTGCTGTGATCAAATACCAGACAGAAGCAATTTAAGGAAGAAGAAGTGATCTGGGTTCACTGTTTAGTGGATGTCAGTCCATCACAGTGAGGAAGGCGTGATGACTGACAGCTGGCGTGGCTCTGAACATGGCAGCAGGAATTCACAGTGCTCCTCACAGCCTGCCAGATCAGGACACAGAGTCCAGTAGTAGGACCTAGCTCAAATCCCCACCCTCAAGTGACCCATCTCCTCCAGCCTTGCCTTCCGCCCAAAGGCTCCCCAACTTCCTAAACACAGCACTACCAGCGGGGAACCAAGTGTCCAAACACATTAGGTTCTTGGGGATATTTCACATTTAAACTGTAACACAAGCGATGGTCCAACCTGCGATAACGTGGTTTAACTACTCACTGTGGCTGTAGAAATTCTAAGGTGAAATTTGAAAATAGTTCCTGGTCAGGGTGGCAGCTATCTTGTGCAGCATGTTTACTGAAAGTGTCAGACCAAATTAATGGAAACAATTTGATTTTCAACAACTTGCTCATTCAACAACTTGGTTTCTCAGCAAGTTGATTTTCCCGTCTACTTTTTTCAATTTGTGTGTTCCAAACCTGTGTCCACGCTGCATTTAAGTGGTGAGGCGAATATACTCATTCATTGAGCTTTTCCGTGGTATACACTTGAAGCAAAAGACCACAACCTCTCTGCCCAATATGATGATGTGTTCACCACCCAAAAAGATGACTTTCAGGTTTGAGATGGTTTTAGGCTTAACAGCGGGTACTAGTGACACATTTAATCTCACCATCTCAATGAAAACTCCCTTTTTTTTTTTTTTGCATTGTACACTAGCTAGAAAATGGCTTTATTCAGCTAGACGTTTTAAAGCACTTAGTAAAATAACCACTTGACATTTAACATCTCTCCCTCTTGAAAACAAATTTATCTTTATCAGTATTTGAAGTGATAAATATGCTGAATGTAAATGAATAGTTCATGGCGACTTCGCATGTTATCTACCCTGCACCATTAATGTGTAATAAATAGATGCTTTAAATATTTGCTCCTAGAGGTCTCTTCTTGAACTTAAGCGTAAGTTATCTAAACAGTTGAAAAAAGATTTATAGTTATGAAGAGGCCTATATGTCAAGGAAAGTTTTATGATATGTTCTATAGTAAATTAGCAATAAATGGATACAGGTGACTGTGGAATTTATGAACTTTAATGCTTTAATACTGCACTAAAGGAAAACTAATTATTAAGGTCCTAAAGGGTAATATAAAAATACCATCTACAAATTGTCAAATTAAGCCATTAGTCTTAGGTATTTGAGGTAGGTGATTTCATGTTACTTAGCCAGAAACACAAATGCAAAATTAAAAAAAAAAAAAAAAACTCATTGCCACCAAGTAACAGAAAAGCAATAACCAAACCTTCTGGCTGAAACTGAAGAATTCGCATTTACATTCTGAGATATCTTTTCCATCTATTTAAAAAGAATCATTCTGATTGAGGCCTTATTTACCCTACTGAGGAGAACCCACAGGGAGAATGGAGTGGGACTTGGGGGAGAGGGGATACAAGACCACAACCTGTGTTAAAAATAAAAATAAAAGCCGGGCGTTGTGGCTCACACCTTTAATCCCAGCACTTGGGAGGCAGAGGTAGGAAGATCGCTGTGAGTTCGAGGCCACCCTGAGATGACATAGTGAATTCCAGGTCAGCCTGGGCTAGAGTGAGACCCTACCTCGAGAAAGAAGAAAAAAAAAAAAGAAAAAGAAAACAAGTAAAAAATAATAATCATTCTTTCAGCACATTAGTGAAGTACTATTTCTATGACCCCAAAGAAGATTGACTTCATTTGATTCTCACATAGCACTTGTCCAGTTTTTTCCCCCCTCCAAACGCCCACGAAGACATTATCTGCAAGGGGTCCTAGAAAAGTCATCTGAGTGAAAACTCAAATGGAAGCAATGTGCAGGTTCGAATGTCCTTTTCTGCGAGAAATTCCAATTAAGGCTCTAGCTGATTGGGGCATCTCCACTTTCATCTTTAGTTCATCATAAGAAAAAAGAACTCACCCTTTTATTCCTAATTTGAACCTCACTGGGAGGTAGATGGGTTTATTTCCTGGAGTGAAGAGGCTATTGTGAGAGTCGGTTTCTTAAGTGATCTTCCAGTTTGGAGCCTCTCACCCCTTTAAAATCCATTCTCCACACTGACACCAGAATGTTTTATTTTTAGGGAAATACATGGTTAGACCACATCCCTGCTTAAAATCCTTTGATGGCCTCTAGCTGCTTAGTCTTAGCTCTGTAGCAAGGCCCGTTCTGAACCTCTCTTTCTTGTTCATTCCCTCCTGCAGTCCCTTGCTCTCCTTGGACAGAACTCACTCGCTGGTGGGGCAGGCTCAAGGTTCTTGGCGTAGATAGCCCCAGTTTCTGTTGTGAGATGTCCTTTCTCCTTGGGCTTCTTTCAAGGACATTCTCTGATGGCAAGTGTGGGAAATGTCCTGTCACAAACAACTGCTGTATCGATGCCTCTGTACTATTGTATCTCTTTGCTTGCATTTGGCTATCATGTAGGATCAGTATGCGACTCAGTTGAAAATTGTGGGAGCTAAAGAGATTTCTATCCCATCATCTAAGTATATAGGTCTGCGTTAGTGTCCACTGACAGTTGACTGAATCAAAATGCAAGGAAAGGATAGTGAAAAGGCAGAGGAGTTGGTTAAACAGTGGTTGACAAAACTTTCTTGAGCTTAGATCTAGAGCTAAGGAAAAGGCTTGAATAGGAACCAAGATGTTGCCAAATATGAAGGCTGGGGAGGTCTCAAAGACAGAGACATCAGGTTAATACTTTTATCAGTGTTGATGACAGTGTTGTTGTCATCATCCTTCAAGAATTCAGAGGTTGAGGGGCTGGGAAAATGGCTTCACAGTTAAGGTGTTTGCCTGAGAAGCCAAAGGACCCAGGTTCGATTCTCCAGGACCCATGTAAGCCAGATGCACAAGGGGGCGCATGCATTGATACAGCAATGTCATTACAGTGAAGCAAAGGACGGCCTCCCTCCTTTGATACAGCAATGTCATTACAGTGAAGCAAAGGACGGCCTCCCTCCATTGATACAGCAATGTCATTACAGTGAAGCAAAGGATGGCCTCCCTCCATTGATCCAGCAATGCCATTACAGTGAAGCAAAGGACGGCCTCCCTCCTTTGATACAGCAATGCCATTACAGTGAAGCAAAGGACGGCCTCCCTCCTTTGATACAGCAATGCCATTACAGTGAAGCAAAGGACGGCCTCCCTCCTTTGATACAGCAATGCCATTACAGTGAAGCAAAGGACGGCCTCCCTCCTTTGATACAGCAATGTCATTGCAGTGAAGCAAAGGACGGTCTCCCTCCATTGATACAGCAATGTTATTACAGTGAAGCAAAGGACGGTCTCCCTCCTTTGATACAGCAATGTTATTACAGTGAAGCAAAGGACGGTCTCCCTCCATTGATACAGCAATGTCATTACAGTGAAGCAAAGGACGGTCTCCCTCCTTTGATACAGCAATGTCATTACAGTGAAGCAAAGGACGGCCTCCCTCCTTTGATACAGCAATGTCATTACAGTGAAGCAAAGGACGGCCTCCCTCCATTGATACAGCAATGTCATTACAGTGAAGCAAAGGATGGCCTCCCTCCATTGATCCAGCAATGCCATTACAGTGAAGCAAAGGACGGCCTCCCTCCTTTGATACAGCAATGCCATTACAGTGAAGCAAAGGATGGCCTCCCTCCTTTGATACAGCAATGTCATTACAGTGAAGCAAAGGACGGCCTCCCTCCTTTGATACAGCAATGCCATTACAGTGAAGCAAAGGACGGCCTCCCTCCTTTGATACAGCAATGCCATTACAGTGAAGCAAAGGACGGCCTCCCTCCTTTGATACAGCAATGCCATTACAGTGAAGCAAAGGACGGCCTCCCTCCTTTGATACAGCAATGCCATTACAGTGAAGCAAAGGACGGCCTCCCTCCTTTGATACAGCAATGCCATTACAGTGAAGCAAAGGATGGCCTCCCTCCTTTGATACAGCAATGCCATTACAGTGAAGCAAAGGACGGCCTCCCTCCTTTGATACAGCAATGCCATTACAGTGAAGCAAAGGACGGCCTCCCTCCTTTGATACAGCAATGTCATTGCAGTGAAGCAAAGGACGGTCTCCCTCCATTGATACAGCAATGTTATTACAGTGAAGCAAAGGACGGTCTCCCTCCTTTGATACAGCAATGTTATTACAGTGAAGCAAAGGACGGTCTCCCTCCATTGATACAGCAATGTCATTACAGTGAAGCAAAGGACGGTCTCCCTCCATTGATACAGCAATGTTATTACAGTGAAGCAAAGGACGGTCTCCCTCCTTTGATACAGCAATGTTATTACAGTGAAGCAAAGGACGGTCTCCCTCCATTGATACAGCAATGTCATTACAGTGAAGCAAAGGACGGTCTCCCTCCTTTGATACAGCAATGCCATTACAGTGAAGCAAAGGACGGCCTCCCTCCTTTGATACAGCAATGCCATTACAGTGAAGCAAAGGACGGCCTCCCTCCATTGATACAGCAATGTCATTACAGTGAAGCAAAGGACGGTCTCCCTCCATTGATACAGCAATGTTATTACAGTGAAGCAAAGAAGATACAGCAATGCCATTACAGTGAAGCAAAGGACGGCCTCCCTCCTTTGATACAGCAATGCCATTACAGTGAAGCAAAGGACGGCCTCCCTCCTTTGATACAGCAATGTCATTGCAGTGAAGCAAAGGACGGTCTCCCTCCATTGATACAGCAATGTTATTACAGTGAAGCAAAGGACGGTCTCCCTCCATTGATACAGCAATGTTATTACAGTGAAGCAAAGGACGGTCTCCCTCCATTGATACAGCAATGTTATTACAGTGAAGCAAAGGACGGCCTCCCTCCATTGATACAGCAATGTCATTGCAGTGAAGCAAAGGACGGTCTCCCTCCATTGATACAGCAATGTTATTACAGTGAAGCAAAGGACGGTCTCCCTCCTTTGATACAGCAATGTTATTACAGTGAAGCAAAGGACGGTCTCCCTCCATTGATACAGCAATGTCATTACAGTGAAGCAAAGGACGGCCTCCCTCCTTTGATACAGCAATGTCATTACAGTGAAGCAAAGGACGGTCTCCCTCCATTGATACAGCAATGTTATTACAGTGAAGCAAAGGACGGTCTCCCTCCATTGATACAGCAATGTTATTACAGTGAAGCAAAGGACGGTCTCCCTCCATTGATACAGCAATGCCATTACAGTGAAGCAAAGGACGGTCTCCCTCCATTGATACAGCAATGTCATTACAGTGAAGCAAAGGACGGCCTCCCTCCTTTGATACAGCAATGTCATTACAGTGAAGCAAAGGACGGTCTCCCTCCATTGATACAGCAATGTCATTACAGTGAAGCAAAGGACGGTCTCCCTCCATTGATACAGCAATGTTATTACAGTGAAGCAAAGGACGGTCTCCCTCCATTGATACAGCAATGCCATTACAGTGAAGCAAAGGACGGCCTCCCTCCATTGATACAGCAATGTTATTACAGTGAAGCAATCTCCCTCCATTGATACAGCAATGCCATTACAGTGAAGCAAAGGGCGGCCTCCCTCCATTGATACAGCAATGCCATTACAGTGAAGCAATCCCTCCTTTGATACAGCAATGTTATTACAGTGAAGCAAAGGACGGTCTCCCTCCATTGATACAGCAATGCCATTACAGTGAAGCAAAGGACGGCCTCCCTCCGTTGATACAGCAATGTCATTACAGTGAAGCAAAGGACGGCCTCCCTCCATTGATACAGCAATGTCATTACAGTGAAGCAAAGGACGGCCTCCCTCCTTTGATACAGCAATGTCATTACAGTGAAGCAAAGGACGGTCTCCCTCCATTGATACAGCAATGTTATTACAGTGAAGCAAAGGACGGTCTCCCTCCATTGATACAGCAATGCCATTACAGTGAAGCAAAGGACGGCCTCCCTCCATTGATACAGCAATGTTATTACAGTGAAGCAAAGGACGGTCTCCCTCCATTGATACAGCAATGCCATTACAGTGAAGCAATCCCTCCGTTGATACAGCAATGTCATTACAGTGAAGCAAAGGACGGCCTCCCTCCATTGATACAGCAATGCCATTACAGTGAAGCAAAGGACTCCCTCCATTGATACAGCAATGTTATTACAGTGAAGCAAAGGACGGTCTCCCTCCATTGATACAGCAATGTTATTACAGTGAAGCAAAGGACGGCCTCCCTCCATTGATACAGCAATGTTATTACAGTGAAGCAAAGGACGGTCTCCCTCCATTGATACAGCAATGCCATTACAGTGAAGCAAAGGACGGCCTCCCTCCATTGATACAGCAATGTCATTACAGTGAAGCAAAGGACGGCCTCCCTCCTTTGATACAGCAATGTCATTACAGTGAAGCAATTGATACAGCAATGTCATTACAGTGAAGCAAAGGATGGCCTCCCTCCATTGATCCAGCAATGCCATTACAGTGAAGCAAAGGACGGCCTCCCTCCTTTGATACAGCAATGCCATTACAGTGAAGCAAAGGATGGCCTCCCTCCTTTGATACAGCAATGCCATTACAGTGAAGCAAAGGACGGCCTCCCTCCTTTGATACAGCAATGCCATTACAGTGAAGCAAAGTCCCTCCTTTGATACAGCAATGTCATTACAGTGAAGCAAAGGACGGCCTCCCTCCTTTGATACAGCAATGTCATTGCAGTGAAGCAAAGGACGGTCTCCCTCCATTGATACAGCAATGTTATTACAGTGAAGCAAAGGACGGCCTCCCTCCTTTGATACAGCAATGTTATTACAGTGAAGCAAAGGACGGTCTCCCTCCATTGATACAGCAATGTTATTACAGTGAAGCAAAGGACGGTCTCCCTCCTTTGATACAGCAATGTTATTACAGTGAAGCAAAGGACGGTCTCCCTCCATTGATACAGCAATGTCATTACAGTGAAGCAAAGGACGGCCTCCCTCCTTTGATACAGCAATGTTATTACAGTGAAGCAAAGGACGGTCTCCCTCCATTGATACAGCAATGTTATTACAGTGAAGCAAAGGACGGTCTCCCTCCATTGATACAGCAATGTTATTACAGTGAAGCAAAGGACGGCCTCCCTCCTTTGATACAGCAATGTCATTACAGTGAAGCAAAGGACGGTCTTCCTCCATTGATACAGCAATGTCATTACAGTGAAGCAAAGGACGGTCTCCCTCCATTGATACAGCAATGTTATTACAGTGAAGCAAAGGACGGTCTCCCTCCATTGATACAGCAATGCCATTACAGTGAAGCAAAGGACGGCCTCCCTCCATTGATACAGCAATGTTATTACAGTGAAGCAAAGGACGGTCTCCCTCCATTGATACAGCAATGCCATTACAGTGAAGCAAAGGACGGCCTCCCTCCATTGATACAGCAATGTCATTACAGTGAAGCAAAGGACGGCCTCCCTCCATTGATACAGCAATGCCATTACAGTGAAGCAAAGGACATTGATACAGCAATGTTATTACAGTGAAGCAAAGGACGGTCTCCCTCCATTGATACAGCAATGCCATTACAGTGAAGCAAAGGACGGCCTCCCTCCTTTGATACAGCAATGTTATTACAGTGAAGCAAAGGACGGTCTCCCTCCATTGATACAGCAATGTCATTACAGTGAAGCAAAGGACGGCCTCCCTCCTTTGATACAGCAATGCCATTACAGTGAAGCAAAGGACGGCCTCCCTCCATTGATACAGCAATGTTATTACAGTGAAGCAAAGGACGGTCTCCCTCCATTGATACAGCAATGCCATTACAGTGAAGCAAAGGACGGCCTCCCTCTGTTGATACAGCAATGTCATTACAGTGAAGCAAAGGACGGCCTCCCTCCATTGATACAGCAATGCCATTACAGTGAAGCAAAGGACGGCCTCCCTCCATTGATACAGCAATGTTATTACAGTGAAGCAAAGGACGGTCTCCCTCCATTGATACAGCAATGTTATTACAGTGAAGCAAAGGACGGCCTCCCTCCATTGATACAGCAATGTTATTACAGTGAAGCAAAGGACGGTCTCCCTCCATTGATACAGCAATGCCATTACAGTGAAGCAAAGGACGGCCTCCCTCCATTGATACAGCAATGTTATTACAGTGAAGCAAAGGATGGCCTCCCTCCATTGTCACAGCAATGCCATTACAGTGAAGCAAAGGACGGCCTCCCTCCATTGATACAGCAATGTCCTTCGTCCATGTTGGTCCCACCTGGCTTTGGCTGGTCTTGTCTTGACTGAGTTGTCCTGTGGTTGAGCTCTGCTCTAGCCACATTATAGGTTGCCTCTGTCTTCACCGTGTCTATTGTATTAATATGTCCCTCTTTTTCTTGAAGTCACTGAATACTAGCATAGAGAATAGAACAGAACATGCCTTAAACTGCTCTCAGAATGCACAGATCAAAATCAGTAAGAAAATCTTACTAACAAGGAAACTGTCAATGCAAAATACAGGGCTCACCTCAAAGGGAATGAGAGATAGTTTATTCCAAAAGAGCCAAATATGAGTGATCATGTGCCAACATGGACATGTTGACATGCATTTTTATAGTCCCAGAACAAAAGAAAGTCGTAAATAAAGACATTTTAAAAATATATTCATGGGACCATGAGATGGATCACTTACAGAAAGACTAGGAGAGCTCTGTGGTGGGTTTTTGCTGGTATTAGATGACGTTATTACCTTTTGGGTTGGTGGTCTGTTAATACATCCCAATGATTTTTACCCCAGAGCCACAGGATGATCAAGCACAGTGGTGGGCTCTTAAGGGACTGAAGATTGTTTAAAATAATTTGGCTTTGGACACACAGCATTTCAATGGCCCACACCACTAAGTTCTAATCGAGCAGCCTGGTAGAACCCTTAACATGGGTGTGGCTTTGTTTCTGGGAACTTTCTGGGAGACATCTATATCCAGAGAACAGAACATAAAACTAGAATCAGAAGATTGTAGTGGAATCTAACCGCCCTCTGTAATCTAAGGGAAGTGTTTCTTTTTCCTCCCTGTTGCCACCTCTGTAGAAAAGAGGGTCATAAGGTGCTTTTGATATTTATTTCATTTCATCATGAGCACTCAATGAAGAAGAGGGGAAAGATAACAGTTTTCCTTACTAAAGGCCTGGCATGCTAGGCTTTATGCTTCATTCATATTATGAGTTTTGCAAGTGTACGTATGTGATGAGTGTGTGTATAGATGTATGTTCATGTGTGTGGGCACATGTGTGTGTGTAGAAGTCAGAGCATTGGGCATCTTGCTCAGTTGCTCTCCGCCTTACTCCTGGAGACAGGATCTCTCACGGAACATATTGCTCATCAACTTGGCTAGATGAGCTGGCCAGCAAGCCCTAGACATCCCCTGTCTCTGCCTCCCCAGTGCTGAGATCACAGGCATGTGCCACTATGCGCAGCTTTTGCATGAGTGCTGGGGAACCAAATTCAGGACTTCATGCCCTGTGGCAAGTACTTTTCCCATAGGAAACTCATTTACCACATCACATATGTTGGTATTTATAGTTTCGGAGAACGTGCAAACAAATGATGGCGCTAGTCAAGAACTTTTAGTTTAAGATTCGATTTGAGGTGGAGTTACTATAAGATAATGAAACTTGAACTTCTAAACAAGCATGGCACCTAATGTTTTAGGTCCCACAAAATTTAAAAGTAACCCTAAATAAAATACATATAAAAGGTTCCAGCATGTTGGGCCTGGTGGCATAATCCTATAATCCCAGCTACTCAGGAGGCTGAGGCAGGAGGATCACAGGTCAAGGCCTGCTTGGGCTGCAGAGAGTTGAAGTCCAGCTGGAGCAACTTCCTAAGACTCTATCTCAAAGTAGAAATTAAAAAGAGAGCTAGGGACAGATGTAGCTCAATAGTAGAGCACTTGCCTATCATGTGTAATCCCCAGTGACACACACACACACACACACACACACACACACACACTCTTCTAGCACGATTTTCTGTTCTTGAGTTTGTATGTGAGGTTTTCATAATTCCTTCCCAACCAGGAATGATCTTGGAAGTCTCCACCTGGCTTGAGCAGATCCATGGGTGACCAGGCAATGTCATCCTCAGAAACACAAAATAATAAAATTTATGAGTTGTTCCAATCAATGGTAGATCTTTCATCTAATTTTATGTCTTTTGATTTTTGTACATGTTAAATTTTATAAACTCTATTTTGTGTTTTTATATTGTGTTTAACTGTATGCAAATATATACCCATATGCATACATATATAATAGAGACAATAACAGGCAATTGGTGCAACTTGGCAAAATAAAAGACCAGCAATTTGAAATTATCTTCTCCACCCTTCTTTCTCCCTAATCACACCCATCTGTGAAGTCTCAAAGTTACCAGATTATAGATTAAATGCCAGGACACTTACATTGCAACAATTGGAAATTCATTTAATCATTTGTTCAGAGTCTTCTACTTGCAAAGCACAGTCCTAAATATGATGGGATTCCCCCCTCCAGAAGTGGAAGAAGAGACAGGTCCAGAGATAATAATGCAAGGCAGAAGGTGAAAAGTGCTCTGTGAAGTTTGGAAGATGAGTTGGAAATTTATTCTGACACCTATAAACACAGGCGAGGCTGGGAAAGGTGAGAATCGACACATCAAGTGGCAGAAAAGTCAGGGGCCATAGGAAAGGAGCTGCTTGTCAAGACTGCTAAGAGTGAAGGTTGAAGAAAGACAAAAACTGCTAACCTTGAAATAAACAGACACGACAGAGTTTAAAGGGACACAGCCGTGAACCAGAACGTGTGTCTCAAGGGCATCTGTGCAGCACAAAGGAAATAAAGTCACTTGTGTCGATTTGGAGTTGACCTCAAAATTAGCTGATGATTGATTTTTCAACTTGGAGTCAACTCATATGTGTTATATAAATGATGAGTAAAATTTATAAAAAGAATGTAGAAGGGGAAGGAAAATGTGGAAGAGAAGACAAATCACCTGAGTGGTTGCTGCAGAATCTAGGAGGGAGAAGAAGACAGGGATGGGAGAGTCAGAACGTCCTCTGCTGAAGGCTCTTGCTTCACCTCGTCTTGTTGCAGTTTTGTTCACAAAACCTGTAAATAGCTGTGAGCTTGGAGGTCCTTCTGCCCAGAAACACTGATAATCAAATTCAATGTAAATTATTCTTGGCTTTGAATCTAACCTATTTCCAGAAATTTTAAAGCTTGGTCTATTATCATTCCCCTGGTTTCTAATAGCTTCTTGTGACAGTTAATCTCTATTGTCACCTGATTAGATCCAGAATTGTCTCCGAGACAAATCTCAGGGCATGTCTGGGAGGAAGTTTCTATCTTAGGTTAACTGAGGTGGGAAGAGCCACCCACACTATGGTTGGCCCCATCCGTGGGCTGGGATTCTAAACCAAAATGAAGGGGAAAGCGAGCTGAGACAAGCATGCCTGGCTCTCTGCTTCCTGACTGTGGATGTGACGCAACCAGCTGCTTCATGTTCCTGCCGCCAGGCCTTCCCCACCATGCTGGACTGTATCCCCTTGAACTATGAGCCAAAACAAACCCTTCCTCGTTAAATTGCTTCAAGTCAAGTAGTTCATCACAGTAATGAGAAGTGATGAATATGCTGTCTTTATTACATTTATAATATAATGGGAAAATCTTGAAGCTACTTTCCAAGGGATAGAAAAATATAACATTTCCTGTATCAAGTCATATTATGCCTTAGAGCACAGTTTTCTAATAAGTTTACAGTGCCAAAGCACTAATGATTCAGTTCTCTAGTCCTTACCACCTTTCCCCCCAAAGTATGGATAGGCATAGTTTAAAAATGTGTGTGATACTGCTGCATAACATAGTATCTCAAGTTTTTTTAAAATTTTTATTTATTTATTTGCAAGCAGAGAGAGAGAGAAGAGAGGCAGACAGTGAGAGAATGGGTACACCAGGGCCTCTAGCCACTGTAAACAAACTCCAGATGTATGTGCCCCTTGTGCATCTGGCTTACATGGGTCCTGGAGAATCAAACCAGGATCCTTTGGCTTTGCAGGCAAATGGCTTAACCGCTAAGCCATCTCTCTAGCCCATAACACAGTATTTCAAAAGTAGCAGTTTAATCATCTCTAAATCTGTGGTCTAGGTATCTGGACATAGCTGGTTTGGGTCCTCTGCTAAGAGACCAATAAGGTGTGCTGTGGAGGGGGGGTCTGTCATTGGAGGTGTGACCTGAGTAAAATCCCAGGTGTGGTGGGGCTTGCCTATAATCCCAGCCGGAGGAGACAGACTGGAGGATCCCCTGGGCTTGCTGGCCAGCATCCCTAGCTGAATCAGCAAGCTCCAGGTTTGCTGATAGACTTTGTCTCAGAAATAAGGTGGAGAGCAACAAAGGAAGACACCCAAAGTCAACCTCTGGCCTCCACAGGCACACATGCAAACATATGCCCACACATATGTATATACCAACATACATATGAATACACATGCAGATGAGCATGCGCAAAAAAAGATGTTGGCTGGATGATGGTTTAAAAATATTTTTATTTATTTGAGAGAAAGAGGGAAAATGTGTGTGTGTGGAAGAGAGAGATAAAGAGAGAGAGAGAGAGAGACAGAGAGTAAATATGGGCATATCAGTGTCCCTTGTCTCTGCAAATGCACTCCAAACACATGCTCCATTTTGTGCATCTTTCTTTCTGAGGGTACTGGAGAATGGAGCCTGGGCTTGCAGGTTTTACAAGTAAGCACATTTAACCACGGAGCCATCTTTACAGCCCTAAGGTTATGTTTTGATCTGGAGATTCCACGGACATATGCTCTATGATCAATCTCACTCAGATTGTTGATAAAATTCACCCCTTTAGTGGCAATAGACTGAGGTTGTTAACCTAGGGCCTACCCACAATTCCTTGCTGCTTGGACTTTTCCACAAGCAGGGCAGAAAGCAGCCGCTTGTTTCTTGAGGAGCAGCCTGAGTGACAGATAGCCAGAGGGTGTCATAGATGTGATGTAATCGAGGCAGTGACAACTCCGTACTTCTGCCATGTTCTCATAGTTAAATGAAAGGTTGGGAAAGCCATGCCATGGGAGGGCACAATACAAGCAGAGCTCATTGGAGGTCACCTTGAGTCTGCCTGCTACATGTGCTAAAATAAAGGTTTTATTTGGGGAGTATTTCTTTACATTTACAAAAATAGACATAAGTTAAATGTTAAACTTGATAATGTGGGGCAGTGCTTTAATAGAGAGGGAAACATTTAAAGTTAAAGGAAAAGGCTTTAAGTCACATTTGGTGAATGCTTTCAGAATGTTATAAATCAAGCTTTTTGTTTTTGTTAAAGTTATTTAAATAATAACATAGAACATTAACTAGTTTATTGTGCCCGCAATTGCTTATGTGCCGAAACAAGATTGAAAAATTTTAAAAAGCTAAAAAGATCAATAGGAAATATTTGCAAGCTATTTAACAGAGAAGATTAATATACAAAATAAATTTCAAACATCAACCAATCAGTATAGAAAAATAAACAAATCCAAACAAACATGGACATAATATGAAACAGGCATTTCCAAAAGAGCATAAGTAGTGCATGAGATAAATAAAAAATTTCCCTTAACTAAGTAAATAAATACAAAGAAGGACTGAATTGTAAGTGCTCACTCATACAATTAGAAAGACAAGACAAAAAGATCTGTAATGTCAAGATCTCCCGAGGCCGAATGAGATGATGCGCTAGCTTGGTGGGAGTCAATTCCACAAACACTGAAACGCCCAACAATTCAATTCCTGGGAAACTTCTTTTTTTTCAAAGTAGCTCTCAAGGATACAGTAGCATTTTTATAACAGAGAAACACACACAGGAAGTAGCTTAAAGAACTACACTAGAGAACTCAATTATGACCTCTTATGCTGTGAACTTCTATGAACCAAAAAAAATAAAAGAATGAGCCGGGCATGGTGGGGCTTGCCTTTAATCCCAGCACTTGGGAGGTAGAGGTAGGAGGATAACAGTAAGTTCATGGCCACCTTGACACTAGATAGTGAATTCCAGGGAGAGAGAGAGTGATAATGGGCGAGCCAGGGCCTCTAGCCAGATGCATGCGCCACCTTGTGCATCTGGCTAATGTGGGACCCTGGAGAATCAAAACAGGGTCCTTAGGCTTCACAGGCATGTGCCTTAACCGCTAAGCCATCTCTCCAGCCCAGGCTTTTTTTTTTTTTGAGAGAGAGACAGAGAGAGAGAGAGAAAAGGCACGCCAGTGGCCTCTCAGCCACCGTGAACAAACTCCAGACGTGTGCACTCCCTTGTGGCGAATGTTGACATTCCACCCTTGCATCGCTTTTTGCGTCTTGTTAAACCTGGGACCTGGAGGTTCAAATGGGTGTTCTTAGGCTTTGCAGGCAGATGCCTTAACTGCTAAGCCATCTCCCCAGCCCATTTTTTTAATGTCCTTCCTTGCAAACTGCTTTGCTGGTCCAGTTCATTGTGGTAAATGTAAATATGATATTCAAAACATCTATCCTCTATCACCTATTTCTTTTTTAAACATTTTAAAATATTTTATTTTTATTTATTTATTTATTGGAGACAGAGAGAGAGAGAGAAAGAGTGAGAATGGGTGCCCCAGGGCCTCCAGCCACTGCAAACAAACTCCAGATGCATGCGCCACCATGTGCATCTGGCTTATGTGGGACCTGGAGAATAGAACCGGGTCCTTAGGCTTCACAGGCATGTGCCTTAACCGTTAAGCCATCTCTCCAGCCCCTTTTTAAGCATTTTAATTTTTGGTTGTTCATTTATTTATTTGAGAGCAACAGACAGAGAAAGAGGCAGATAGATAGAGAATGAGTGTGCCAGGGCCTCCAGCCTCTTCAAACGAACTCCAGATGCATGCGCCACCTTGTGCATCTGGCTTACGTGGGTCCTGGGGAATTGAGCCTCGAACCGGAGTCCTTAGGCTTCACAGGCAAGCACTTAACCACTAAGCCATCTCTCCAGGTCCTCTACCACCTATTTGTATCATCTAGCTATCACCTACCTATCTGTCTCCATCCTTGCAATTTATAATTTTTATTTGTCCTTGACCACTTAGACTATTTTTCATCCCAGACCTATGTCTCTACCGTTTGCTTCCAGAAGGTTTATTTTTGAAGCCTAAGACACAAGGAATGGCAGACTGTTGTCAGAACCCAGTTTGGGACTTGAGTCCTATCTGAACAACTTTCTAACCTCAGCTCAGCTCCTCCCAGGAATCATTCCAGTGGCTCTATCTTCTGAGCGAAATGATAACAAGCTGGAAGGAGGTCGTTATACAACTCTGATTTATTTTGTCACAGTAAAGACACTTTGATGTTAGTTAGTTCACATCACATTGAGTTGACGTGGGTGCTTGCTGGTATGATGGGTGAGTTATGTCATGATACCCGCCTTGTGGAAAGCAACAAGCAGCATTTTATATTTTTTAAAAGTTAGTCATATTTCTTTTAAATAAAAAACAACTGAAAAGCTTAAAAATTAAACTAAAAATTAAAAACATATGACTTTGGGCCTCTTATTTGATTGGGTAAAGTTGTATAAAAATATGCTTTGATTTGATTGGATTTAGGTGTGTATAAAGTATACTTGGACCTGAAGGAGCTGCTTGTCCATTTTGAGTTTATGATCACTTGAGTCTATGGAGTGCCTTGTAAAAGCACACCTATACAGTAGTCACTCATTCCATAAACTCGATGAAATAAAACACGTCTTTCAGGCCCAGCACAGCTCAGAAAATCCGGGTCTTCCCTCCTATAAATGTATCATATTGCATTTACAGCCTAATAAAGCCTCGGAGAACCAGATTGCCCTTCTTCTCACAACTTGATCCTGTACAAATTTACAAATGTAATGCTTTAACCTACTTGAACTCCACTCTGGTTCCCTGAGGGAAGATGCGAAGCCAGCGAAGGTGTCTGTTCTGGGTTAGCCAGGCCAGGCCAGCAGCAGCCTGATGCCTGAGGGGTGCGGCTGGCCTCTGCGGGAGGTCTGTGTAGTCCCAACTAATGAGGTTAATACTCCAAGGTCAAAGCAAGAAGACAAAGGAGAGAGTAGGCACCAAGAAAGCGTGCACAGGGGTAGGGTCACAAGGCAAGACTTTTTTTTTTTTAATCAAGCTAGGCCAACTCCCTGAAAACCAAACAGAGATAGAAGCTGATGGATGGTGGGGTGGGGCGGGAACTGGTGACATTCCTTTAACTGGACATGCTTGTTCCTTCTTAGCCATCGTGCACTTGGGGCAGCGAGGCAGAGCTTTCCTGTGTTTAGTTTTAGCTGGAAAGGGGGCTGTGACATTCATGCTGCCCTAAAAGATTTTATAATAACAAGTTCTTATTAAAATCCTACCCGTGGGCTGGAGAGATGGCTTAGAGGTTAAGGCGTTTGCCTGCAAAGCCAAAGGACCCCGGTTCGCTTCCCCAGGACCCACATAATCCAGATATATAAAGGGGCACATGCATCTGGAGTTCATTTGCAGTGGCTGGAGGCCCTGGAGTACTCATTCTCTCTCTCTTTCTCCCTGTCAAATAAATAAATAAATAAAATATATTTTAAAACTCCCACCCAGAACTAACAAAGAAGTTCCTTTTTTAAAGGCAACTTGGAAACAGAAGCTCCAAGAGGTTTACTATAAAGAATTCTAGTAATCTTATGGGTAATAATGTGAATGCAACTTTGGGTAAAGATAGAATTTTTCTTCTTCTTTTTTTTTTCCTTTTTTTTTTTTTTCAAGGTAGGGTCTCACTCTATCCCAGGCTGACCTGGAATTCACTCTGCAGTCTCAGGCTGGCCTCGAACTTATGGTGATCTGCTTACCTCTGCCTCCCAAGTGCTGGGATTAAAGGCGTGCGCCACCTCACCCGGAAAAGATAGAATTTTTAAAGAATGAAACAACATGTTTTGATTGCACAACCAGAAATAGCAATTCTATAAACAGCATGGGACAAACAAGTAGGAAGACAAAAGCTGAAGAAGGGCTGGGGAGATAGCTCCACTGGTAGAACGCTTGCTTAGCATGCAGGAAGCGCTGGGTTCAGTCCCCAGCACTACATATATCATAAACTGGGCATGGTGGCTCATGCCTGTATCCCAAATCAGGATGTGGAAGCAAGAGGAGCAGAAGTTCAAGGTCACCCTCCACTTCATGGCAACAGTGAATTGGAGGCTACCCTGGAATAGCTATAATCTTACTGTGTGTGTGTGTGTGTGTGTGTGTGTGTGTGTGTGTGTAAATAAATAAGACAAGGATAAAACAATGAAGAAAAATGGAAGGTAGAAGGAGGGCTAGGAAGCCCCTCTCAGGAACAAGGGACAATGCTTCACTCACAATATGACTGAAGAAGTCCACCTCTATCACAGAGATTTAGATATTTATTTATTTAACAGGGGAGAGAGAGAGTGTGTGTGTGTGTGCACACGCATAGGCATGCTAGGTCCTCCTGCTGCTAGAAACCACCTTCAGGTGCATGTGCCACTTTGTATATTTGGCCTTACATGGGCACTGGGAAATTGAACCCAGGCTGGCAGGCTTTGCAAACAAGCACCTTTAACCACTGAGCCATCTCTCCAGCTCTATTACAGAGATTTAGAGATCTGAAGTTTATTTTCATGTATCTCAATTCTCTGGATGTTAGTAAGTCCATTAACTTAGTAAAATGGATAATTAAAGCTATTTACTAAATAATTCAGGAACTTCCTGAGTCCCAATGTCCCAATAACACACACACACACACACACACACACACACACACACATGCAATGTATACATTATCTCACGAATTTTAAACCAAGACATTCATCTCTAAAACAATTCACCAGTTCTTACCTCACTCTGTAAGTTGATCTTTACTCAACAGGCAGCAAATGGTATCCTAGAGATTGAAACAAGTGTGACCCTTGTGTATGGATATTTGGTAGTAGGGCCGACTCCCCAATTTCTACTCATGAGAAGCCAGCCACATCTGCCCCTCATGTTGGGAAAAACACCCCACAAGCACCGAGGGAATGGTGGTACACAAGTCTGTGTTTGTCCCATTCATCTTCAAAATCAACCAGTGTCTACACTCCACGGTCACTGGTGGACCTCAGGTTCATTTCTTCCCTTTTTCCAATGCAGCCTCTTATGGAAAGCAAGTTCTTTTACTCAGAATGATGGTAGCTCTGATGGTCGCAAGATGAATGTGAGATTCTCCGGAAATAATACTGCCTAAGGCCCCTCTCCACCATTGTCAACATTTGAATCCAGGTGGATAAAATCAAGTTTTGTGGCTCTCTGTGGTAGCCCTAAAGAATAGAAGAAGGGTACCTGTGGAGGAGAGGAAGGAAAGGGAGAGAAAAGTGACAAGCTAGGGTTTATATAGAATGTTCTCCAGCAAGTACATGCCCAGTTCCCCTTTCTCCCCACTCCACTCTCTGTGGTATAAGATTTCCTTTTTTAACATTTAGGGGCTCCACCTCCACAATCCCTGTGTTATTATCTTATTTGCATGGGGCAGGGGGATAAAACCATCATCTTTGATTAACACTTTGTGAGCAAACAATACCCTACATGTTAGAATTAGAATGCTGATGGGTCTTTGTTTTACAAATATTTCTGGAGTCCTTTATCTCTGCTACAGATGAGAATCTCTGATTTTATTTATTTATTTTATTTTTCTTTTGGTGAGAACTTAAATAGAAAATCTTTCCAGTGGCGGGGGGGAGGTAATGTGCTTGTGTGAACATTTTGGGAAATATTTACTTATCCTTCACAACAAATTATTTGGCAGTGCCCGCTGAGCCTTAAACAGTAGCTGAAACTGCAGTGGAGGTATTGTTACTGGAGGAGCAAGCTGTAACCAGTTCCTTTCAATGAAGCACAGAGCTCCTCTGTGCGGGGCGGCAGGCAGGAAAGTGTAAGATGTACTTCCGCCTCCTTCACCCAATGTTGTCAAAAAGAAGGGATATAAATAAAGAACTGTGCAAAACAGTATGTAATTAAGTCCAAACTGGTGTCATGCCAGAGGCATATTCTTGCTTAAGCCCTAAAGGAAAAAGGAAATTATATGAAAACTATGTGAAGCAAATTGGCTTCTCTTAGCTTTCTTTGGAGGCCGTATGTTACAGTGGGAAAATAACATGGTTCATTACCAATCCAGCAATGGGAGGGCAGAAGATAGCTCAGCCAGCTCGTCTTTACCAGGTCTGGGTTTGGACTCCAACTCCTCCACTCATTAATTTTGTGACTTTGGACAAGTTTTTTAACCTCTTTGTACTTCTAATTCCAAATGAGGATGACATAATGTAATTTATTTATGTCAAAGCATCAGTCAAATGGAAATAACATGAAATATCTGTTTTTGTCTAGAAGTTACTTTTAGAATTGTTTGTAGAAAAGAAAAATCTGCAATTCTTATTCAATAATTAAAACCCCTAAAATATTTTGGTCCTTTTGCTAAACCGTTCTGAGGCTAGGAATAATTTTATGTATGTTCAAAAGTTCTGAGACTAAGCAAAATAACTGAGCTGCTTGGTCCAGAAGAGTTGTCCCCAGTTTAACTAGAAAAGATTTGTTTGGAAGATGAGCTGTTCAACCAGTTAACTGAGATCAACTAGCAACTTGTTCAAAGGATTCCATGAAAGATTCTTGTCTGAACTGTGCTTGTCCAAAGCTCTCTTGCCACAGACGGCACCTAATGACTCTGTCCTTACGTCATAATATTGGTCTTAAGGTCATCAGGTCACCACCCTTTCTGAATGTCCCTACACTGAGACCCTGCTGAAGCGCTGTGTCATGGTGTTCTTCTGCACTGCAGTAGATCTAATAAACTCTCGTGCTTTGTTAATATGTTTCTTAGAGTTTTAAAGACAATTCTATTCAATGCATCCCTTACTAATGTTTTCGGGATGTTTCATCATAGTGTGGACACTTGGTTTTCCACAGGCATCCCAGTTGTGACCTGCAGAGGTTAGTTTATAATCTCCTCAGACTCACCCACCCTTGGCTCACCATGGGACTATGGCTCAAGGGGCTTAGAATGGGTAGGCATGTGGGTCCTCTTCAACAAGGGTCAAACAGGATGAGGTACCCATACGTATGTCTACTTGAAGACATATCACCTTCAGGAGGAGGAAGGGTCTTTTGGGATAGTAATGTGAGGGGATTTTTTTTTTTTTTTGTCATGTTGCTGCTCCAGCTGAAAGCACGTATTCTTATCTCCACCAATATGGTAGTCTCATCCCCTGGCCCCCGTGTCAGTTGAACATGGCTCTTTCTGGGCATCGTTGGATCATTGCTATCCAAGGTTTTGAAGGTCACCTTCTCCAATAGTGTTTTGTCTCTAAAACCTTGCTTTGGAGTAGTGTCATCCTGCTTGGCTTGTTCTTATATACTCTGTGGTCCTGCATGAAGATCACAGGGACCCCTGAGAATAGCAGCAAAACATCACAGTGGGGATGAAATGTACCACTACAATATGATGACCACAGTAGCCAACCCTGTTTCATTCTTCCCTTTATATCCAATGTATTGTGTAGGTAATACTGCCTTTTGTAATAAGAATGAAAATGTATAAATATTGTGGAAGTGTATCAGAAAATACTCACAAATATCTGTACTTACTTCAAAAGTATTTTTTATTTCAGTGATGGAGTTCAAACCCAGGTCCTTGGGCGTGGTGGAGCATGCCTTTAATCACAGCACTCAGGAGGCAGACGTTGGAGAATTGCTTTGAGTCTGAGGCCAGCTTGGAGTACAGAACAAGTTTTAGGTCAGCCTGGGATAGAGTGAGACCATATTTCAAAAACAAAATAAAACAAAAAATAAAATAAAGCAAACTCCAAGTCTTTTGCCTTATGTGTGGTAGGCAAGCATTTTACCTCAGAGCTGCCTCCTAGCCTGCATTTTTACTTCAAAACTAAAATCTAACCTATTGCAACTCAATCAAATGATAAACAAATGTAAATTTTTAATCATGACCTTTAAACTTCTCGTCAAAAGCAATAAGGAAAGAAATGTTGTAATCAGAGTGATATTCCATTTTGATTTGTTGTTGCCTCTTAATGATTTTTTTTTTTTTTTTTTTTTTTGAGGTAGGGTTTCACTCTAGTCCAGGCTGACCTGGAATTCACTATGTAGTCTCAGGTGGCCTTGAACTCATAGTGATCCTCCTACCTCTGCCTCCCGAGTGCTGGGATTAAAGGCGTGCGCCACCACGCCTGGCATCTTAATGACTTTTAATTCAGTGTCTTAAAGGTAGATGCTTCTCTGCTGAAGTGGTTAGTGCTGTTCAAGGTGTGAAGTTTATATGTGCCAACACAAAAGAGGATATTTCTCTTAACATTTTCTGTGACATGACTTAAAGACTTGCTGTTTGGGAGAGATCCAAAAAGCAGAGTGAGAAATATTTATAGCATATGAGTATAATAAAAAAAACATAATCATGAACCAACAATACATTAAACTGGTAGAACATAGTTTACATTAGATCATAGGAATGAATATCAAAAATACAGGCAATATTTTTGAAAAAACAACCAGCAGTGAAAAATTTATTTATAATACAAACCAGATACTCCAAAATAATTTGTGGTTTACTTAATTCTTACCGTTCATCCTATATTCTTTTGAATAGGCTGAAGGAAGGCACCCGAGTAACTACCTCAGATGTTTTTGATTTTGATTCTGAATTCTCAGTGAGATGAAAACTCTAGTCTATATAACAAAAAGAGATGGCAATGGCATAGCATTTTTAGAAATTTAGATTTTTTCCCTCAATAAAGATACATGTACGTAATAAAAAGCAAGGCATTACAATAAATTATTATATTTCCAAATTATATTATTGTTTCTGGACAAATAATAATGGCATATAAATTCTGAATAAAGAACTATCACGTTGCATTATATGTGTTCTGCAATATGCACTCACAGAAAATCATTATAGTAACAAAACCAGCTGCATGTAATAGAAAACAAATGATTTACAATGTTACTATGAGAAACGACTTTATTTCATATTATCATGAGAAGAACAGAACTGAATATTTGCATGACAAACAGAAGGATCCAGAAATTCCAAATGTAACTTGGTTTAAAAAAATTAAATAGTATCAGTGCTGGAAGGTGATCTAAAAGGCCTTCTCCCCCAGAGAATAGTAACATTTATAATTTGCCAAGTCATCATTTGTCCAAGAACTGAGAGAAGAAATTCTACAAATGCTAGTAGATTATAGAAAAAGATGCTTGGAGTAATACATGCTTCTATCATGAACATCATGAATTTAAGTCCTTGCATTTAGTGACTCTGAACACTTTTTATTTTATTTAAGCTGAGTAGAATGCACTTTTGTTCCTAAATGAAGCTTGACCTTGAAATTTGAACCACACAAAAGTCTTGGATGTCTATTTTAATGTGTTTTATATGTTTATCAATAATAGCAGCTGCCTGCCAACAGTGCAGCCCAGGAGTATTGGTCCCCCACATTATCCTACTCACGGATGATGAGCGCTCTGCTCACTCAGAACCCCACTTCTCTCCCTTCATCCAGACACACCCACAGGCCATGGAACCTGAGCTACCAGGATGGCTTGCTCCAAGAAAAGTTGAGCTGGGCCCATGAGACTAAATTTGGTCAGCCATTGGAGTGCAAGTTGAAAGTCAAAAGTCAATGCCACAAGGAGCCCCAGCAAAGCTAAAACACTTTAAAGTGAGGAACAGAGCAGGAACAGGGAAGTGCTGTGAGGCAGAGGAGGTAAAATACCAGGTGACAGAGAGCAGATAGTGGCACAGGAGAAAAGGAGCCTAGAACACACCAGTGGTGGATCGTGCCCATGCCAGCCACCACCTCTCACCACTGAGACCCTGAATTCCAGGTCTGCTCTCCAACACTTGTATACTAGATTTGACTCCTAGGCTTAAATGACCATGACGTTTCATGTCTCTAATCTTGCTCCACTTATATCAATACAATAAAACCATTCTAGAAAAATTAGCTGCTATGACTCTCAGGTTCTTGCAGATAAAGGATATATATATATATATATATATATATATATATATATATATATATATGCAAACATATTAATTATATATGTAGCCTATATGAAATATAACTATATATAATGTAATCATGTTATATATTCATTGGTTATAATATAATAGCACACTATATAATGATATATAATAAACATGTTGATTATATATAGAATATATGTTATATATTATTGGATATCTTTAGATTATGAAATTATGGGTTATTAAATGTGTCAGTAGGCAGAAAAATTCCCTGGACACAAATAATTATGCCTGAAGTCCAGGATCCACCTCTCTTGTAAAAGCTAGCACATTAGTGTTCTGTTTAGCAGTCATGCTTTTTAGAGAGGCAACTAATTCAAGCTACCTAATAAATTTTATGGTGGGTGCACTGGATGAATATAAAACATATTTTAAGCATAATTGAAAAAATGCACTAAATGAGCACAGTAAAGTAGCTTTTGGTTTCCATCTTCATTACTTAATGTTGTTATGACACTACACAGTAATACATCAAATATGATAGAGAGAGCGCCATCACCCTGAACCTAGAGATTCTTCTGTGATATCTTTGTTCTATACATTTTTTAAAAAAATTATTTTATTTTATTTATTTGAGAGAGAGAAAAAGAGGCAGACAGAGAGTGAGTATGGGTGCACTAGGGCCTTATGCCACTGCACACAAACTCCAGACACATGTGCCACTTTGTGCATCTGGCTTTACATGGGTCCTGGGGAATTCAAGCTGGGTCATCATGTCATCAGGCTTGGCAAACAAGCCTTTAACCACTGAGCTACCTCTCCAGTTCATGCTTCATACATTTAAACATCATTTTCACCCATGGATGAAAAATACTAAGTGTTGCTAATCGACCAACTACAGCGAGGGTTAACAACTGATCATGGTAATGTGTAGGGTGAGAGTGGTTAAGACAATAACCCAACTGGAGTATATGCAAGAGAAGATGGGAGATATAGCTACTGTGGATAAGTCTAGAAGTGGTGCTCTTAAAAATGGAAACAGCTAGCTGGGCGTGGTGGCACACGCCTTTAATCCCAGCACTCAGGAGGCAGAGGTAGGAGGATCACCATGAGTTTGAGGCCGCCCTGAGACTACATTCCAGGTCAGCCTGGACCAGAGTGAAACCCTACCCCAAAAAACAAAAAAAAAAAAAAAAAAAAAAAAAAAAAAAAAAAAAAAAAAAAAAAAAAAAACCCCAGCTAATAGAGGATATATATGAAATCAAGTTTTCTTTTTCTTTTTTTAAATTTTTTTTTTTTTTTTGGAGAGAGAGACAGAGAGAGACAGACAGAGAGGGAGAGGGAGACAGAAATGGGCACACCAGCAGTCTCTCAGCTGCTGTGAACGAAATCCAGATGCATGCGCCCCCTTGCGGGCAAGTGCAACATTGCGCGCTTGCCTCACTTTGTATCTGGCTAAACGTGGGACCTGGAGATTGGAACCGCTGGACATTGGAACCAGCATTCTTAGGCTTAGCAGACAGGTGCCTTAGCCGCTAAGCCATCTCTCCAGCCGTTCTTTTTCTTTTTTTTAAAAAAAATTATTTACTTATTTATTTTCAAGCAGAGGGAGACAGAGAGAGGGAGAGAGAATGGGTGCAGCAGGGCCTCCAGCCAATGCAAACAAACTTCAGATGCATGCACCATTTCGTGTATCTGGGTACTGGGGAATTGAACCCCAGGTCATTAGGGGTGGCAGGCAAGTGCCTTAAGTGCTGAGCCATCTCTCCAACCCTTTCTTTTGTTTTATATGAGATTAGAGACTATTTGTATGCCTAAAGATTGGCCAAGTAGAGGGGAAAAAAGCATGAAGATGAGGGAGCGAGGATAACAGCAGGTAGGAGCTGCTGGAGAAGACGGGGGGGGGAGGGGTTGCGGGGGCCATGACATGATGGGGTGGAGGGATTGCCTTCAGATGAGAGCACCGAGAGGAGGTTCAATGAAACCGGACAGGAGAGATAAGCAGAGTGCTGGGAACCTTCCTGAAATGCATTGCTATCGTCGCATCCCAGATCTGCATTGACTTTACCAGCATCCTCACCACAATGCCAATTTCCAGTATGGTTACAATCCACCAAGAACCTTTCCTCCTTGATGCTGGTGGTACATCACTAAGTCTACATGTGGTTAATTTTCAGGACAAAGTCCATCAGGGTTATCCCTCAAGTTCATGTTAAAGCATTTGTACCCTTCTTCTGACCCCTCCC
Organism: Orientallactaga sibirica; assembly: GCA_036365145.1. Lineage (NCBI taxonomy): Eukaryota > Metazoa > Chordata > Mammalia > Rodentia > Dipodidae > Orientallactaga > Orientallactaga sibirica. The sequence goes on along the minus strand of JAEOAD010000001.1, from coordinate 110,783,768 downwards.
ACTTACATAGGTGTCTTGGGGATTACAGATACACGCACCATTGTGTCTGGCTTTACATAGGTTCTTGGGATCCAAACTCCAGTCTTTGAGCTTGCATAGCAAGTGCTTTTAACCACTGAACAATTTCCCCCATGCCTAAACCATAAAGACTAATACAAATACAGTTTCAAGAAAAAATATTCGTGGAGCTAGAAAGATGGTTTAGTGGTTAAAGGTGCTTGCTTATAAAGCCAACTGGCCCCAGCTCAATTTCCAAACCACCACATAAAGCCAGATGGGCATTCATTTACAGTGTTGAGAGACCCTGGCATGTCCAGAAACATACACATGAAAATGTACACAAATAATAAATAAAATCAACACAAATGGAAAAATGAAAATATTCCCCCTCCTCATTCTTCTCCCTGGCACAAAAAGTCAAGATTGAAAGCAGGACTCAAATGGAGGCCTCAGAGAGACACCCAGGCAGTTCTCTTTTTTTTTCTTTTAACTTATTTCAACACTCTTCAAGAGAGAAAAAATTGTCTGAGGTTCTCTGATGCTTTGATAGTCTGAAGTTCACGGGGGGGGGGGGGTAGCTGCCTCATTACTCCTCTGCTTCACTGTTACCATGGCTGCTGAGAGCCTGCCTGGTCCATGGGATGGGGGAGGGTCATGGGATTAGCTCAGGAGGGGCTTTCAAGGTCCCTCCTGAGAAGCAAGATGCATGTGACATCTGCTATTTGATACCCACATTCATCTGGAGACTCTGTCATCAATTTGCCCAGTTCTCATACTCCATATGGGGGAGGGGAGCAGTGGAAAGGTCTTGGTGACGTGCACTGGTCCAACCATCTTGACCACAGGAGAGTCTTTCTCCTGCCAGTGACACGTCTAGCCTAGGTCTTTTATTCATTACATCCATCCCCAGGATCGTTTCTGTGTTTGGAGACAAGGTCTTAAACTACAGCCCAATCTGGCTTAAACTCATTATATAGTACAAGCTGGCCTCAGACTGACTCATGGCTATCCTCCTGCCTCAGCCTCCAAATATTTATTGCATAAACCTTGGAAGTAGGAAGGTGTGAATGGACTCTTGGCCACACTGACTTTCCTCCTCCCAAGCCTTTGGCCGGCTCTCCTTGCTGCTGCCTGAAACTGAGAAGGTCACAGGGGACTGGCAATTAGGAAAGGCATAAGCTGTTATCAGCATCTACCGCCGCTAGTCACATGAGCTTTGCAGGCATAGAAGCATGTTTTTCCAAGGAGGTGCTGAGTTTGCCCTTCCAGAATCAATGTGCATTTAACCCATGTTAACACTATCCATGTTTTTTTTTTTTTTTCTTTTTTTGTTTTGTTTTTGGTTCCTCAATCAGTTTGGCCCAACCCTTTGATTTGTCGACATAGTCACCATGTTCCCATTCATCCTCTGTGGAGCTTTACCCTTATAAAAAGTTGGGCTGGCTTGAATATGGCTTCAATGATGGCAAACTAATTTTCTTGCTTTTAACTTCATTCAGCTTTTATCATTTTGGACAAACATTGATGCTTGAGGGAAAAGTATATACATATATATATATATATATATATATATATATATATATATGCCTGAAACCATAGTAAAATTTTGTATTTATGAAATTTATTGTTTCAAAAGTACTTTTTGGTATGTGTGATGAGTATGTAATGTGGCATTTATGTACAATGTGTGTATGCAGAGGCATGCATCCTGTGCACATTGTCTATGGAGGTCAAAGGATGTCAGATATCCTCTATCATGCTTCATTACTAACAAAGGACTTTTACATCTAGTGGTGTGCTCTGTTCTCTAGCAGATTTTTAATGATGATTGAGGTGGTGTGTATACTTTGGCCTGAATGAAAACCTAGAGTATTTCTACAAGGGTCAGTCTATTAGCACTTCATCCTTCTTTAATATTTTATTTTTATTTATTTATGGAGAGAGAGAGAATTAATGAGTGCATCAGGGCATCTAGCCACTGCAAACGAATTCCAGTCATGATGTACATCTGGCTTACGTGGGTTCTGGGGAACTGAACCTGGGTCCTTTGGCTTTGCAGGCAAGCACCTTCACTGTGAAGAAATATCTCCAGCCCTACTTCATCCTTTTGGCACAAAAGCAGAGGTGCTTAATAATGGAGGCCTCAATGGTTCTTTTCCCGTGGATGATATTCACTAATACCCTTCAGTCCTTTTGCAGCTTATGGATGCAGAACACCACAGTGCAGATTGCTGCTTACCTGAAAAACCATGGGTTGCAACACAGACCACTTATCTTTTGCTTGTCTGTGTGTTTTCACTAAAGCAGCACTAGGCACTGGTATCATGTCAAGGATGCTCAGATAATGCTTAAAGCCAATTGAAGTACCAGAGTTGTCCAGAGGATATGAAGAGCCTGTTTTCTAAAGTGTCCTGTCATATCCTGATGAGAGCAAGGCTACAGTCAGTCCCGTGTTTGATTTTGGCAACCCCAATGGTCCATGATTCTGCTTACTACACAGTGATTATGCAGAGATTTTTAGTGGTCTCTCCTTATATTATAGCTAGTAGGTGCTCTGTAGGTGACCTAACCCAGGACATGTAAAAAATAATCACATACGTCTAAGCTGTTTTGTTATCAAATACTGAGATTGACTAAGTCATTGTTCAGTTTAATTGAAAATTAGTCCAAGAAATGTTTTAAAAATTGATCCTGGAACAAGCTAGATTTATCCCTCAAAATATCACCCCCTCCTTAGGCTTTCTATCAAACCATAAAATATAAGACAAAATGTCACTAATACTTTTAATGTCCTTTAACACAGATCAAACAAATGGCGATATAGGAAGGCCTGTATTTCATGTAGTGGGAAAAATACCACCATAAATGTTTACTTATTTATTTGTATCTGTGCATGTATGGCATATCAGGGACTCTTGTTGCTGAAAACAAATACCAGAAATTTGTGCCACTTTTTCTATCTGGCTTTATGTGGGAGCCAGGAAATTGAATCCTGGGCTGGCAGACCTTGCAAGCAAGCACCTTTAAATCACTCAGGCATCTCCCCAATCCTTCACTACCAAATGTTTCTGACATCATTTGCCTGTTTAATGTTCTCTAAATGATTCAAATTCCAGAAATATTATATCTTCTATAAAGAAAATTCAAAGCCCTTGTTTAAAAATATCCCCTTTATGGACATTATACATAAAAATATTTAACAGATGTTTACAAAGTTCAAGTTTGTATAATTCTGATAATCATTTCTTTTAGTAACTGCTAAATCCCACCAAAACCAATAAAATTAATGCTCAGAAGACTCCAGAAAGACACATGATGAGATGACTGAAATTGGAAGAGGAATAACTAAATATCCACCAAGCTGCTTCCCAAGAGTAATGACTTCTGCTTTTCAGTCAGTAGAACTTTGAGAATTCTGGAGAAGGAAGGGGCCAGCGAGACACAGACAGATGATGGCTTGCCTGGTCTGCAGCAATTTGGCTTGTAGAACCAGGTCTTCTGAGGTGTGGGCCTATGGGTTTTCCACAGTAACCAAGAATGCCCAATAATTTCATTGTTATTAAAACATGGTGTGATCACCAAAACATTCTATGCAAATGTATATAATAAGGATACATACATTGTATGTCTATGAAACAGTTTATGACAGTTGAACTGGAAGCAACTTACAAACGTTCTTTGGAAGGAGAAAAGATCAAATGGGGTATATCCATCTTATCCAATAACATGTTAAAGTAAATAAATTCCTGCTCTATGCATGAATATGTATTGGTTTTGTGGAGGGAACAAAAATTGTCCACAGAATAGTCTGATACAATAAATAAGGAACTGGAAGTCACCCACACAAAAGCATCCTTATGTGCAAATACGCATTCTGCTGCACAAATTGTTACCTCCTCAGTGGGTCTTCCTAGCTCAAAGAGGCTATGAAGAATAGGAATAGACATTACACATCATTTGCCTTTATACGTAATTTCTTCCAAATCTTGAGTGGTTGGTGTCAATTTCCTCACACAGGGCCTGTTAATAAAAGTTATATTTACTTCCTCTCTCTGATCATTAATTGCTTTCATTTGGGAAAGAGAACACCCAGGACAGCTTGAAGAAGATTTTTTCCCCCTCTTGAATTAGAGGATCCTTCATTAATAAGTTACACAGAAAGGAAATCTGCTTCAGTATATTTTCTGTATTCAATTAGGTAATTATAATGCAATTTGCTTCTTTGTGCTGGGGATGTACTAGCTAGAATTATTCATGTTAGAGGGTACTTTGGTGGCTGCCTGACAGACTCTTATTTTACAGATGGCTCAAGGAAGGAAAATTACTTTCTAAAGATGCACAGCTACGACTAGCAGGCCAGCCTGGATCCAGACCCTGGCTGCTGCTGATGGCTTTGCACACTGCACACCACATTGTTTCTCATGCACGGCAGACTGCATCCTCATACGGTCTCATCCTCCAAGATGAACTAATTAGCCCAGTGACGAAAACAAAAGAAGAAAGCAGCCCAGCCCACCCCCCTCAAAAAATATAGCTTCAAATCAATTTGTTAAATACTATCAATTGGTTCTGTAGAAATTGATCTGTCTATTGTTAACATAAGTCATGGGCTTTACTTTATGTCTACATGTATGAACTTGATGCCCACTTCAGGATTGTGTGTATACACACCTATGTGAAGTCTGAAGATTTTAATAGTATATTGGAAAAATTTCTTCCTGCCCTTAGGTTTCTGCTTCTGCATCTGGAAAAAAAATTAATACTTATTACATAATGGATATGAGAGCATTATCACTCTGGACCCAGTGGGCTATTTAAGCACTGAGAGTACTATCATTGCCCTACATGAAATGTGCAAGACTTGAGCCTGGAGATGTTGCTGTCCAATGGGAAAATCTTTCACATTGCTTGGAATGAATCCCCTTTGGGGAATGTTTTGAAAAGTGCAGTACTTACTAAATGTTTTCATCAATGAAATCCTCCATTCCCAGGGTGGGAGGTGGGATGAGAGGGGCATGCTATTAACCATTTTCATTTTTTTCTTGAACCATTATTATTCATTGAAACAAGTACCAACAGCTAAAAATGAAGATTTTTCAGCATTTCCATCTTGTAAAATACATTCCCCGCTCCCAGCTCTTGATTGGAATAGTACCAAATATCTCCGGACATATCATTAGTAAAAGGATAATAAAAATGTCTGTCTTCAATTCTGGTATGTTGTCCTTATAACACAATTCTACACTTTGTAAATTACTGCTGACATATATATTAAAATTAGTAAAAGGAATTTTTAACACTGCAAGACAATAAAAATTTTGATCTCAGGTCATAATTATGTAACTACCATTATTTCTCATTATGACCTAACCATATTATTGGCCCAGCTCACATGTTTTTATTCACTTCATGTAGTAATACAGTAAAAATGAATACTCTAGGAAATAATTTCTCTTTTCTAATTCACTTCCAGAATGAGTTCTTGGGCTTTTTCAGTTTGTGTGTTTATTTGCTCTCTCCTCAATCCTCTCCCTAGCACAGCCAAAAGATACCATTTTCTTGTTTTGGCTTAAAAACCATAAAATCATGACTCCAGATCTTTCCAGATAGTGTTTAGTTAAACAGTTTTGACTCAAGCCAGGTTTTAGGAAAACTCAAAAGAAACTGAGGTGTGGTGGGAGGGAGGTGAGCAACGCCAGCAGTTGAGCTCTAGCCTACAGAGGATTCTCTTCATTGTGTTGAGTCTGTTTTTGCGTTGCTGTGAACTACTGCTGCCAACTTCCACCCCAGAGATGGCTATATTTCAGAGATGAGTGAAATGATACTTGTAAACAAGTTTATAATCATTACTAAAGCTTACCAAACAATTTAAGCTCTTTAGAAACACACATCCACTATTATAATTAATTGCCTATTGTTTATTTAATTACAACCTATAATAGAGATACGAAGCCTTTAAAATGCAATTTATAAAACTTCTAAACTTAATTAAATTGGATTTCATGATGCTTATCTTGTTTTCCCAAGTTTCAGGTGTCAAATTATTTCTCCCTAGAGATTCTGGTGAAATTCCACCACGAAGGACTGTTCCAATACACTCTTTAGAAATCCCTAATATTTTTCTTTAAAGTTGACAACTGCCCACTCTGGGATCCAGATGCTCTATGAGCAGTGTGATGATTCTGTTCTGCTTTACACACATGGCCTTTTCAAGTGCTCTCTCCCAGGGATGAAAAATTCTGCTTCGATGACAGAAGTTTTAAACTTG